>JAITYX010000105.1:1200000-1679799 GCA_021018815.1 Talinum fruticosum
TACATTTAAAAACGTAACGTATAACTTATTTACAACATTATTAGCACGAACAAAATAATAATAATAGTAACAATGAAAGCAAGTTACATAAAATCGAGCGAGATAATAAGATAATAAATAAATGAAAACAAAATAAAAATAATAATAGTGACGTTGGTATTTTTGAAAGAAAAATCCGAAGGATGTCTCTGGAAGGTTAGACGAGCTTAAAAACACATTCCAGGCTCATCCTCTCTCTCTCCCGTGCCCCTTCGTTCTTCCCTTTTCCCCGCTTCCTCTCGTTTCCCTCCTTCATCCCTCTCGCCTCTCGCTCTGTCGTTGCTGGCTAACGCCCGGCCGCCGGACGCAACCAACGCCGGCCGAAGCCGGCGCTAGGCGCCTGTTCGGCGGCGCCGGCTTGCCCTCTCGCGCGGTGGCTCTCTCTCTCGCTCCCTCACGTTCCTCTGCCTCTCCCCGTCGTTGCTCCGCCTCTCCAAGCCTCGGTCACGTCGGTTCCGGCGGCCGGGTACCGCCAACGCCAGACGACAGCCGGTGCTAGCACCGGCCAAAGGCCACCGGCCTCCCTCCTTCCCTAGCTCACGCGGTCGCTCTCTCCCTCTCCCTCGCGTGCCGCCCTTGCCTCCATCTCGCGGCCCTGTTTGCGGCCACCAAGCGCCACCAACGCCGGCGTCGTCCAGGGACGCCTGGTGTCTCTCGCCATCACTCTCTCTCTCTCGCGCACAGAGGCCCCGCCTCACCTCCGCCGCGACCCGTTCTGTTGCCCAACCGTCAACCGCATCTCGGTCGTCGGAGCTCGACGCCGGTGCTTGCCCGCAATCGCCGGAGCTATCGTGCACCACCAACATCCTCTCCTTCCTCTCCTTGACTCCTCCGTGAATTCGAAGGTAAAACCTCAAACCCTAAATTATTACAGTTTGTCATTTACTCGGTTGTTGTAGTTGTGAAATTGAATTATCGGATTTATAGACATGTTTGTGTAGTGAACTTAAAGATTAATTTGGGGAAAATTCGAATTGGCGTGGAGGATTTAGGTTTGGTGTTGTGGTGAATTGATTGTACGAATGCGAAAAAATGTGATTCCTTTTGGGAAATTATGAATTAACGAATGAGATTGAGGAGGTTTTATTAGCGAATGGAACAATTTGGTGGAATTATTACATTTTGGAAATGATTATATTGAGCAAACGAAGGAGAATGTGTGCGTAGAAGTTGAAATTCGATAATGTACAAGTGTACGAGGCATGGAAAATAATTGAGCATTAGGTTTACCTAATCGCGATTGTGAATGTGAATGTTATTGTGAGAATAAGGCTCATGACCTTAAGTTGGTATATGAATGAAATTTTGAGCAATTTGGGTAATTATAAGGCCTACCTATGGAAAGGCATCGGTAGATTGAATAATCGTTTAGCTATGGGTTTAAATTCGATAAGTAAGGAATAAATTAGGAATAAGTGATTGTTTATATTTATATATATATACCATTTTCAATCCAAAGCCGCTAACAAATTGAATTACACCAAAATCATCGAGTATCTAATTAGCCTAATCAACTTTTCTAATTAATATAAATTGTATTCAATAATTGAAACGGAATCAACGCAATAAAGCTAAATAATATAAACATTAGTTTAATCGATTTTCATGCGAATATAGGAAATGAAATAAATTATTAAAGTTTATACAAACTCAAGCATTAAAACTCGAGAAAACATTATTAACCCTGAAATCCATTTTAAACGTAACCGAGGCCACTTCCGTTGCCGAAGAACCGGTGATTCAAATTTCGCAAAAGGGAGAAACAAATATTCTCAATTCGAGTACGTTCATTGCTCGTACCTTTCGAAAACTCACATATTTCATCAAATCTCAACATTTCTCATGTATACAAATAACAATGAATCATTTACAAGGCAAGTTTTGCCACCTAATTAAGTGGTCCCCGCCCAATTATCAATTACCAAGGGCTTAGGCCCGCCAATTATACCGCGCGCGGCGTCAACTCGGGTTATCGATCGGCCGGGGTGACACTGTTCAACGATCGTATCAATTACCAAGGCGTTCCACTTCCGGATAATAACCTAGCAAGCAATTTTACTTATATTCTCTCCCCGATTTCAAACTAAAATAAGTTGAAATGCGCGCGCTCAATCAAAATATTCTTCAAGTTATTTTACGGTGCAGGAGTGTTCGTGCTGAGTTTCGACTCACTCTTCCAAATATTTTACTTGTTTTTGTTTTAGGAAGAAGCATTGGTGAACAATCAACCATTTACTAAGTCCGACGAAGGCAAACCCTAGCCGACCACGTGGCATTCGCAAATCCGAAGGTACATAGACGCTCACGGTGATTTTACCCTCAACCGGGGTTTAGGTATGACCTTGGGAATTATTATACATTGTACATTATCTTGTGGATTAGACAAAAGTCTAGGTTGTATAAATATTATATTGCTAAACCCGTAAACCGTATTTTGGGATGACCTAGCTACTTGGGTAATAAGTAATTACTCCTAACAGACATTTTTGAAATATAACCGTGGATGCCTAAACCGTATTTCATTTAATTTCAATTATTTAGCCTTGTCCTATTTTTAAGACGGCGGTAACGCCTTCGATTGTCACCTTCCGCTGCGACCTTACGTAATGAGTCCCTAATGAGGGGATTATTAAGTAATGGTGATTGGGGGCGTTACAAAAAGTGATCAAGAGGAGAGTTTGGGCCTAAAAGGAGGCAAGAAAGAAGCCTAAAACACATCAAGAGAAGTTGCACGCGCCTATCAGTGCGAAGCCGCACGATCGTGCGGATCATCGGCGTAAGGCTCGAAGTCAGGGAGGCCGCACGGCCCCGTGCGCACCTTGTACGGCCGTGCGAGAAGTTACAAAAGTTGAAGTCGCGCACGGCCTACCATGCCAAAGTTGCACGGCCCGTGCAAGAGAGGCGAAAGTTCGAGCATTTCGCACGGCCTACCGTGCGGAACATACACTAGCTGTGCGAAAATTCCGCACGGCCGTGCGACACCTGTTTCGACGACTTTATAAGCGATTTTTGTTTAGTTTTTTTTGCAGTTCTTTTCTCGATCAAATTTTAGGGTTTCTAGGGTAGTTTCCAGTAGTCAAATCCCTTTAGATTGAAGTTTAATATTTTAAATTTTTGAAAATTAATTTGAATTCAAGCATTCGATTTCTATTCGATAATTCTTAATTCTCTCTCTTTATGTTTGTTCCTTGCGATTTCTCTATAGTCTTCATGTTTATATTCATTAAATCTTGTCAATTGTTTAGTATCATGTTTAGGGGCTAATTTCTCTACTTAGGTTGGGATTGATCCCTATTATGCCTTGATAATCATGAATTGAGTACCAATTGAATTGTTCTATGCTTGTTAGGTTAGAATTCACTTCGTTCATCACCTTTCCATTGATTGCCTCGAGAGATGACTCTTTTGCTTTTATTAGGGTTTTGTAAACATCGAAAGATGAGAACTCACCTAGAATGATGTTGTGAACGATTAGAACTTTGATATGAAAATAATTAAGGTTTTAATTGGGGTTTGTGAGATGCATTCTTTGTGATTTTGCTCTTTATTAATCCCATGAAAATAGGTGATTAGATTGTGCAAGATTAGTCTTTGACCTTCGAAAGTAGGCAAAGATAGGTTTAATTTGGTGTCTCCCCTTCTAAACTGCTAGCAAAGGCAAATCTCAAGCGGTATTTGATGTTGATTTCAGGCATAGTAGTGTGATTAATCCCAATCTAAGGTTTGTCATTCATTGATCTCTCTTAGTTATTCTGTTATTAGTTGAATCCGAAAACCAAATCATTGTCTTGTGTTCTTGTCTCAAGCACTTATCTTTTCTTGATTTACGCTTGAACTCGTTTACGCTCGGTATAGCTCTTGTTTTTGCATGCGTAGAAGGAGTCGAAGAGAGAGAGAAATTGTCCCGTTTGACCACGAAATCGAAGCAACACCAAGAGCAACCAGCACAGCCGCGAGAAGGTTGAGAAGAGAAGAAAGGATGGCGGAGCAAGGACCGCAACCGAGACCGCTAGGGGACTACGCCATCCCTAGTGCGTCCGGGGCAATTTCGGCCATCGTTGGGCCGAATGTCGCCGCAGAGGACTTTGAGGTGAATATGTCACTCATTCACTTTGTGCGGCAAGATGCATTTGGAGGGCTTCCTAGCGAAAACGCCATCCGACACATCAAATTCCTTTTGGAGAAGTGTGGGACCGTGAAGATTAATAATCTTATCGACTAAGCCCTCCGATTAAAGCTCTTTCCCTTTTCATTAAAGGATAGAGCCAAGGATTGATTGCTTGAATGAGGATCCCAACAAGTATGCCACTTTGGAAGCTTTGTCAAAGGCATTCATGGCAAAGTTCTTTCCCACAAGCAAGACCGCTAAACTGCGAAACGCCATCTCCACTTTCCGCTTAGAGGATGGATAGTCACTTTATTAGGCTTGGGAAAGGTACAAGGACCTCCGTAAGAAATGTCCTCACCATGGTATCCGGAGTGGATACTCCCGCAAACCTTCTATAATTATTTACTTCCCCAAATTTTCGGATTTCCATAGATGCAACTCGCAAGAGTTACTCTTATGGCTAAGGGAGAAGGTGAGGCAAAAGCTCTTATTGAGAGTATGGTCATTACAGTTACCATTGGGGCGATGAAAGGACGAGTACCCAAGACAGGAGGGAAGTATGAAGTTGATGCTATGGCCTTATTATCAAGCAAGCTAGATGCACTAGCGTCTAAGATGGAGAAGATAGCCACAGTCTCCTCTTAAACAAGTTCTTCTAGTTCATCATTTGGAACTACAGTTTTATGTGAGATATGTGGTATACATGGGCACACAGGAGCTGAATGTCAAACTCTTATCCCCGAGCAAATCACTCGCTCTTCACAACTTCAACCAAGGATCCCAAAGCGAGCCATACCCCTAAAGCTATAACTCAAGGGGTTCGAACTATCGAACCTATCTCATCATAACCCCAACCTTCAGCCACCAATGACCACCCAACCTCCCGGTTTTCATCGAAGGATACTTGTCCACCTTCCTTCCTACAAGAACCACAAACAGATGCCCTCGTAAGAGCATTTATCCGGACTCAGAGTAAGGTCAACGACGACGTGGCCCGATCCATCAAGATCATCACCGCCTAACTAGATAGCATGTCTACTCACCAAAAGATGATGGATACCTAGATTGCCCGGATAGCTCAGCAAGTGAGTCATTTGTCTAGACCTCAAGGGCAACTTCTAGGTCAACCTAAGACCAACCCTAGGGCTCATGTGAATGTCATTCAAACCTCGTAGCGCAGAGTTAGTAGAGAGTCCCGCTATGATTTTGCAGGAAGACAAGCATAGTTCTACTCGGATTGATGAGCATAGTCCAATTTGGAGTTCGGATGAACATGCCTCCAAGACACCTCCTGTACGCCCATATCGACCACTTGTACCATATCCTCATAGATTGTTAGAGCCTCGATTTTTGAAATTTGTTGATATGTTGAAGAAGGTCTACATCAACATGCTAGCCATTCTTGGAGGCTATCAAGGAGACACCCTCCTATCTTAAGTTTTTAAGGGAGATTCTCTCCAAGAAGACTAGGTTGGAGGATGTTTACGTGGTAAGCATGGGGAGGTGTGCAGGTGCGGTTCTGCAGAACAAGTCACCTTCTAAGGTGCAGGATCCGGGAAGTTTTTCTATTCCTTGCTCAATCAAGGGAGTGCAGATTGATAGAGCCCTTTGTGATCTCGGAGCAAGTGTGAGCATAATGCCATTTCCACTCTACAGAAACTTCGACTAGGTGATCCGCAACCTACAAATATCTCCATTCGGCTTGCAGATCGGTTCGTTCGGTGCCCCGTGGGTATTTTGGAGGATGTACCCGTTCAAGTAGGGAAGTTTGTTGTTCCCTGCGATTTTGTGGTGATGGATATGGATGAGAGCATCCGAGTCCCTATTATTTTAGGGAGACCATTTCGGCAACTCGTAGGAGCTGTGATTGATGTACTGCAGGGAAGATCTCCTTTCACATCCGTGGTGAAAGTGTTGATTTCCTCCTCCCACCACCACCTGTACCTTTGGCTCCTATTCCCAACCCCGCAATTGATTTGATATCCGTACATGGGATAAGCCACCCACGCCGACCTACTCCACCGGACTTGCCCACCGAAGCCGATATTCGGTTTGCTCATAGTGCTGATTATGAAGAGGAGGTAGTGGATGTCGTGTCACAACTCCACTCTTCAGCTTTATCCTCCTCCCCAATCCTCACCTGTCTATCATTTGAGGTAAGGGTCAAGCTTAGGGACCTTAAACAAGCACTTCTTGGGAGGCAACCTAAACATTTTTATTACTTTTTAAAAAATCCCTCCTTCCCACCCTTATTACAATTTCCCGTTGTTTATAGGCTTTCTTCCCTTTCTTTTCTTTTCTTGCCCTTTTTCATTGAGGACAATGCAAGAGTTAAGCATGGGGAGTAACTTGCAGCTTTTGGATGATATTTTAAGGATGGTAGGGATGGATTTTACATTCACTTAGGTTGCATTCATGTAGTTTCTTAGGATTACTTTTTCATTTTTTTCACCACCTTTTCGTTTATCATATAGTCCTAAGCATATAGGTTAGAATCTTTGCATTACTCACATCTTTGTTCTTCTTTTTGATCATGGATCATTTGAGGAATTATAGAGGAGGGAAACTCATAAACTTTTGAGGTAAACACGCTCCATCCCTTCTTTCATTCTCTTCTATGTGAGGTATCTTTGTTAGTTAGCTTTTATTGCTTTAAAAAAATTCAAAATCACAAAAACAGTTTTGAAAACCCCTCTCGATGATGATGTGAATTGTGATAGTTGATCTTTGGGCGTGATTGTGCATGATTTGATTGCCCATTCTTGGTAGAAACTTTGTGTGGAAATGAACTTGCGAATGAATTTGATTGTGATGTCTTGAGTTGGTTGCCTGTGTCTTTGAGAATTTCTTTGCATGATTGGTCAAACTTGAGCATGTGGTAAATCTTTGAGTTAGTTGTTGACTGTGGTGGATAAACCCGTGAGACTTTGAGCCTTATAGACTAATTCATCGGTTTTAGTCTCATGTTTCGTTCTTTATGTGACTCTTCCTTGATGCATACCTCTAGAACTTGCTTTGTTTCTCTTTGAGACCACACTTGGCATATGCATTGTGTAATATGATAGGGGCATTCGTTTGTTTTCAAGCTACATGAGCCAAAAAGCCATCCCATTCATTTATACTATTTTGCTACCCCTTTGAGCTTTAACTTTGTTTCTTGATACACCTACATCCACTTTACCTTTAGCCTTTATACATTTCCTATACCAAAGCTCGGGTCTAGTGGAGCAATACTTATTGGGTAGTTTTGGTTTGAATGATGGAGTGTCTCATTCAGTTTGTAGTTTGATTTGGAGATCTATGTTGAAAAAAAATGATAAGTTCCCCTTTTAGACTCTTTTGGAATTGAGTAGTATTTATGATTCTCATGCCAATTATATCTATTCCTGAAACTTTTGAATATTTAAAAAAAAAAGAATGAAAAGAATGAAAAAAAATTGAAAAAAAAGGAAAGAAGTGAAGAAATAAGTGATTAGCACGTGGAAAGTTCAAAAACATAAAAATTAAAAATTGTATGCTCATTCCATAAGTTGTCTTAAAGTATGTTGTGCTTAAAGAGGTGAATTGGGAGAAAGTTTTTTAGTCATGTTTGGAAGTGTTTTTGCTCCTTAGCTGTTAGGCCTCGGCTATTTAGCTCCACATATCCCAAATTGGTTTCCCTTTCTACCAATGAACCTTGGCCACGTTACAAGCTTTGAAAGACCTCTTGATTGCACTTGCATTCTTGCCTCTATAGTGGTGGAGAATGAGAATATGACAAAGCATATGGTAGGTTGTGTTTGGAAAGAGATGTTGAGAGAAACCTCAAAAAGAAATTTTAAATAAGATGGAGTGATCCACATTTCCTAAAGTGAGGTTCCACCGGTCAAGCTAGTTTGCCATTTGTTTGAGGGCGTCATGAATGTTATTGTAGTTTAATATGAGACAATTGTGCATTGTAACCAAGCATTGTAGTCATTGAAGTTTTCAGGCAAGTTTTCATGGAAGTATGATACTTTGAATATGTTGTCTTTGTGCATGGTCATCCCTATTGATTGAACTCTTTACTCGTTACTCGAGGAGGGTGAATGCGAGGTTTTAACCCCGCGATCGTTAATTGACAGTCTTGCTTGGGGACAAGCAAGAGCTAAGCGAGCGATGTGCATACAAGCCTTAAAGGGGAAGAAAGGGGCGAGATTAGGAGACATCATCGTGGCTTCGGTGAAGGAAGCGCGCCCGGAGGCAAAGTGAAGAAAGGGGGCGTTGTCCGGTCTGTAGTGGTAAGGGCAGCCATGCAGCTGGGTCGTTGTGATGTAAGTGAGGTTAAATTTGACGATAATGCTTGTGTGATTCTTAACAAGCAAGGGGACCCTGTAGGGACTCGAGTATTTGGTCCAGTCCCCATGAGCTTCGGCAAAAAAAAATCTCAAGATCCCGACTATGGCGGAACACCTTGCTTAATGGTGCCTTGTTGGCCGATATTCTACTTTCTAGTTGGACAATTATTTAGTGGTTTCACTTTGTTTGGGTTACCCACTTATGGAAGAATTTTGGTGAGCGTTACGGAATGCGATGACCCTCCAATTTGTGTTTGATGCGACACTCGTTACTTATCATCGATGTGGTTTTACTTTGTTTGGCCAATTTTAGTAGGATTCGATAGGTATTAAGTGTATCTAAGCTCTATAAGGTAGCACGACCTACCATTTTCAATATTAGGATTTGGTTGGCGGGTGGTTTAAATGTCTACGAGTTATTTGTATCGACAAAAGCCTATGATATTTATGGTCGATTCTAAAGACGTGTGACACACATATATATGGTAGTTAGAGCTTCTTCCGTACAAGTGTTTCTCTATTCATAAAACTTAAGTTCGAGATCTTGTTTAACAAAAATAAGCATCAAATTACTTACATCAACGGATATTTAAATGAGATAAAGACTATGTTAAAAGAACCGACTAGGTCATCGACCCGGTTGGAAGAGTGAATCAATGGTTCAACCGGTCGGACCGTTGGAACCATATAAGACCAGGTTGACCCGAGTGATGGTAGAACCGGGTTAAACCATCATGACCCGATTGATATTAAAATTTTTCTCTATATAAAATGTAAAAGATCATATGACATAAATTTAAATCTTCAAATTCTACATTTTCCAATCATAAAATACAATGACTTGAGCACTAAAAAACATCTACATCAACAACATCATTGACAAGTCACAAACAGATTATCATAACAACCCCTAAAATGGGTTGAGTAGTTCTCTAAGTTTTTATTGTTGTGGTCATCGTTATCGAGTTATTATGAGATCCCCCACCTCTACCACTCTTATAGGAAGCTAATGTCTATCTCGGGTTTACGGGTTACGGCTAAATGAGGTTATAAATGTAAACAGATTGATTCTCGTAAATGTACTAGCTTTACTTGCTAAATGTAAACAGATTGATTCTCGTCGAAGAAAAGGATGATTAGGAAGTGACATATATATAGTTAGCATACGATGAGAAAGTGACATATATACCATAAAACTAATACAACTCATAAGTCCATCATTATTACACATAGTTGATCCACGGTTGTCAAACACAAGTTTAGGATTTTTTCCTTGGAAGGCTCATTACTTCAATTGAGATAATGAAAAATCATTTCACCAATTGAACTATGAGCTAGAAGTCTTTTACTTTCGTTTCGGTTCTTATCGAGGAACTAATTGGGGTTATTGATAGAGTAGGCCATGTAATTCAAACACAAGTTTAAGAATGAGTGAGAAAGAGCAAACCCGATGCAATAAAAGGTCGGCGACCGCCACCACCACCGAAGCAAGCGAAGAGGAGATGAGAGCTAGGGGCAAGCGAGCAGGGCGAGCGGCGAGGCCGAAGAAAAAGGATTTAGGGTTTTTAGAAGCTATATATATGCTTCCTAAATTTCCGGTTGAACTGCAGATTCAGGCGGTTATCCCGGATCGATCGGGTTGACCAGGCCTAGCCGGTTTTTTCCGGTTTAATTTTCCAAACGAGCCAATCAAATAAAAAAGTCAAAGTCAAATCTTCAACTCGCACCGTCCACGTTTAGTTTGTAGGTACCATCAATGAGAAAAGAGAGATTATAGGTACCATCAACAACTTAAATTACTTTAATTTGTATAAATGCAAACACTAAAAAGTTCGATTTTGACAATGAGAAAAGGAGATATTAGTGTTGCCATAAATGGTCATTTTCTAAAGAATCCCTTAGAATTGGACTTTGTCAATGCATGGAGATCCCGAAGTTGCTCTCACAGATATTAAATGGCTATTAGATGAAAGAAACAAATGAAATATTTTTAAGTATTTCTTTCTCTACTTTTGAAGATAAATATGCATTACTCAATGTTTCTTCACTATGCATCTTGAGATTATTCGAGTGTTACCACTGTGCACTATATGATGGAGTGTGGAAAGTGTCCCATAAGAAGGAGATTGATTCAATGTCCAAGACGGCAGCTTTACTTGAGTCGTTCCCAAATACTAAGTCCAATTGCTTGTTCACCTAATGAAGTGTCTTTAGGCTATCTCCAATGGGATTCGAGTTGCTCCAAGTACCACATAGATAAGGGAGTTACTCTTTTTAGTATTTATTGTCAATGGTAGCAACTCATGAGAGTTGCTCTATAATAGTAGCAACATACAAAAATTAAAAAAAAAAAAAGCAACCGAAAAGAAAATAGAAAAAGCAAGCCGCCGCTTGCTTTCTACATGGGGCCCACCTGGCCTCCCCTCTCATTCTCCTCCATGTGCTTGCACAACACACGCCGAACACGACTCCGTTGGAGTTGCTCCTCACGCAGATACACTTTCCCCCTTTCCCTTTTTTTTCTCTCTCTCTCCTCTTTTTCCCTTTCCCAACTCCTCCACGAAGTTTTCCATGGAACAACTTCATCCCAACTCATCCTTTCCCCCTTTTTAAATATTTTCTCTCTCCTCCACATGGGAACAACTCCAAGAGAGTTGCTACCATTGGAGATAGCCTTAGAGTCAACATCCGATTGCCATGCACTATGTAATGAAAATTACATACGCAATTTTCAATTACTAAAAGCATAGACGACACTGGGGCTTATCATGAATCTCAAACCTCAAGATGGGTCCTAATGCTACTATTTTAGCGGCACATCAACCTCCAAGTTTTTGAAATACTTGCAGGCATAATACACTTTAATACACGGGACTCCCAAGTGTTTTATACCGAAGCTATTTTTCATGATTATTTCGACCTACATTATTTTACAACTATTGCTTCTAATGTGAATCCCGCTTTCCCAAGGTTGAAGGAGATCAAGATATAGAGAGTCTTACCCCTACTAGCATTTCTACAAGCGTAGCTAAGGAGCAACCACACGGTCATCAAATTGGTATGTGGATGTCATCACTCGGAGGATCAAGTGTCTTGATGTGTACATTGTCTTTATATGCATGTTAATATCAAACATACGAAGGTGATATGGTTAATTAGAATTTGTATAATTCTTTCTCACTTTGTATACATGTTTATGAAAATTTTTTAAAGATCAAAAAGATTTTCTATTTTCCTCTTCTCTTTTGTTTTTCTTTTTCAAAATTTTGTGAGTATATCTTCTACACACTATCATAAGACCTCACTTGTCCATTTGGGATACCATGGGGTTTAAAATGCTTGTTGTACGTGTTAAGTGTAATCGTGATTTTTGGAAAAGTGAGTTAGGTTTTATTTATTTTTGTTTTCTCAAGGATGAGCAAAAGTTAGGTGTGAGGGTATTTATTCGGTCCAAATAATACTTTATTTATACCCTTATTTACTTAGTTTTTGACTTGTAAAATAATATCTTTTGAAGATGTTTACTTGATTTACTACTTTTGTAGGTAATAAATTGAATCGAGCTAATAGAAAAAGTTTGAGTAAAAAGAAAGCAAAACGAGGAACACATGCCCCAATGCAATTGTGGTGCATAGCCATGCGGATATTCGGACAAAGAGTAGAAATTAAGGAAAAGTCGCATAATCACCGGTGCAAGGTCGCACGACCGTGCTAGAATTTACAAGAAAGTTGATATGGTGCATAAACACTCGTGCAAGATCACACGGCCGTGCATATAAGACAAAAATAGGCGGAAAATCCAACATTCACGCTCAGGCACCCTCGCAGGGCTGCACGGCCGTGCATGAGAGGCCGCACGACAGGTGCGACATAGTGCACGGTCATACAAGATTTTAAGGATTTTTACGGGTTATAAATAGAGAATTTTAGCTTTGATTTTGGGAGCTTAGTTTTTAGGGATTTTAGGAGACCTTATAGGGTTCTTGTGTAGCCAAAATAAAACCTCATTAGGA
Organism: Talinum fruticosum; assembly: GCA_021018815.1. NCBI lineage: Eukaryota > Viridiplantae > Streptophyta > Magnoliopsida > Caryophyllales > Talinaceae > Talinum > Talinum fruticosum. The sequence continues at coordinate 1,212,477 of JAITYX010000105.1, forward strand.
GGGAGATTAGTGTAGAGTTTGTATAAGATTTTGGATTCAAACCTTCAATTTCAATTCAAGCATAAGTTTTCTCTTTCTCTTTCCTCTTTAGTTCGAGTATTATTTTGATTGTTCAATTTAACTTAAAGATTTAATTTTTATTAGTTTAGATGTTAATTAAAATTAGATTGATTGTTTGTTTTCACGTTGGATTTTAATTAACTAGTTTATGTTCTTGTTCTAGTCGATTTGTGTTAGCTTGTTCTTTAGTTTAGTTGTTAGATCTATTCCATACTTTTATGTTAATTAATTGTTAAAGTTGGTTTCTTTAGTTTTTTATTAGCCTTTCTAATGGTTAATTGATCTCATTTAGGCCTTAATCCGCCTAGTTTATGCCCGATATTTGGGATTTTTCTCATGTCCACCACGTATTTGATGAAATAGCTGAAAGGGATTTTCATCTTGATTTTTGGGTGATTGATCTATCATTGAAAGGTGAAGCCAATTTGTTAAAGCGGTATAGAGAATAGTCGGGTTTTTGACATGAAAATAAGCCAAATTTCAGCTAGGTCTAAGGTTATTATTTTGTAGTCTAGTTGGGCGAACCCCACGAGTAGGTGGTTGGAACAATTAAAATAACTCATGACCCTCGAAAGCGTGTCTTGAGTGGATTTTAATGGTACAACCGACCACTTTTAAATACTTGCATAGGCTTGGTTGAATTTAGATTTGTCTTGATTAATTAATCTATTTAGAGGTGAAATCACAACGTGAGTATTCTTTTATTACTTTATAGGGTTAATTTAGTTTTCATATGTCTCATTTCTCCTAATTCTCTTGTATAGAAAGTTTCGGATATTTATTACACAATTCCTCGTGAACATGACTTCTACTAACCGACTAGTTACAATTACGCCATACACTTACAATTATAAACGTAAGATTTGATTCTTTCCTAACATCTTCACTAAAGGGTTTTTCGTATTCTGTAATCATATCTTTCATTCCACTCTTCAGTGTCATTGCTTAAGCTAGACCCGAAATATACCTAATTATTAAATGGCACGATCTAAACCAATATGTTTCCTAGCTCAGGTACTAATTCTCAAAGAGGAGCTAAAAATAAATATGTTAAACTAGAGGAACCAAAGAATAAATATCCCAAACGGGGCAGCGGAAGAGAGTACCGTTAACCTCTTTGTTCGTAGCCGCATGAGGGAGGGAATCCTACCTTCCTCCACTTTCTGCTGCTCTGTCTCTCTTTCAGAAGGGAGGGAACCCAGCCAACCCTCCTTCCCCCAACATTCGATTCGACTGCCATCCAGAGCCAACATCGCGGCGAGCGAGTCGGTCTTTCTCTCGCCTGAATCTTTCTCGCCTGCACCTGCCGGTCTCTCGCCGTAGCCGCCACCCTCTCCCGAAACTGAACCCGCACCTGCGCAGCCTTACTCGCTTGTCGGTCGTACTGAGCAGCCCCACATTCAACCTCCTCCCAGAACCTTGCTCGCTTGCCGGTCGTACCTGCACCGCCGCCTAGGTTGCTGTCCCGGTTGCTGGTTCCTGTCCTGGTTGCTTCTCCCTCCTCCCTATTGTTCTCCCGATAATTTTATGAACATAAGAAGAAGAAGACTACAGGGACTTAGGTAATTGGTTTCTCCCTCCTCCCGGTTGCTTATTTTGGAGCCAATTCTGTCAGTTTTTGCTTGCCTTCGTTGTTAATTTGTAAGATAAATTTTGTTTTGTAATTGGCTTTGAACTTGTGTCCGACTTTTTCACTGAATTTATTATTGAATGAAATGAAGGAATTCGACTGAACGAATTGGAATTAAAATATGCCAATGACTGAACATTTGTTGTTGATTTTAAGACGATAGTTTTATTATTGATTTTGTTGTGTAATTGCCATATGCATGAATGTTCTAGTTTTCAAGGAATTTGAATGAAGCAAAGTAAAACAAGAACGGGGAAAAATCCCTGTCCGTGGCCAGCCAGGGAGCGGGGCCAGAAGATGACATTTAAATTGGGAATTCCTCTATCCTCATTTCCTCATCAATTGAATCCAGAAGATGGCATTTAAATTGGGATTACAGTTTACAATGCATGGTGGGTCAAGCACTAAGCCCTAGTATACATAAAGGCAAATGAATGAGAACAAAAACTGCAAAAGACTTGAATCCAGAACATGATATGAGTTTGCATAAAAGCTGTAAATGACTATCCAAGTTTGGATTGAAGTTGTTTAACTTTTTGCTCCTACCTCAATCAAAAAACTAAATACCTCCGCGACCCATGTCTCTTTGCAGCTGAAAATTTTGCTGATATTGATTTTAACTTTCATATGGGTCATGCCTTGATGTAGAGGGAGCCAAGAATCGTGAAAGTTTATGAAATTGGGTATTTTGGAAAGGTGCAAGTTTTAGCCTTTAAGAGTGGCTTCGGGAGAGCGGGGACAAAACTCCTCAACAGCAGGGCCGGGGACGGGGATACCCCCGCCCTTGGCCCGCCCGTTTCCATCCCTAGGAAGAGAGTTCCTCAACCTCTTTATTCATAGCCGCATAAGGGAGGGAATCAAAATTGTTTCGAGCACCATATTTCTTGCATAAATGCGTGGTTATATTTGAGAATTGAATGCACTTAATTTGGTTCCGTAATTCATGGACAACTACCGTAATTAATGGACAACTACTGTAAATATCTTTGGTCTCCTACAAAAGTCCTAAATGAACTGAGTGAAGTCACTTAATTAGGGCTTTGATTAGGTCCATTCATTATAATATGCCGTGGAGATTAGGCCCTAACCCAGTTCTCTTCAACTATATTTCTGTTAAAAAAGTTAAAGTTATTGTCTTTTATTCATGAACTTTTTGTCGGTAGTGAATTATAAGGTGATTGTACTACAATGTCATCTTTTTATATCAGTTTAACCTTGTTGAATAGTTGGAACTTCTTGCAGTTTTGTGTGTTGGAGTGGTGAGAAGGAGTATAAATTCTGAGTGCTGAAATCGATCAGAGATGCCTGGTTTGTCTGTTGCGAGTGCATGTGGAACGCCCTCAACCTCTATTGTTAATTGTTCAGTTACTCTTCAGCGTTTGGGTCCTCAGAAATTTAGCCTTCATTCGGTAACATATCCTATTTGGGTTCTCTTAAATTTGTCACGTTTCTAGGCTATGTTACTTGGGTCTCTTCATTATACCTCAAGTACTCCACACTTCATTTTAGACAAAAATGCTTCTAGGCCTCTTTTTGAAAAAGAGGCCAAGTTTGACACGATGCGCGCGTTGGATACTTGCCAGTTCAACATGGGTATGGGTATGGTCGAGTCTGATTAACATAACGTTCTACGCTTCCCTCATTTAAAGGACGCCCCCTCCCAAAATCAAAAACAAAAAAAAGAAGAGAATTCTCTTATAATTGGAAAAGATAGTTCTAACTTACTTTTGTATGTTCTCAGGTTAGAGTAGCTCTCACTGAGATTGGGTTATTGTCACTAAAATCAAGCTCCAAGCAAATCAGAGCCATGGCAGTGTCGGAATCAATCTCTACATCACAGTCAGAGTCTTCATCTACAGCTTCAGGTAATCTCACTCTCCTATCATTGTTGTATCATGTATGATATGGCTACTAGTGTACTTTGCTTGACATTTAAGTTTTTATTTTTTGAATGCCTTCTCTTTGATTACTTTTCCTATTATGACCATTGTCATTTATCTTTAGGCTCAGGGGCTAAGCAGGCATTAATTTCACTCTCTAATAAGAGTGATTTGGCTCTTCTTGGGAGTGGGTTACAGAGCTTAGGGTGAGTTCTGTGTTGTGCTCTCTGCTACATTGTTCTCACTTTTACTTATTCTGTGTTTGCGTTCTAAAAGTGATTATGGAGCTCTACTCTAGATTGATTTTGAACTTTAAAGTTAATGCTCTCCAAGCTCTGATCACTGCTGAGTTAATCATTTTGTCCTATTTGATTTCTGGATTAAATTGTTCTTTGATAAAGAGCTTTGGATTAAATTTTTTAAAAAGCTGATTGTAGAAGATAGATCTATTTAGCTTGATAAGCAATGTCCAACATTAGGTTTGGGATAATGGGAATATCAACCATACAAACCAATATTTGGGTAACAAATTGAACAATTTCAGAATACCTTTTCCCAAAAATAGTGGTTGATTTGAAAGACTAATAAAAGATGCAGATATGTCCTGCAATTATATTTGTGATTTTGTCATATTGTTTGAAAGATTTATGTTAGCAGATATCTTATTTGGAAAAGAGAATTTGACTTATGATTTAGCATATATGACAGAGTTTTTGGCCAATAGCTCAATACGAGACAAAATTGGATTAGGAGGTACCGAAAGTAGTGTCAGCTTAAAGTAAATAGGCATAATCTCTGCATCAAAAATTCTGGGAAGTGAGCCAGCTCAACTAGTCTCACAATCTCCATTGTCAGGACACAATTACTTTCTTTGTGTTCATGTTGGTTACCTTTTTCCTGGAGTAATATTGCTTTATAAAGTGTATATAATTATTAGTCTTTCTCTTGTTGATTGGGAAACTCTTTGCATGTAGGTACACAATTGTTTCTACTGGAGGAACTGCGACTGCTTTGGAAAATGCTGGCATATCAGTGACTAAAGTGGAACAGTTAACTCATTTCCCTGAAATGGTGAGCATTTTATATGTTGTAGACAGCATAGATATCCAGTAGACTTTTGTACTGAACCTTGTGATAGATTTTACATGATAATACTTGAACATCTCGATGACCTTACTTGCATTTTTTTACTATTGAGCCTGCTCAACAAGCTTCCCTTTTTTGGTGGAGGGAGGGTGAGTGGTGTAGAAAGGCATGGAAGCCAAAAATTTTTACTTAGTGGTGGGAAAAGGGAAGAAAAGTTGTTCATAATTGTCTGTCGGTTTGGGAGCTAGATTTCCAATAAATGCCCCCCTAAAAAGATAGCCAAACCCCAGTTGAACTTCAACCTAATAAACTTTACAGCCAGACTCTGAACCGTTCATTTTAGCTCGATCAAATTTATAGAATTATTATTCAAGGATGTTTTTAACTTTTTTTATTTTATTTGCTTTTATTGTTTGACCGAATGTCTCTTACATAATTTTATGCTCCTCTACTTCAAGTGATTAACTGATTGTAGTCCTCCTTCCCTTGGGTGTAATATTACCATTGTAATTGCCACTGGTTGGCAGAAATCCTAGACTACCTAAAACAGAACCCCCTCTTAAAATAATCCAATATAAGGTATTTTCTTTAAAAAATATCCAATATAAGGTTATTCGAGCTGGATGCTTCATGCCTTAGCAAGACCAGTAGGCAATGGCACGTTCAATCAGAATGTCAGAATGTTAGTTCTTTGCTTGAAAGAGATTAGATTCACATGAACATATAAAGGAAAAGAAGATGGTAAATTAAGTAATATTGCCTTGAAGAACCCTATATACGTAGACATTTCTGAAGAATAATAGCCTATCCTTTTACAGCTTGATGGCCGTGTGAAGACCCTGCATCCATATATTCACAGCGGCATCCTTGCGAGAAGAGACATGAAGCATCATATGGAATCTCTTGAGAAACATGAAATTGGTGAATAATTCTCTTGGCTCATGAGTGACAACTGTTTTTGTTTGCACATGTTTATTTGTTCCCCCCTAATGTTGTTTACTGCAACTTTTGTGCAGGTACCTTTGATGTTGTAGTTGTAAATTTGTACCCTTTCTATGATAAAGTTACATCGTCAGAAGGTGTTTCATTTGAGGAAGGGATTGAGAATATAGACATTGGCGGACCGACCATGATCAGAGCTGCTGCAAAGGTATGACGTCACTTGTGGGTATTATCTCACTTGGAACCATGTGATATGGTGTTACATTTAATTGCTTGGTGTGCTAGAGCCTTGTTCTGGATAACCTTTATCCGCCAAGTAATATTTGCCTGAATATAAATTAAAAGTTAGATAATTGATACTAACTTTAGAAAATACCTAGTTAACCTTAAAAAAAAAGGAATAAAAGTATAAGAATATACCTGGAGCTGACTTTGGAAATCTAATTCCGGGGTTAGTCATGGTGGATAACAAGATGTGTGCATCATGTGCCGATCCCTCCCTGCTAGTTACTACGTATATGAATTGCAAATCAAAAGCACATATTGCTAACACATTTACGGTTGGTATTCCTTTTGTTCCTCTATAGTGCATTTGGTCCTCCTCGGGAACATATATGTGTTTCATCTAAAGCTCCAATGTAATTCTAAAATACAACATAAGATTTATGTTATGTAAAACACAATCTTACCTTAAAATAAGGCATATATCGACGATCATTGTCTATTTGTGGTGGGATGCCATTAAATTCAGGATCTCTAAATTTTAACATATCTTTATAGAGGCTATCCATTGCATCCAAAACTTCTTTGAACACTACACTAATAGTTTCACCAGAATGTTGGAATTGCTCTCGGGCATCTTTATTAGAGTTACCTTTGGTGAAGGATTGACATCCTCTCATAAGGTTGCGATCCATATTTGATTTCTAAGTCAGATACATAAATGACGGAAATTGATATGATCCATTCTAAACATATTAAAACACCTTTTTTGATGTCTAATAATTCATTCATCCATTTTTCTAGAGTCATATATGAAGTCATGCAAGGTTCTTTATGAATATGTTTCACGTAGTAAATTGCGACATAACCCGATGCACAAAGCAACTTATCCCATAACTCATCATCACTATCACTATCATCATCATCATCATCAACGTTATCTATATATCTCCATTGCACAACTTGGTCATCCATATTCATATCAGCAAGTGTAGGACATTTAATTTACATGACATTTAATTTACATGGAACATGAAATGAGAAAAGTCAAAACCACAATACTAACGCACATGTACAAAATATATCTAATATGACATTTAATCCAAGTAAGACCACAAGTTCACACTACTAACTAAAGCAGACAAGTTCATTTTGATATGCCAAAAGTTACCAGTTCCCATCGAAGCTACAAGTTCAATTGTACTCAAAAGCCACAAGCCCCAAAAGTGCAAGTTGTTTTGTACCCATCAAAGCTATGAGCCCCAAAAGTACAAGTTAATTTGAACCCAACAAAAACTACAAGTCAATCAACTACAAATCCACAAAATACTCAAATCTACTAATAGAAAATAATGGACCAATGTTCATTTTTGGTTTTGATCATCGTATAAGTACTTCATCCAGTCAATTGTTCGATCATTTGGCAAATAATTTAGAATTATTCTCGTTTTGGATCTTCCATCAAAGTACAAGCAAAAGAAAATAATGGTGTCTCGAGGTTTAAGGTGAGTGTTCGTTTGTAGATAAGGGGTTTAGATTATCGTCCTCGGGGATGGAGGAAAATTACCACTAATATTTGATTGAAAAGGGATTCACTCAATGAACTAAAACTACTAAAAAATAATTAAACTAAATAAACAAACACTAAATGCTAAAACTAACAACTATGCTAAACTAAAATACTAGGGGTGATCAAACCCAGTTGGGCACAACGACCAAATTTCTCCTCAAACCGATCACCAACAAAATCACAATTGCTCTCAAATAAACAACAACCCTAGATATCCACTACTAGAGCAATAAATAAAAACAATCCTAAATAGCCACCACTAAACAAAATATAAAATAGAGGGATTAAAGAAAAGTTACCCATTGCAAGAATCTCCAACATTGATCCCATGTCTAATTCCCAGCACAATTCTCCAATCAAAGACACTTATTTTGTGGTCCTAATAATGAAAAAAACTAAGGAAAAAGGGGAAAAAAGAAAAATTAATGGCTTTGGTGCATCAAAGGTGGTGATTAAGATCGTAAAAGTGAGGAAAAGCCTCTAATCCAATTAAAGGTAAGTCTTTAATCACTTTTACCCTCTCTCTCACCTAAATGAGGGGTTTGGGTGTAGGTTTTGGAGATAATCAAAACAGAGCATGGAGTAAAATACTTGAAATTAGCATCAAAGTAGAAGAAATTTGCAAAGGAATCAAATAAAAGTATAAAAGCCAAAACTTGCATTAATTTGAACTCATAACATTTAGAGAATGTAGAGAGAGATTACGAGAAAACTGCTACTAAAATCCTAAAAAATAGAGAAATGACGAACCCCGAAATCGGAGTCGAAACCGCGTTTTTATAGGCCCCGAAAATTAAGTTGGCACGGTTGTGCCACCTTGCGGCTTTCAGGTTGCGGGGTTGATCAATTAGGCACGGTCATGACATGTACCGGCATGACCGTGCCATTAACTTCTTGGCCAATTCTGCAAAGTTTGTTCTTCTCTTTCTTGGGTCCGCACCTCGAGCCTTCATTTGCTCCTTAAAACCTTAATGCTATCCGAGTTTTCGCCCTTTTGATTAATTACCTAATAAAGTAAAAAAACACATAAGTCTCCTAAGTTAGCATTTATTGAGAACTAAAATCGAGTGTTAGGGGTGGCAAGAATGCCTTCGTATAAGCCCGAACAAATACCCCCACACTTAGATTTTGCTCATCCTCGAGTAAAACAAGAGGAAATCACCTCTTCATAGGTGCAACAATTGCATTTAGCATATGCAACGAGCCCTTTAAACCCCTTCGTAGCCCAAGTGGACGAGTGAAGTCTCGTGAGGGCTTGTAGAAGATATATCCACGAAATCTTTGAAATATTTTTGGAATTTTTCGGAAAACATGAGATATATACAAAGCAAATGGGAAGTATGTACACATCAACAGAATTTATTACACTCATAACTTAGTTACCAAGCTATATACAAGCAAGACACGCAATCAAGACTCACTTAGACCATAAATGCACCCTCGGTTTCTTATTTTTCACCCCACACAACACAATGATGCGATATGTACACCTTGGTGCTCGAGTGCAATGTGTCATCACCTCGTAAATCAAATTGCTCGAAGCTAACACGATTCCCTGTACTTACTTAGATGATATCCTCGCTCAACTTTCTTTTTGATTTTCCAAAGTTAACACACACACAACTTAACTCCAAGTGTCCCTTTGCCCGGGTGGGTAGCTTTTGGGTTTTTGAGGCCCTTAAGTACTCCGGAGGAAACACAAAACATAATTGGGTCGTCTTCCCTTTTGGGGTTTTTATTAGTAACCTGGGCATAGTATTTATTTACAACCCAATTAGAGGTGTTGGAATCAAGCAAAAGCAACCACTTATTCACAGATCAATTAAAGATATGGATATAGATAGTGACTATGAACAATGGTGCCAAATTATTCACTTTTTTTTTCTTTTCATTTGAGCATTACGAAACCATTAAATAAACAAAGATGCAATGTCAACCTAACAACTCAATCCCCAAAGTGAGATGGTTTAGTGAACAAGGTAGGCACAAAATCAATCATGTGCGGTGAGGTTATTATCAAAAACCGCAAGCTACATCATATGTCAAGTGATTAATCATACACATTTCACCTATGTACAACTAGTAACCAAATTATTAAATCATCAACATATACAAAACTCCCCAAAGCTAAGCAACACAAAAATTTTTGGGTACATGACTTCACCACCCCCACACTAAAATTGCACAATGTCCTCATTGGGGTAAGGGAGGGTAAAAATGAAACAAATAAATGTGTCGCAAAGAGTAAAAGGAAGGTAATAGATGGAGTTATACCTTGGAGTGGAATGACGACTTGTCTTTGTATTTTCATGAAACCCAACACAACAAACACAAACATAAACCTAAAAAGAAAGCTATAGAAAACAAAGATTATATACATTATTACACCCACGAACCCAAGATTGATATATCATATCTCAACACAAAATCCTTCGGTTGGCTATCATTCACAACTACAACCCACATTTTACCTCAAATGACCAACGAGTTACCAACCATATTGAAAAGGTTAGGGAAATAGGGCAAATAAAGCAAGACAATATAGGATAAATGATGCCGAATTAACAACCCCCAATGAACATGCAACTCCCTTAATGACATACAAAAATGAGCCCCCACAAGAAATATATCATGAAAAAGTTGGGGTCAAGGAAGACGGCACTTACAAACTCACTGGCTCCCATCGGGGTCGGGGCCGGGTGGGGTCCAATTCGGTGGAGCGGACGCGGGCCCACCTTGATGCACATGATGATAGTACATGGCCCTCAACATCGCATCATTCCTTCTTATAGCCTCGCTTGCTGCCGGCGGTCTTCTATAGCCAACCGACGCTCTTCATATTGATCCAAGCGCCCCGAAGATCTCCGATTTGACTCTCAGCGGACTCAACGGATCGGCGGTAGGCTTGCACTCCTCTCAAAGTGTCCCCAAATGCAATATGATCGGAGCGGAGTGAAGCAATCTCTAGTCTCATGTCGGCCGAGGTTTGAGCCATTGAATTGTGATATTGGAAATGAGGGGCTTGAGACAAGCCACCGGCTTCGAATTGCGGGTGTTGCTCGGTTGGCTCACTCTCATTATCATCTCCTTCCTCTCCCTCTATGGCGACATTGTCCTCCAAAACATTATCCTCCCCAACTTTCCAATTGTTCGGATTGGCTAAAGTAGTGCGTTGGGGTTGGGGAGTTGAAAAAAGAAGTCCATGATGATTAATAAAGCACTTGTTCCCTCGAATCAGCACAAACTTCATCCTAATAAGTGCTTGCATGTCCAACCTCTCTCCCAAAAACTAGGGCTCTAGTTTCTCGACTTTACTACTCAAATGAAGCCCTAAAGCAATAGCTGTAATCACTCCCCCAACCGCAATGACCTTCTTTGGATGCTTCGCCACATCCTCCAAGTGAGTCGAGAATAAAAGTCCCGGTGTCTACTTTAATCTTTTTCGCGCCGCCCAAAGTAGGAATAACTCCGGGTTCCTAGCAACACCTTGGCTATCATGCCTCCCAAAAATCATGTTTGCCATTAGACGCGGGAGGTAGCGAAAGGTTATGTTGCATACATCGATGACTTTAGCTTGTTGGGACTCAAAAGGAACTCGAATGCCGGTGTCATCTCTATCAACGTGAGTTTTCCGCCTACGACAAGTTATTTTAAACCATACCCCGGGGTTAGCTGCACTATATGATTGAATTGCACTGATTTAAGTTATAATTCGGTTGAATAGGTGGAAAAATATATGCGAGTCCGCCCCATTACATTCCTCTTCCTAGTCTACCCTCAAAGAGCTCGGGAACTCGACTATCAATTGATCAAACACAACACATTTAAGCTCCACAAATTTGAGCCAACCCAAGTTACCTAACAAGTTGTGTATATCATCCCAAAGCTCTAGACCCATGAGGGTCTTTTGATCTAGGTAACGGGGTTCACAAACTAATCTAGTAACAAGCACATCAAATTTAGCTTTTTGTTCTCTATTGACACATTTTATAGACCGAGAAGAGGAAGAAATAACAATAGGTTGTGCTTGAGCTTTACTTGGTTTTGCCTCGGAATTTGGAGCCTCTTGGGTTGGTCTCTTAGGTTTTGGAGGCACGGAGGAGGAGTTGAACCTTTGAATATCGTGGTCACTTGGCCTCAAAATCGTGAAAAATCTTCGGGATATGTATAAGAAACCACACAAACAAGTGAAACACCAAACTTTTCTCTCTTCCACCCCTAACTCAACAATGGTGAAGGTAGGGCGAGAGGAGAGAGAAAGTAGAAGCCAAATGAAAGAAATTTGGGGTTTTGGGTGGGATTTGTGGGTGGGTGAGTGAAGGAGGTAAGAGAGAGAGAGATAGAAAAGGGAAGGGTTTTCGCGGCTATGGGGGTTGAGCGAGAGAAATGAAAGAAGAAGAAGAAGAAAGGTGGGGGGGAACGAAATTAAATTCGGTAGAACAGGGTCGCACGGTCGTGCCACATGGCACGTCACGACCGTGCCACCTTGGGGTCCTGTAGGTTTAAATTGTGCTTTCGGACCGGCACGCTCACGCCTCTGGGCACGCTTAGGCCTCGATTTTTTATTTTATTTATTTTATAATATTTTTTTAGAGGAAGAAACACAAACAAACAAAATTATTTACAAATCTATTCACAAATGTACAATTGGGAATTCAAGCTTAATGGTAGGGAGGTTCATGGAGCCAAAGGCACTCCACGTCACCCGTCAAAGGTATTTCCAAAAACTCTTTTAACCGTTGGCCATTCACTTTTTGACGAGAACCGGTGACGAGGTCCTGGATTTCTACAACCCCACAGGGAAAACTTGGGTAACAACAAAAGGACCCGTCCATCTAGACTTTAACTTTCCTAGGAATAGGTGCAATCTCGAATCATACAAGAATACCTTCTGTTGGGAACAAAGTTTTTCTCAAAATTTTACGATCATGAATGGACTTTGCCCGTTCTTTAGAGGATCGGGCACTCTCATATCCTTCAGCCCTAATCTCTTAAAGTTTATTGATTTGCAATCTCCTCTCTTCACCGACTACACCCATGTCGTAGTTGAGAGTTCTAATAGCCCACCAAGCCCGGTGCTCAAGCTCAATCGGAAGGTGACAAGGATTGCCATAAAACACCCTATAAGGAGACATGCCTAAAGGGGTTTTAAATGCAAGTCCTATAAGCCCAAAGGGCATCGACAAGCTTGTCGGCCCAATCCTTCCGATTTCTATTGACGAGTCTTTTTAAGTATTTGGTTGATTTTCCAGTTAGAAACCTCTACTTGACCACTTGTTTGAGGGTGGTAGGTTGTGGCAAGCCGATGGACAATGGAATACTTGTTCAACAATGCATCAAAAGATTTGTTGTCGAAATGAGTACCTTAGTCACTAATGATGGCACATGGCATGCCATACCTTTTAAAGATGTTCTCTCTCATAAATTTCACCACTACCCTTGCCTAATTGGATCTAGTGGGGATAGCCTCAACCCACTTAGACACATAGTCCCCGACTAGAAGAATATAATCGTTTCTAAAAGAGATTGGAAATGGTCCCATAAAATCAATCCCCCATACATCAAAGATTTCCACAACAATAACGGGGTGTAGGGGCATCATATCTCTCCTAGAAATTCTCTGTTGACACCTAAGGCAACTCTTACAAATATGCGTGAGCGTCTTTAAAGAGTGTGGACCAATAAAAACCACATTGGAGAACCTTAGCGGTGGTTTTGTTGCTACTAAATGCCCTCCACATGCTTAGTCGTGACGAAAGAGAGGAGAGGAAACTGTCACTTCGAATTGGGGACACACCTCCTAACAATCTGATCGGGACAATACTTGAACCAGTAGGGATCATCCAAAATGAAGAATTTGACTCAGGAAAACATCCCGATCAGCTTTTGTCCACCCATACGGCATTTCTTTTGTTACCAAGTAATTCACTATGTCCGCACACCAAGGTTCCAAATTCATTGCAAACAATTGCTCATCCAAGAAGCACTCGAAATGGGTGGGTCATTCACATGGTCACACACAATTCTAGATAAATGGTCCGTCATAAGATTGTCGGACCCCTTTCTATCCTTAATCTCACAGTCAAATTCTTGGAAAAGTAAGACCCATCAAGCAAGCCTAGGTTTGGTATCTTTCTTCCCAAGGAGGTAAGTCAAAGCAGTATGGTTGATGTGATGTGCACAATCACATGAGATCCAAGAAGATAAGGTCTAAACTTCTCAAATCCAAATATCATCGCTAAGAATTCTTTTTCGGTGACGAGTGTAATTCAATTAGGCCTCATTTAAAGTATGACTAGCATAGTGAATGACATGTGACTTTTTCTCCACCCTTTGGCCCAAAACAACTCCAACGGCATAGTCGGAGGCATCACACATAAGTTCAAAGGGAATCCCCACACGGGAGGGTGGAGAATGGGGGCGGTGGTCAAGGCGATCTTTAACTTCATGAATGTCTCTTCACACTCCTTAGAGAAGTGGAACGGCACCTCTTTGGCCAAGAGAGAGGATAAAGGCTTAGCAATTTTACTAAAATCCTTAATGAACGTCCTATAAAAACCAACATGCCCTAGAAATGAACGAACACCTTTCAAAGTAGTGGGAGGAGGGAGATTAGCAATCAAATCGAGTCTTAGCTTGGTCCACTTCAATTCCACATTCGAAACAATATGACTTAGGACAATCCCTTTTGCTACATGAAATGACATTTCTCCCAATTCAAAATCAAATTCTTTTCCTTGTATCTTGCTAAAACCTTAGTCAAGTTGGTCAAGCAATCATCAAATGACGCACCAAATATAGAGATGTCCTATAAGCCCACACTCTTTAAAGACGCTCACGCGTATTGTAAGAGTTTCCTTAGGTGTCAACGAGTTAGGGAGAATTTATAGGAGAGATATGATGCCCCTACACCCCGTTATGGTTGTGGAAATCTTTGATGTATGGGGGATTGATTTTATGGGATCGTTTCCAATCTCTTTTGGGAACGATTATATTCTTCTAGTTGGGGACTATGTGTCTAAGTGGGTTGAGGCTATCCCCACTAGATCCAATGAGGCAAGGGTAGTGGTGAAATTTATGAGAGAACATCTTTGCAAGGTATGGCATGCCACGTGCCATCATTAGTGATCAAGGTACTCGTTTCGACAACAAATCTTTTGGTGCGTTGTTGAACAAGTACTCCATTGTCCATCGGCTTGCCACATCCTACCACCCTCAAACAAGTAGTCAAGTTGAGGTTTCTAACCGGAAAATCAAGCAAATACTCGAAAAGACTGTCAATAGAAATTGGAAGGATTGGCCGACAAGCTTTTCGATGTCCTTTGGGCTTATAGGATCGCATTTAAAACCCCTTTAGGCATGTCTCCTTATGGGGTGGTTTATAGCAAGCCTTGTCACCTTCCGGTTGAGCTTGAGCACCTTGGTGAGCTATTAGAACTCTCAACTACGACATGAGTGTAGCCGGTGAGGAGAGGAGATTGCAAATCAATGAACTTGAAGAGATTAGGGCTGAAGCATATGAGAGTGCTCGATCCTCTAAAGAATGAGCAAAATTCATTCATGATCCTAAAATTTTGAGAAAAAACTTTGTTCCCAACATGAAGGTGCTTTTGTATGATTCAAGATTGGATCTATACCCAGGACCCCGTCACCGATTCTCATTAAAAAGTGAATGGCCAACGGTTAAAAGAGTTTTTGGAAATGCCTTTGACGAGTGTCATGGAGTGCCTTTGGCTCCATGAACCTCCCTGCCGTTAAGCTTGAATTCCCCTTGTACATTTGTGAATAGATTTTGTAAATAATTTTATTTGTTTGTGTTTCTTCCTCTAAAAAAAAATAAAAAATAAAAATTGAGGCCTAAGCATGCCCGGACCGGCGTGAGCATGCGAGTTTGAAAGCACAATTAAACCTGCAGGACCAGGTGGCATGGTCGTGACGTGCCATGAGGCATGACTGTGCCCCATAATCTTAGGAGTTTTTCAAAGCCGGCACGCTTAGCTCGCATCACCGAAAGCGGCACGACCTTGTGACCCTATTCTGCCGAATTTAATTTCGTCCCCCCTTTCTTCTTCTTCTTATTTCATTTCTCTGCTCAGCCCCCACACCCACCCACAAATCCCACCCAAAACCCCATATTTCTTTTATTTGGCCTCCACTTTCTCTCTCCTCTCACCCTACCTTCACCATTGTTGAGTTAGGGGTGGAAGAGAGAAAATGTTTGCTCGTTTCACTTGTTTGTGTGGTTTCTTGCACATATCCTGAAGGTTTTTACGATTTTGAGGCCAAGTGATCACGAAATTCAAAGGTTCAACTCCTCCTCCGTGCCTCCAAAACCTAAGAGAGTTAGAGCCAACCCAAGAGGCTCCAAATTCCGAGGCAAAACCAAGTAAAGCTCAAGCACAACCTATTGTTATTTCTTCCTCTTCTCGAGTCTATAAAATGTGTCAATAGAGAACGAAGGCTAAATTTGATGTGTTTGCTACTAGATTAGTTTGTGAACCCCGTTACCTAGATCAAGAGACCCTCATGGGTCTAGAGCTTTGGGATGATATACACCGCTTGTTAGGTAACTTGGGTTGGCTCGAATTTGTGGAGCTTAAATGTGTTGTGTTTGATTAATTGATTGTTGAGTTCTTGAGCTCTTTGAGGGTAGACTGGGAAGGGGAATGTAATGGGGGTCGACTGCATATATTTTTCCGCCTATTCAACAACGATTATAACTTAAATGCTGGTGCAATTCAATCATATACTTGGAGCTAACCCGGGGTGTTTCATGCTTAGAGGATACCTTTTCCCCCGGGAGGTGTGGTTTAAAATAACTTGTCGTAGGCGGAAAACTCACGTTGATAGAGATGACACCGGCATTCGAGTTCCTTTTGAGTCCCAACAAGTTAAAGTCACCTATGTATGCAACATAACCTTTCGCTACCTCCCGCGTCTAATGGCAAGCATGATTTTTGGGAGGCATGATAGCCAAGGTGTTGCTAGGAACCCGGAGTTATTCCTACTTTGGCCGAGTCTTGAAAAGATTAAAGTAGACACCGGGACTTTTATTCTCGATCACTTAGAGGATGTGGCGAAGCATCCAAAGAAGGTCATTGCAGTTGGGGAGTGATTACAGCTATTGCTTTAGGGCTTCATTTGAGTAGTAAAGTTGAGAAACTAGAGCTCCGAGTTTTGGAGAGAGGTTGGACATGCAAGTACTTATTAGGATGAAGTTTGTGCTGATTCGAGGGAACAAGTGCTTTATTAATCATCATGGACTTCTTTTTTTCAACTCCCCAACCCCAACGCACTACTTTAGCCAATCCGAACAATTGAAAGGTTGGGGATGGTGAGGATAATGTTTTGGAGAACAATGTCGCCATGGAGGGAGAGGAAGGAGATGATAATGAGAGTGAGCCAACCGAGCAACACCCGCCATTCGAAGCCGGTGGCTCGTCTCAAGCCCTTCATTTCCAATATCACAATTCAATGGCTCAAGCCTTGGCCGACATGAGGCCGGAGATTGCTTCACTCCGCTCCGATCATATTGCATTTGGGGACACTTTGAGAGGAGTGCAAGCCTGCCGCGAGTGTGTTGAGAGTCACATCGAAGATTATCGGGGCCCTTGGATCAATATGAAGAGCGTCGGCTCTTGGCTATAGAAGAGCTTCGCCAGCAAGTCGAGGCTATGAGGAGGAATGATGCGATGTTGAGGGCCATGTACTATCATCATGTGCATCAAGGTGGGCCCGCGTACGATCCATCGGATTGGACCTCACCCGCCCGACCCCGATGGGAGCCAGTGAGTTTGTCGGTGCTATCTTCCCCACCCCAACTTTTTCATGATATATTTCTTGTGGGGCTCATTTTTGTATGTCATTAAAGGAGTTGCATGTTCATTGGGGGTTGTTGATTCGGCATCATTTATTCTATATTGTCTTGCTTTATTTGCCCTCTTCCCCGACTTTTTCAATATGGTTGGTAATTGTTGGTCATTTGAGGTAAAATGTGGGTTGTGGTTGTGAATGATGGCCAACCGAAAGATTTTGTGTTGAGATATGATATATCAATCTTGGGTTCGTGGGTGTAATAATGTATATAATCTTTGTTTTTTATAGCTTTCTTTTTAGGGTTATGTTTGTGTTTGTTGTGTTGGGTTTCATGAAAATACGGAGACGCATCGTCGTTCCACTCCAAGGTATAACGCCTGCTATTACCTTCTCTTTACTCTTTGCGACGCATTTATTTGTTTCATTTTTTACCCTCCCTTACCCCAATGAGGACATTGTGCAATTTTAGTGTGGGGGTGGTGAAGTCATGTACCCAAAAATTTTTGTGTTGCTTAGCTTTGGGGAGTTTGTATATGTTGATGAGATTTTGACTTTAATAATTTGGTTACTAGTTGTACATAGGTGAAATGTGCATGATTGATCACTTGACCTATGATGTAGCTTGCGGTTTTTGATAATAACCTCATCGCACATGATTGATTTTGTGCCTACCTTGTTCACTAGACCATCACTTTGGGGATTGAGTTGCTAGGTTGACCGTGCACCTTTGTTTACTTAATGGTTTCGTAATGCTCAAATGAAAAAAAAAGTGATTGTTCATAGTCACTATCTATATCCATATGTTTAATTGATCGTAAATAAGTGGTTGCTTTTGCTTGATTCCAACCCCTCTAATTGGGTTGTAAATAAGTGCTATGCACGAGTTACTAATAAAATTCCAAAAGGGAAGACGACCCAATTATGTGCTTGCTTTGTATTTCCTTCGGAGTACTTAAGGGCCTCAAAACCCAAGAGCTACCCAGCCAGGCAAAGGGACACTTGGAGTTGAGTTGTGTGTGCGTCTTAACTTTGGAAAATCCAAAAAGAAAGTTGAGCATGGAAATCATCTAAGTAAGTACAGGGAATCGTGTTAGCTTCAACAATTTGATTTACGAGGTGATGACACATTGCACTCGAGCAGCATCATTGTGTTGTGTGGGGTGAAAAATAAGAAACCGGGGTGCATTTATGGTCTAAATGAGTCTTGATTGCGTGTCTTGCTTGTATATAGCTTGGTAACTAAGTTATGAGTGTAATAAATCCTGTTGATGTGTACATACTTCCCATTTGCTTTGTATATATCTCATGTTTTCCAAAAAATTCCAAAAATATTTCAAAGATTTTAAGGGTATATCTTCTACAAGCCCTCACGAGACCTCACTTGTCCACTTGGGCTACCAAGGGTTTAAAGGGCTTGTTGCATGTCCTAAATGCAATTGTTGCACCTATGAAGAGGTGATTTCCTCTTGTTTTACTCGAGGACGAGCAAAATCTAAGTGTGGGGGTATTTGTTCGGGCTTGTACCGAGGCATTCTTGTCACCCCAACACTCGATTTTAGTTCTCAATAAATGCTAAAATTGGAAGAGTAGCTATTGGAGAAGAACCAGCTAATGGGGAGCTCTCATGCATTGCTTGTAGTTCCTCTCATTTTGTATCTTTTGCAAAATTGGAGGAGTAGCTATTGGAGAAGAACCACCTAATGGGTAGCTCTCATGCACTAGCACCTGGGCCTAAGTAAAGACCAACCGTTTCATTAAGGTCCTCAACAGTAAATGACAAACTTTGAATGCTTTCTTCTTGGGTGGAGAAGGGATGTATACCGGTTAATCTTGCTCGCCACCTTTAGGAAGGGGATCCAATTGAGGAGTCACTACATTTTCTAGAGCTATATTGCCTCCAAATAAGCGGTCCCATTTTGTACTCAAGTTCTGGTTCATTTCTCTTATCTCGAAATGTTTTACATTTGATGTCTTCCTATAAATAAGATTAACACCAATAATAACTTATAAGCTCATTTCTTGTCATTTTAGTAGTCAAATTAGTATTAATTAAATTAAATTTCAAAAAAAAAGACCTTAGCCTTTTCTGTCCACCATTCATCATCAGCCAAAATTGTTCATTTTTCTTGATCCCATCCCAAACCATTTTTTTACCTTTTCATTTTTTTCACAAATTCCATTTAAGTCTCATTTGATCATATTTGTGTTCTAGCGGATACTTAGCCCATGGTAAATTGGTTTTCTTTTGAAAGTCAGCCACTATTTTTCTTCCAATCAAACCTTGGAGAGATTGTCCCACCTCTCTTTCCCTTGCTCTTCTCAATGTGCCCGTGACAAATGTCAAAGAAGATGAAGAGAACTTCTCTAGACCAACTAACACGTCAAAGAGGATGAAGAGAACTTTAGACCAACTAACACGATCTTCTGATGTGGCCATCTAAATCAAACTAAATTCAAAATCATGACTTTAAACTAGCATTTGTCACAAAATAAAGAAAAAACAAAGCAAGAGTTATTAGGATATATGAATATCTACGCCATACAGTAATAGGATGTCAAAAATTATCCACATCCGCCAAAAGAAGAACAAATTCAAAAACTCACGCGCTGGAATTCACTTAGAATATCTCCTTCCCACAACCTACTTATCTTGTTAATCTAACAACTAAGATATATACCAATTTAATCCTAATTCCATTATACAAAGGAGCCCCCAAATTAAACATTGATTGTGATGAATTCAATTCGTGTCAACCAAGAAAGCTTTTCATTAGAGCTTCTCAGGTCAACCATGAATTTAAGTTCATGTCAAGCGACCAAAATAAATTGAGACCGTAATTTCAACCCAAATCAATATGCTTGTGATTTTTCTCACTCAAATTGAAGCTTCAGGGCACATCAAACCTCAGTTCAATCAAGTTGATGTTGAATCATAACCAAAACAGAGAAAACCAACAATCTTAATTTCAAAGAATAAGAAGAATTTCCTTCAGATTATTAAGCAAACAGAGATCTTCTCAACATTTAGAGTTCTTTTTTCTGAAAATAGTGAAGAATATGGGCAAACAATGGACTCATTATTGGCTTTAAACAAAATAAATCAACATTTAAAGCTGAATAGTTACCTTTAATCCTTTGCTTCAGGTGCAGTTTATAACTTCAATTTTGCTTGATTGAGATATTGAGTGGTGAATCTATTAACAGAATCACAAGGATGTCTTGGTGGTAGTCGATCCACAAGATTACACTGGACTGTTGGAATATCTCAAGAGCGATCAGGTTGATCAACAATTTCGTAAGAAGCTTGCTTGGAAGGCTTTTCAGCATGTGGCTGCGTACGATTCTGCAGTTTCAGAGTGGCTTTGGAAGCAAACTGGAGAAGGTAGTGTGCATGAACTTATAGGTTTCGACCTGTAGACAAGGTTTAGTTGATATATTGTATGCCTTTCTGGTCTGTGAACTGTTCTTCCTTTTCTACTGCTCTCTTTTGCTCTTCAGTGGTCTTGTTGATCTACTACTATGACGATGGAGTGTTTCTGATGTTTGTTTGACACTGCATCAGTCTCTAAAAAGCTTTTCAACAACAACTCCTAGTGTGGGACCCACTTGCGTGGGGTTTGGGGCTCTAAAAACTCTTCAATGAATATAAAGTCTCTCTCATGCCAGCACAAGTCTAATTTGTCATGACAGAACTTTCTTGGAATTTTGTGACCGTGTATGATGAGACTGATGATTTGTCTATTTGTTGGAAGATGAATTCCCACCCAACTTCACGGTGCCATTGTCGCTTAGAAGCTCTCTTCGTTATGGGGAAAATCCTCATCAAAAAGCTGCATTTTATCAAGACAGAAGCCTTGCTGAGGTTAATGCTGGTGGTATTGCGACTGCCATTCAACACCATGGAAAGGTGAGATGATTCTGCTTTGGTGATGAACCTCGTAGTTATAGTTCAATTTACTCTAGCCCTGCTTGTAAAATTTCTTGGAGGATCTTACCTCCCCCACTCCTCTTTTTTATTTTATTTTATTTTGTTTGGGGGTGGGGGGAGGGTTTATGGAATGTTCTCATCCATTTAGGATAATCAGTTACATACCCTTCTCCCCTGCACACTCCATTGTTTTCAGCTTTTCTGTAGATTTTCTTGCTGTTTCTTCCTTTTCTGCCTCCCATACCTTCCTAGTTTATATATTCTAACTTGTTTACATGTGGAATGAGCTTATAGCCTTTCAATTAATCCTTTGAGTCTTCGGTGTGAAGGGAGATACAAAGACACTCTTGTCCTAAAAGTTAGCAGACATCCACTTTATTTGAGCAGTAAAACAAACTCAAAAATCATTAGGGTAAGATTTTGTTACCCAATTTTGTTAGGATTTGAAAAAGTGAAGAACTCAGGTCATTGTTGAATGCTGGGAGTAATAGTCCACTGATGTTATCTCTTTATCCCTAAATGTTTAAAAATTATGTTTTTGAATATTTTCAATTGTTGATAACTTGATATATAATGTCCTCTTTTTCTCCTTTTGTTTTTTTTTGGGGCGGCCGGGGTGAGGGGGTGGGGTGGGGGATCTTTAAGTTAAAAAAATTTGTTTGAACCTTATGACTTACTCTTCAAGATGAGCTGTTTTGGCTCCGTTACAGCTGAAGAAAAGCATTGTTTTTTAAAACTTCCATTTCTTTTAGAAAGGAGAGAGTAAGACATTTGGATTATTGTTCCTTTCAAATATTCCAGCTTTAACTTTTCGATGAGAGGAAAACTGAAACCGATATTTGCTTTGGAGAATGTCTCACTGATTATGCTTTTCACTTGTGACATAAGCAAGTGAAAAGCTGTAGATTCTGATCTTGTTGGGAGCTGTGGGGACTGCTACCTGTCTTGTCTTATGTGGTTCAAGATCTTTGGACATTCCATTGGTTGGTGAAAGGATGGGTGGGAGGGAGGGAGGGAAAAAGAAAAATCTAGTTGATTAACTTGTTGCATTGCCCTGACTTTCGAAGTTCTGCTCCAGTGTGTCTGATTTTGAAGGGAAAGAATTTGAACATGGTATCCAAAACTTGAATATGATGGAAAATTATATAGCATTTGAATCTGAGTGGCAGTCTGGATACTGTTTGGTCTCTCCTTGAATGTCTTTGAGTCATCCCATCCACCTTTCACTTGTAATGCTTTACTGCACATAGTTGTGGCTCCTATAGCTGGTTTCTCTTTCATTTTGTTGTGTCCTCCTCCACAGCTCCACTTGCTCTGTTTCTCGCTTTTTTGTTTTTAATTTAGTTTTCTTTTTCCCCAATGGTAGGTGGTTAGAATATATGTAACTTCCATCCTTATTTTGCATCTTATAAGTTATTGTTAAAAAAGATCGCTACTTATCTAGATGATCTGGTGAGTAATCTTGAAGAAGTATTCTTAGCCAATTTCTTATTTTGTTGTTTCCTTAATTATGCTGAGCTGGCTTCTCCTACCACCTTGGAAATCTACTGGTCTGAATACTTATGCACTATATTTTGTGGGTTGTATTTTTCTACGTGAGATACTTAATTCATATTTACGGTTTGTTTTTGCAGGAGATGTCATATAATAACTACTTAGATGCTGATGCAGCTTGGAATTGTGTGTCTGAATTCAAAGATCCTACATGTGTGGTGGTGAAGCATACAAACCCCTGTGGAGTAGCTTCACGTGACGATATCCTGGAGGCATATAGGCTTGCTGTCAAAGCTGATCCAGTCAGCGCATTTGGTGGCATTGTGGCTTTTAATGTTGAAGTTGATGAGGTAACTACTTTAGTGGTGATGGTGTACTCTTCTGTGCTTGAGAAATGTCAAGTTTCAACCACCATGCAAATTGCTTGAGATCGTTGTGATTTTTGAGAATTCAATTGTCATTCACGCTTCAAATCAAGGTTTTAGATCATGATACTGGTACTGATGCTGGGTTGACACTCAGGCATAAATATGGACATAGTCACGACTCATGAGTATGGACATGTAGCATAATTTTCGGCCAAAACATGTAAAATTTTCAAAATACCAATGCTTGTTGTATATCGTTGATTTTCCTGTCTAGAATAGGTTCTTTTGAGATGATGGGAACCTTGTCTCTTGTCATGAAACCATTTATCACCAATACTTGCTGGAAAGGATTTATTTTTGTTGAAATATCATTATTTCCCTATTGTGACTGTTGTCCTATTGCATTCAAGGCTCTTGCAAAGGAAATTCGGGAGTTCAGAAGCCCTACCGATGGCGAGACTCGGATGTTTTATGAAATTGTCGTTGCACCCAAGTACTCACAAAAGGGACTTGAGGTTCTGCGTGGAAAGTCGAAAACTTTAAGAATTCTTGAGGCCAAGAAGAATGACAAAGGAAAACTTTCTTTGCGACAAGTTGGTGGTGGTTGGTTAGCGCAGGAATCTGATGATTTGACCCCTGAGGATATCCAATTTAAAGTTGTGTCTGAGAAAAGCCCAACAGAAAGGGAGCTTGATGATGCAAAATTTGCATGGCTTTGTGCGAAGCATGTGAAGAGCAATGCTATAGTGATTGCAAAGGTGATTTCCTTGTGTTACCTCCTCTCTATAGCAAGTGTTGAAATTTTGGTATATCATTCTCCATTCAAGAGTGAATGGTGACATTCTAGCAAAGATTGTCTAGTTTTCCTCATTACACGAGATTATCTGTTGGGATTGGTAGAAAAGATCATCTAGATGCCCTCGGTAAAGATGCATGACTGCTTGAATCTTATTGGTTCATACAAGCCTGTGAGGTCCTGATCTGGTGTCTTTTGCAGAACAAATGCATGCTAGGTATGGGCAGTGGGCAGCCAAACCGCCGGGAAAGTTTGAGGATTGCAATGAAAAAAGCAGGAGAGGAGGTCAAAGGAGCTGCTTTAGCTAGTGACGCATTCTTCCCATTTGGTAATTGCTTGTTCATACTATTCTTTGCATCTTTTTCGATTTTCTAGACAAGGATGATCATTTTCACCTATTTTTGCTCAGACTTTGAACGGACTTCAAAGTTGAGCTGGCTGTTGTCTTCAACTTAGCCATTAAATTGTTACAATTTGCTGCTGATTAGCTTGCTATCTCATGGTTGAAGTTAGCATCATTGCTTGTGTATAACCTAGCAAATGGCGTGCTAGTTCAGTTCTTTAAAACAGCAGCTAGTGAGACTTTGGTCGATTAGTAGACCTAGCAATCATTCGAGGAGCACTAATTTCGAGCCAAAGATGTATTCGGTTGATGGACATGTGGATTTCACCATATTCATAGTGATGGAATTGTGGCTCACGTAATTTTGTTGTTAGGTCAAGTTTGTGTATACTATCGGTTGATTAGGTAAGCTCATCTTCAAAATACAAGCAATATTGGCTAGGGAATATCCTTGTCAGGTTGGTTTGGCTTAGGCCAATCCAAGCCCAGGTCAGAATTAGGTTATCTTGTTTTGGGTTTTGGCTTTGTTCAGGCAAGGTCAATTTTGGCTTACGTCAAAATTAGGTTGAATTCTTTTCAGCCCAATATCTAGTTTGGTTCATGCTGTTCGGGTTGGGTAATTGACTCAGGTCTGGTAGTCGCTGGCACTATGGTTGCTTTCCTTGCTAACACCCTAGGTTTGACTTTGGGTGCCACTCATCTCTTGTGAGGAGGAAGTATTTAGGGCTATAGTATATATGCGTTTTGCAACAAACCAGAGCTTACACTGTAGACCTGGACTACAGTCCTGGGCACTTAGCGGCAAGGTGGTTTTTTCTTTTATTTTTTGGGGGTTGCCAACTAATATTTGCTACTCTCGTTCCCTTTACCAGCTTGGAATGATGCAGTAGAAGAGGCTTGTGAGAGCGGCATAAGTGCTATTGCAGAGCCTGGTGGCAGCATTAGAGATAAAGACGCAGTTGATTGTTGCAGCAAGTATGGTGTCTCGCTTCTTTTCACCGGAGTCAGGCACTTCCGGCATTGAACACAGACCTTCAAACTGGATGCATCTGTCAGCCCTTTATTTTTCCTCGATCAATAGCTTAAATAAAAGGCCCAAGGTGTCCAAATTTTGATAATAAATAAGATATAACCTAGAAAAAGTTCACTTTAGATGGGGCATTAACTGGCGTGTTGCTTGAGTTGAATGCCACCAAATTTTCATGGTAGACAGAGCCAAATGTATGATTGTTGTATGATTATGTCATTGCTTGGTGTGTACGTCCCAAGCAATCAGCTTAGAGCTCATTAAAAAGTGGGGCTTATACCTTGATGCTTCCAACGTGGATTGGAACTTGTATTTTGAACACCTATGAATGAAGGATAAAGCGGTTGTGAAAGGCTATTAGGACGTTCACAATGATCGTGAATTACTTTACCTATTGTCAATTGATTTTGATTTGAAATTTCATTTAGGTTGTCAGCACTTATATCCTCTGAAATTTCACGTCTAGTCAACTACCATATAACCCGAATGGAATTCTCTCTCGGGCCTTCTTTCTCCCATCCTTGTTGCTTCCCTGTCCTAAAGGTCGTCCATTTTTTTGTTTTTTTTTTTTTGGGGGGTAAACGTGAGTGTTTGGGTTGTTATGGTTTCCTTACTATTTTAGTTATTGATCCAAGAAGTGCCATCACATAAGATCATTGAGTTGTGTCATCCACTTTAAGATAATTTATAGTCCATTTCATGCTCCTATGTTACCAATATCAAGAAAATTGTCTATTGCATAAATAAGAGATAATATATCATTACAGATCGGTCCAAGTGGTGTGACACTTGATCTCTTTAAACAAAACTTATATTCGAGTCATGCGAATAGAAAAACTCTACTCCTTATGGTATGATTCTAACTCGACTCTTGTTATACGGAGGATCAAAGATTAAAAGAAGAGAAATAGATCAAAAATACATTACCCTTTTTGGGGGGTGGGTGTTGAGGATTCATTATTTTCCAGGAATGTCTAAAGCTTTACTGAATCTCCACAGCATTGGCAATGATCAAGAGAAGAGAAATAGTCATGGAAGAAGAGACAAGACAAACATAGAAATATAAGGGAAAAGGAAGGCTCTTAATGTTGAAATAAGTTCCCTTTTTCTTGAGTCTTCTCTTTGTACATAACTTTTCCCCACAGAAGATAATGAAAGGCCTTCAATAGAACCCACTTCTTTCTTCCCCTTTCGACTTAGGTTCAAAATACCCAAAAAGAAAAAGACCATGGATTCTTGATGTTTTCTTCTATCCAACTAGTACATTCAATTTACATTGTCATAGCACTTAAAAGAACCAAATGAAAAAAATCAAATAGAAACCACTATTCCTTTTACAATCTCATAGAAATTGATTGAAATGAGGCTAAAACATCATCTCAGGAAGAGGTCTGCTTGTCAAGAAAGGACTTGAACAGCACAAGTGACCTCTCTAGCCGTGAGAAAGGAGCTTCATGTGAAGCCCCTTTTATAGTGGCAAATGACGACACATTCCCATACACGTCTGTCCATCCTCCAACCTGCGAGTCCGAAACACAATGTGATCAAACTTTTTATTTATCCCCCGTTGTCGTTTCAATTCAACTGCAGTTCTTACTAGAACTGGTTGATCAAATATTCAAGGGTTTCGGTCATAACAGAGTCTTCCATCAGTTTGTCCCACAAATCTTGCCAAAAATCAATTTTGGTCAGGTAAATTCAGGTCAATTTGGATGGAGTATGGTCAATTTGGAATTGTACCAAGATCCAGTTGCGTTGTTTTAGGAGGTTAATAGGGTGTCGCTCGAATTTGCAAGGTCTATCAAGATAGTCTCGAATTAATTATCTGATGGATGAAGGGTGCAAGACTAAAAGGCTATAGCATATCATATAGGAGAGTTTTCTTTTTACCTGCTGGCCATGCTTTCGTCTTGGACATTGAATCGATCTCCTTCCTGGGACACACTTTCCTCACTCTATCATACAGTGCACAGTGGTAGCACTGAACAACCTGAAAATGATATAAGTAAAGCCCTTGAGGTATTGATATGCATAATGAAGAAGCATTCAGTAATGCACATTTAGCATAAAAAATAAAGAAATACTTGAACAGAATCTATGGCACCATATCCTTTATTGTTTTAAATTTCATTTGTTTCCTTCATCTATCCCGGGGTGGGGGGAGAGAAATCTTGTGCTTTATTGATTAAAATCACTGTAGTTGCATACGATATGTCTTGAATGTCTAGTAAGAGCAACGTGAGGATCTTCATACATTGACAAAGTCATATTCTAAGGGATTCTACCATTTATGGCAACACTAATATCTCCTTTTCTCAAATTGTGTACAATTATCTTATTATCGACCATGTTCCATAATTATAAGGTCACATATGTAATCTTGTTTCATCGATAGGTTGATTTTTTTTAATTCGAATATTACTTGTATCCATCAAAGTAGTAAGTAAGACTCAAATTTGTCAGTTGATAATTAACTATGAGTATTGCTAAATTGGTGATTTTGAATCTTATGATATATTAATTTAAACAACTTCAAAATACTTTGTGTTTTTTGGTTTTTACCATAGAAACTTTCATCAACACCCTTGACTTATTCATTAACCCTAGAGAGAGTTTTGGTTTCTTTCTTTGGATTAGACTATCACATCAAACATATTTCGTCATAAAACCATCATATTCAGAATTTAGTCATTCAGCCTATGGATTAAAGTTACACGCTTAGAATTTTGATCTTTTTGTTCCCTTTAGATTCTGGATAATTTGCCTTGTATGTGGAATCAGTTGGTCAATCTGTCATTTTCATTGCTTGACTTTGCGTGGAAAACATGCTCTTGCGGGCATGTACTCCCTATGCCAAATTAATGCTGTAGAATTGTTTTGTGCATGAAAAATATGCAGGTGGGATGTGTCTCATATAATTTAAGGTGTCTGATCTTATGTCTCGATTATGCGGTGCTTTTGCTCCATAAAATCCACAAGAGAGCAATTTTTATAGTTCTGTCAATATCAGTCATATAACATGTTCTCCTGGTTGTCTTCCCTGTGTACTTATGGGACACTATGGTCATGTGAATCTATGAGTATCGACCCAATATATTCATAAGACTGGTTTTTCTATATTTGTTTGATAATATTGAGTACTACTTGATGATAACAATACATAGGACGACATGGGCATGCCTTTTTCTTAATCGAAAAGAAACGCTTAATTATAGGATTTTAGGAATTCAGTGCCAAATTCTAGTCACGGTGTGCAATGTAGATCATGGAGCTATGGCCTCCATTGAATGAATTAGAAGTAACCTATAGCAATTGCACATCAGAGATAAAAGAGACAAGAAGGGTTTCCTAGAGAGTGATTTTTATAGTTGTGTCAATATCATTTAATGGTAACTTGACTCCTGGTTGATGCCTCTGGCAAGACTTGAGAAGATATTAGGACATATTATGCATTGGTTCCTTGCCATGTATGTCTGTGAGCTCATGCCATGTATGGCAGTTAAGTTCACATACTGGTGCCTATACGTATAGACAGTAGTAAATGAACTTAATTGCCATACAAGATATACCAGTAGCAGGTTGTTTCACCAATTACAGATATTGTTACTTTTGTGTAGTATAGAATATAGATATGTTCATGTCTTCTTTTTTGATATGTGGGTTGACCTTTTATAGTATGTGGCAGTGTGGCGATCATTGCTTGGCGGTCTTACCAATGGGAGTGTTTCTGGTTTAGTGGGATCTACTTCTGATACAGGTGATCATCTCTTTTCCCAGATTTGTTGCGTTTCTGGTTTATTTTGTTTACCGTTGCAATTTGAGTTGAACTTTTTGCCTTTATAGGTTAGCCCAATTGTCAGATATGAATGTTTTGCATGAGACGTTTCCTAACGATATGTCCCCCTAAAAAAACAACATTTCATCAAATAAAATGTTTTGGTGTTGTAGCAGTAACAAAGGACCTTCATCCAGATGTAGACAGAGCTCAATGTGGGGATAATTCAGGAGCTAAGCAGGTGATGTGCATACAAGCCTTAAAGGGGTAGAAAGGGGCGAGACTGGGAAACATCATCGTGGCTTCTGTGAAGGAAGCGTGCCCTGGAGGCAAAGTGAAGAAAGGGGACGTTGTTTGGCTGTGGTGGTGAGGGCAGCCATGCAACGTGGTCATTGTGATGGAAGTGAGGTTAAGTTCGACGATAGTGCTTGTGTGATTCTTAACAAGCAAGGGGAGCCTGTGGAAACCCAAGTCTTTGGTCCAGTCCCCCATAAGCTTCTGCAAAATAAGCATCTCAAGATCCTGACTATGGCGGAACATCTTTCTTAATGCTGCCTTGTTGGCCGATATTTTACTTTCTAGTTGGACAATTATTAGTGGTTTTCACTTTGTTTGGGTTACCCACTTATGGAAGAATTTTGGTAAGCGTTAGAGAATGCAATGGCCGTCCATTTTGTGTTTGATGGGACTCCATTACTTATCATTGTTATGGTTTTCCCTTTGTTTGGCCAATTTTAGTAAGATGCTGATAGGTATTCAGTGTATCTAAGCTCTATATAAGGTAGCACGGCCTACCATTTTCAATATTAGGATTTGGTCGACAGGTGTTTTAATGCTTACATATATTTCTATTGATGAAAGCTCTTGATATTTATATGGTCGATTCTAAAGACGTGTGACGCACACATATCTATAATAGTTAGAGCGTTTTAACTTTGTCGTCCACATTAACATCTTCGCCTGTAATGTCATGGCTCCACCGAATCACAATCCCTTAACTCTTTGGTATTCTCCTGGCGTTAAAGAGGGTTCAAGTTCATATTGTTGCGGTGAAGAAAAATATTTGTATTATTTTCGTCCAATACCTCAAAAGTTTTTATTATTTTTCTTCATTTTTAATAAAATTTTTGGGATAACTTGGTCTTTTAACATAAATTTTATCATGAATTTAGTGTTTCTTTGGTACTCCCTCATAACGTTAAAACAATAAGTATTTTAAAACGAAGAAAGTATTAATCAATATAAAAACCAAGATTAAGCTTAATCTAATATTAAATTTTATGCAGTCGCTTACATTCATAAGGAAACTTCTTAGAAAAGGTCTCACATATTCTCTTTTTGTAGTTTTGTGAATTCCTAGGAAAATGTACACGGTCAAATAGATGCATAATTTTCTGAAAGTGTGAGGGCAAAGATTTCCCACATATGAACCGGCAAAACTAATACCCTCTTTGTTTTTTAATATATATTATTTTAATTATTTTTTTATTTTATAATATTTATCACTTTATAATTTCAATGATATATTAATAACTAATTTACTAATTTTCTCCTTATTAATTGCCTTTTTCTTTCCTTTTTTCTATATATTTTTTTCATTTTCAATGAAAGTTTAAGAACAACTTGGTCTCTTAACACAAATTCCTCGTGAATTTTATGTTTAGATAACAACCCAAAAACGAAAAATATTATAAGACACAAAAAGTATACAACAGACTCAAAGTCAGTTTAAAACGAAAATCATCGAATTAAAATAAAATATGTCATCAATATAAAAGTTAACCTAACCCGGTATTCAAAGTAAACAACCATTTGCTGGGTCCACACAGTGTTTGTCAGGTATTGAGAGTGTTTGTGATGCAAGCCAATACATGTACCAACTGTGTGTGTACCGTACACACCATGTACAAAGAATTCATGGTAAGGAGATTAACGTACACTATAGACGAGGGTTGAAAATGAGTTAATTAAATTGACTTTGTTATTGAGTATTTCATTGGTTTCATAATATTTATAGTTTTTTTGTTGTTAGAAAATATTAAGAAACTACAAAATTTATAATAAAATTACGTTAAAAAGATTAAATTATTTTAAAATTTTATAAGAAAGAAAGAAAAATATAATTGACAAATTAATTATTAATATGTCATAAAAATTATAAATAATAAATATTGTGAAAATAAAAAAATTAATTAAAATAATATAACATGTATATTTAACTAACGGTTATACATTAATTGGTGAAGTATTATCTGGGCAGGTTCATCTATGTTTTTCAAAGACCCACCCACCCCCACATTCAGTGGAGGCGGCGTAACCTCGTAAATTCTACGTGATCATGGCCATTTAGTGCCGACATTATTACTTTTGGTTTCGGTGCTGTTTAATTACATGACTAATCAGATTATGGAATATTGGGGTGGCCCTCCTTAATCTGTGAGCGGCATAAACCTCTGCATTAGAGTATGGGGTTGCTCTCATCTCTGAAACCTAAGCTAGGTGTCTTGGTTCTTAGTTTTCTTTTAATTAATAACTGAATTAGATACAAATACACCGAACTCGTAAAAGCAGGATTCACACTATATAAGTTGTCATTGTTGCTTCTACAATTGGATATAAACACTCGATAACTTTATACTTTGGCATTTGTATACTTTCAGATGTGAGGTTTGCTAGTGTGGATGAATTTGCTAGGTACAGCCATCCAAGATGGTTCAGTAACGTACTGAAGTTGCTGGTTTATGCTTGCCGTCACTTCTTGTCTTAGCAGAATAAAATTTAGCGCCAATGATCTATTATTACATTTTTTGGATGTTTGGTTTGATGTAATACAATGACAATATAATGTAATTAATTTCGGAATACAATAATGATGCACTTACTAAATTAATGAAGAAAAAGAAAAAGAATTCACACTTGAATTTTCAAGATTCATTAACCGTGAAAAGAAAAAAATTAATTTACACGTACTAAATTTGAATGTTTGTTGCTGTATTATTGCCTCCATTTCAAAATACATGTCACTTTAACTAATTTTTTTATTTCACAATATCTATTATCACTTTACAATTTCAGTGACATATTAATGAGTAGTTTACCAATGTCGTTTTCATTAATCGCTTTTTTTCTTCTTTTTTTCATTGATTTTTTCATTTCCAATTAAATCTTAAGATAATTTGGTCTTTAACACAAATTTTGTCATAAATTTTGTATTTCTTTGGTATTCTTTCGTAACCTAAAGCGACAAATATTTTAAAACAGAAAGAGTATTTATATAATAGGCGACTTGTGTGTATTTCCTAGGTCCAACAAAAGCATACACTTCAAGATAAATGTGGGATATTACTGGCAGGAAGAAAAGTGAAGATATATAACTCCAGGCACCAGGCCGGTATTGTTCGTAAGTACGACAAGCCATATTTGCTCAAAGTGCATAAAGTCATGGCTATCTTTGAAGGTCTGAAATTCACTTTGAGCAAGGCATGGGAGTACAACCTACCAAAAATTAAAGTTAACCTGGATGTGGAAATACTATTGAGAGAGACTGCGTCAGGAAGGAGGTTCCGATAATGGAGGAGAAAATAGCATATGTGGTTCAGTAGGTTAAAAGAGCTGCTCACCAGATAATAGACAATCATCTTCAATCATGGCATCAAACAACAAGTCAATCTGAGAACTACTGTGCTGGCCATGTTTAATAAGGATCAAGCGCAGCTGATTCAGATGCATACTATTCCCCACCTCGATCAAATTGGATCCTTCAGAGGAAGCACTGAAGATCAACACCCTGATACAAACGCATCTCATGGATGCTACCAATGCTTAATAGTTCTTCATGTTTGGGTGTTTCGATATCTAATTGACCTTCAACTGTTTCTGGTTTTGCATTATGGACCTTTCCCATTACTGTTGAATTGATTTCTAATTTTCAACAAACATCATTTTCTTTCCCAAAAATATGTCTTTTCATGAAATAGTAATGACGCAAGATGTGAATAATGTATTAAAATAAATACCGTCTTTACATGCGAGACAAGAAAGATCAATATCAATACGTTTTCTTTATAAAAAAAAAACTTGAATTTTAACGGAATATTCACTTTTCAAATCTATTTTCCATGACGTACATCCGGGTGACTAATTTTATACTGAACAAATTATTACCTATGAGACCCCAACAAGAGGGGTCGGATTTAGGATAGAGACGAAAGCGGAATGCATGCGAGTATTATCTTCAACAATTTCATGCGAGAGGACCTCCTTAAGTTTATTTTGGTCCGATTCATTCCCTTATGGATGTGATGAACTCACTGATTGGAGCAGTAGGTGAGGACGGTTCACTGTAAGATTATTGTTATGACCGATAGTTTGATGAATAAAAAAAGATGAAGGGAAGCCTAGAAAGTATATAATGATTCATGTCCAGGGGAATTATTTTGTTTAGGTCCAGCTGAGGTGAACGACCATGTGTTATCCAAAAT
Source organism: Talinum fruticosum (assembly GCA_021018815.1). Taxonomy (NCBI): domain Eukaryota; kingdom Viridiplantae; phylum Streptophyta; class Magnoliopsida; order Caryophyllales; family Talinaceae; genus Talinum; species Talinum fruticosum. The sequence goes on from JAITYX010000105.1 coordinate 1,245,895, forward strand.
AATGACCATAAGATGCATTCTTTTATGTATGTATTCAAATTATTATGTTGGTTATGTTCCGATTGATCTCTATTAGACCAGTGTCTTTCTGCGAAACTGAGCTAGGGATATGACCAGCAGGAAGCCTAAGATCTAGGGAAACTTTCTCATATATTTATGACAAAATTTTGGAGTTGCCCTTGACGTAAGCTGACATGTTCCTTGCCTGAAGTACCAAATTTTGATAATATATATGACTGGGTAATTTTTAATAAGTTGCCTCCAAGTCTGCATCTAATCCAATGCATATCTTATTTTCTCAGTTTTTCTACTCGTAGTATCACTAATATTGTCGCAATTCTCAAACTTCAGCAGATGTTATTGGAGTACTTAAATTTGATGTGAAGATTGCTGAAATCAATGGAGGATGACTTTAAACAAATTGTAAATATTTATCTTCCTGTAGTTCAAACATAGAGAGACAGAGTTAAATAACATGAAAATTATAATTCATGATACGGATTTGCTCTTTTTTAAGCTAAATTTCTGTATATATGAAAAAACGGTAAGAAAATTCTTGTAAGTGACAGAGTTTGAATCTCCAATTTCTATTTAAAATATCACTTGTGCGTATATATTTTTGTATTTAGTCTATCCACAAATTAAATTTCAAGTTTAAGTTGTATCTTAGACATTAGTTCCTTTCTCCTCGAACTCTTCTCGTACCGTATACTCCCTTTATTTTATAATACATGTCACTTTTGATTAACTTTTTTCGTTTCAAAATATCCGTCACTTTACATTTTCAATGACATATTAATAACTAGCTTACCTATTTATTCTTATTAATTGCTTTGCTTCTTCCTTTTTCTCATTGATTTTCTTCATTTTTAATGAAAACTTGGGACAGCTTGGTCTTTTAACAAATTTTATCATAAATTTTGTGTTTCCTTAATATTTCTTCATAATCTTAAAAAGACATGTATTTTGAAATAGAGGGAGTATAAGATAAGTAACAATTAACGAGTAGTCATTAATTAAAAAAGAGACATCCTTTCTATTTGTCAAGACTATGTCTCTACATGTTTAAATTTTCCAAACCCCAATTCAATTAAAAACACAAACATTAAGCAATCAATCACTTTTTTAAAAAAATTTATTAGTGTACTAATTTTAAAATTATTGGTAATTGTAATTGCTGACAGTTACCATGGTTTAAGATCCATGCCTCAAAGACAAGTGACAATTTAACCAGAAAATTTAATTTAAGTTAATTTAATTAGAGATTGACAGCTCTGTGTGGTTGTCTCCAAGACAAGCATATGTAGATCTTGGATGTTACTCTCAAAACAAGAAAAGCCATCCCAACATGACTTGATCACTCTATAATATGAGTTGTTCATATTTCCCAACAAAACAAAATTATTTTTTAGTAAAGTAATCAATGCTTAATAACCTAATTTAATCAAATTCAGGGAGAATCTAATCACAAATTATTAGATGAATAAATTAATAAATGCAAGAGCAAGAAGCCCCCTCGTGTGCATATCAAGACAAAAAAAAAATAAGTTTTTGCATTGTCTATTGTTCCCTCGTGCATATATTATGTTATCTACTAGTGGTCTTATGACAAATTTTGTCATCTAGGAATTTTTTTTTCCATGAATTGATTGGAATAACAACAATATAATTTTTTTCTTTTTGGGGGAGGTTTGAAATGAAAATTTATGAGGAAATTATAATGTCAGTATGTATAAATAAATTTCAATTGTCTATGTCAAATTACACTATGAAAATGATAAAAGATCTTGACATAAATTTTTTTAAAAAAGTAATTGAGATTATCGTATGTATGTTACTAAATTGAAAAAAGAAATTGTGGGATTGGAGAAAGGGTGTTATGTTACCGTTGGTAAATTGTGTATAATTATATTATTATCTATCATATATTTGAAATATATAAGATTGCATATGTAATCTTTTTTTCACCTATAGGATTTATTCTTTTATTTAGAATATTACTTGTATCCTTTAGAATAGTAAATAGGAATATTCGATTCTAAAATCCCCAACTTTGAGGTCTTTTGATCGAAATATCTCGAAATATTGATTGGCATCACAAGCATCCCGAATTTAAACTCTAATATTTGTAGGTATTCCACCACCGAGTTACGGTTAAAACGACTCGATGGCAATATGATGTGGCGGTGGCGATTGTAAACGTGGCTAATGTTGACCCGCTTTTGACTTCACTAATGACACGTTTACATTTCACGTGGGCTTCATTTCCTCCTTCGCTAGCCCAAGACATCTCCCTCCCCCTCATCTTCCTCACGCCTCTCTTTCCCCTTCCATCAACCAAAATCCCACAAACCCTAATTGTCTTTTTCTTCCTCACGCCGAACCAAAGACTCCACCCCCATCTAGACTCTTCTCCTCTCTTCGGTCCATCATCGGACACTGAAAACCCTAACCCCATTCCTCTCCTTCTCGCTCGGAAACCAAGCTCTCCACGCCCTTCAAACTCCTTCTCCTTTTCGGTCGAACTCAAGCAACCAAGTTACGTGTCCTCTTCTAATTATAGCCGCAATAGAAGACCTTCGAGAACTAAACAAAGAGGAGACGAAGAGGATAAAAGGGAGCAGCAAGATAGCACACAAGAGGGAGGCCGAACGGTGGAGGCAAAGGTGTGACAGACCGGAGCCAAGCCAAGGTCCAAGTTTAGATTTAGCTTTTGTTCTTCAAATTTCGGTTCTAATTCCTCAAATCTTAGTTTCCTAGTTTCAAGTTTTCAATTCGTAATTTTGCAATTTATACTTCACAATTAAGCTCTTCAGTTTTGAATTCAATTGATGTACTTAAAGTTCGAGGCTATTGGTGTTGGTTTGTGCTATTGATTTTGAGTTGTTATTGGAATCGAGTTGCTTGGTATAATTATCTAAATTTTGCTTCTTGATTTTCGGTTTCTACAATTTCAGTTTTGATAGTTTGATTCTGATTTAGTTGATACAGCGAGGGTTAGTGGGGGCGGAAGGAAGAGAGAGAGTGTGTAAATGTGTCATTAGTGAAAGTAAAAAGCGAGTCAATAGTAGCCACGTTTACAATTGCCACCGCCATGTCATATCACCACCGAGTCGTTTTAACCGTAACTCGGTGGTGGGATACCTACAAATATTAGGGTTTAAATTCGGGATGCTACGATGCCAATCGATATTTCGGGATATTCCGATCAAAAGACCCCAAAGTTGGAGATTTTAGAATCCAATATTCCTAGTAAATAATACTCAAATTTATCAAAAAATAATTAATTATAATTATTGATAAATTGGTGATTTTAAATCTTATATTAAGTTGGACCACTTTAAAACAATTTTTTTGTATCTTATGGTAAAAACTTTAATCGACGTACTCATTAACCGAGAGGGAGTTTTGGTTCTTTATTTGGATTAGAGTATCACATCAAATATATTTCATCTAAAGCTCAGAATTCATCAAATATTGTAATTTTTCAATTAGCAATAGTGACACTTTAATTACTAAATCGCATGTATATTTTTAATTTTTGTCTTTCACTGTTAAATGAAATAAAACAAAAAAAAAAATCTAAAATGAAGGGAACACGAGTATACTCCACCCGTTTCAAAATACATGTCACTTTAACTAACTTTTCTCGTTTTATAATAGTTATAGTTTTACAATTTCAATGACATATTAATTACTAGTTTACCAACTTTGTCCTTATTAATTACTTTATTTCTCTTCTTTTTCATTGATTTTTTCATTTCGAATAAAATATAGGGGCAACTTAGTCTTTTAACATAAATTTGTCATGAATTTGTATTTCCTTGGTATTCCCGCATAACTTTAAAATGACATATATTTTGAAACGGAGGGAGTAGTTAGTAAAAATTTTCACCAAACAAATGGAATATAGAGTACTTCTCAATGATTTTGAGTAGGCAAAATGTCATTTTGCTTCAAAAAGTTGACATCCTTATAATATATTTTTTTTATCTGGTATCTATCAAAATACATATAGCGTTAATCTTATATATTGTTTCAATGGTTCAAACAACACCAATCTTATACATTATAGATAAACCTAACAATGAGGTCATTCAACCCTATTTCGGTTTAGGTTAGTTCGAGTCGACTATGATCGTGTCATTAAGATCCGGTTGAGTTTCGGTTGAGTTTCGGGTAGGGTTGACTTGTATAGACGAAACACTTTGACTGGAAAATATCTAAGTCGAGTTCTTTTCGAATTTGGATCGGGTTTAGGTAATCTCAATTTGAATTTTTAAGTACCGATATACGTTCAATTTGGTTCGGATTTCGGTTCATTTTGTCAAGTTAAATTATAAACATACAATAATGGCATCTTAATCAGAATTTAGTCATTCAGCCCATGGATTAAAGTTAGATGAAGGAATCTCAAATTCTCAATCACGGGGAACAAATGTGATGTGAGATAACTCTCTCTCACACACACACCCACCCGGTCTTGTCCGTACCGTAGCACTATAGGTAGTACACCAACCCCAGGGGAGGGGACACTCCCCCTATTTTAAAAATATTTTCCTCAATTATTATAGGTGTCGTTTTACATTCGGAATTTCCTTCTATATTTAAATTAATAAAAAAATACCCTATTAAAAAATTAATTACCAAAATAACATAATATTACTAATTATTTCCAATCTCACCATTAATTACCTGACTCAGAACGAGACTGCCACGAAGCGCCCTGTATTCAGTTTGTAGCTGACCTTTCTGTAATTTCCCCACACAATACATAAATAAATAAAATTAAAATTAAAAATTCTGCCCTTCAGTTCATATATATCTCCGGATCTCCCCTACTTTCCCAGCTCACCTCCTTCATCCATCCTCTTCAGCCCACTTCTCCTTTTCTCTCTCCCCTGTTTTTGACATCTGTCGAACTTCCCAATCTCCATCATCACAAACTCGACTAAATAACCGATCTTTATGCTTCCTTGAGGAAAACCCATTTCACATAACCGACCAAATTCATAATAGTCGCAAGAAATTTCCTACTAATCTCAAGTTTTGGCCCAATTTGAAGTAAGAAACAGAGGAAATGATGATGAGACGAAGCAGGGGATTCAAGCTGGGCCGAAAAATCATCCGGGTATTCAAATGGGTCACCCGAAGACGAGGAAAATCCTGGAAATACCAACAGTTGGATGGTCAAACAAAAAAAGAAGCAAAGCAATTGAGAAATTATGCGAATGGGGTACGTCAATTCGACGCGGGTTGTTCAACTCGGGTAATCGGGGGTACATTCGAGTTGGTCACGACCCGGATGTGGACACAAAACGGGTTCATGTTCCGAAAGGGTACTTAGCTGTATACGTTGGGGAGGGAGAAGACGACCCACGAAGAGTGTTGGTGCCTGTTCTGTTTCTCAACCATCCCCTGTTTGTGAAATTGCTCAAGGAGGCAGAGGAGGCTTTCGGATTCGATCATCCAGGTCGGATCACGATACCGTGTCCGATATCGGAGTTCGAGAGTGTGAAGACTGAGATCACCGCCGGCGAGAATTGCCGGCCGTGGATCCACCGACACGGTTATGTTCCCGGCGTTAAGTGCTTATCGCTATGATATTGATTGAGAATAGTTTGGTGGAAAATCTTGTAAGTAGATTTTGATTTTTCCCCACAGAGTAGTTTTTTAAAATTTTATTTTGGGAAATAAATTTGTGGTCGTTGGAAGTCGTTGGTAGGGGATGTTTTCAGAGATTGTACAGAGGAGAGTTTCAATGGAAGAATTTGGTGATTTGGCCTTCGAAATTAAAATGAGAGTAATTTTTTGGTCATTTTCTCCGCAATTAAATTCGAAGTTAACGGATTAATAATTGCATTTGCATGTTTGGAAATGGCTTCCACAATTGTCATTGGCCCACTTGAAGATTTTGTTCATAAATAATTTTCAAAGTTGGGTGAATTATTAGTGCCTAAACCTCCAATGGTGCCAATTGCGTATTTGCTGGAATTTCGCAGCCATGCATATCATATGAGTGTGGTCTATTAATCTTACCATAATAATTGTACTACGGACCGAAATCTATCACGGGGCAAATTTCAAAGTCTCGTTAACTTATTTTGACCTTTACATTAAAAATATCTATACTTTTACTTAGAAAAGTAAATGTTAATATCAACTTTATATATTGATTTTAGCGATTATGAACTCTTGAAGAAATAGAAAGGATAATGATGATTAAAAATGATTTACCTTAGTATTTCCGAGTTGAAGCGAGTCAACAGAGCAAATTACACACTCAACATATGTCTCATCGGACCCATCTTGAAGAAAACTCCATACGAGCTTTACAAACGAAAGAAACCCAACATCTTATATTTCAAACCATTTGAATATAAGTGCTTTGTTCACAATAACGGTAAAGATCATCTGACAAAGTTTTTTATATGAGAGTTAGCTGGCTATCAAGTCTACAAACATAAAATTTCATTCACCCCGTATTGAGAACGTAAATATAATATTTTGTCGTCTTCCTTTAAGACTATTTGATTTGAGGATTTCCCTTAGTAGAGTTGATTAACCAAAGTTTCGCAAATTTTAGTCCATTTATTGCATGGGTTGGGTCATATTAGTTTTCATTCTCTATATTGTCACCAATTTAATCAATTTTGGACGATTATATGTCATATTTTAGCTTAAAATTGTTCAAAATTAAATAGTACGATTTAGAAACAATAAATATATTAAAGTACAAGTACATAAAACCTCTAAATTTATATCCAAATTTTTACAGAAAATTTTTAAGAATAATAGGTATAGGTGCATATAGGCTTTAACAGAAAGAGCTACTATTTTGACTATTAGCTAGCTGAGTATGTTGCCATAGACAATAAGACTAACTACCTCATAAATCACGAATTAATTACTGTAAAATTGGCAACTGCCCTTTTTGTCCTGTTTCACACTCCCTAAAGATTAATTTTATCTGGAGGGTCACACTCAAACATCAAATCTTGTTCCTCCATTTGCTCAAGTTTAATTTGATCACAGTACAAATTAAAATACTAACTTCCAGAATCAGTAATAATTTATGCAATGTAAACAACTTCCTCAGAGTCTGAAAGGCCACTGCAGTAGAGGCCCAACCTCCAGAGTCTCTGTCTCTCTCTCTCTAACCAGTAAAACGACTAATGTGACCTCCCACCGCAAAATCTTCAAAAACGTGGATTCTCCATTGACTTCTCTTTGACGTTGTGGGCGTTTAGGCAGGTGCCCCACACGGAAAACTTCCTCCATGCATGTGTACAAATCGTGCACATAAAGCTTTCGTTATCTTCCACAAATTGACAGCAACGGCAAAGAAGAGAATTTTCCTACACGAGATGGTCTTGTGAAGTGTTCGTTTGAGAATAAAATTGAACCCTTTACATGTATAGAAGGTCAGCGATGTCATTCAATATCTTCTTGCTATATAAATGAGAAGTCTCTACATAATTTTTACATAGACCGGCAATTTAAGGAAGTTGAATGAATGTGAAATCTCAAAAACTTATATGTCGTTTTATAGTTGTTTGATTAGCTGTTACACATTACTATCCGATGATAAGTTATTCAACTAGATATTCAACACAAGAGTGCTTGATTAGCTATATATATATATATTTCATAATTGTTATTTTTATTTTTGATATAGAGGGCTACAGGAAAGTTAAATATCATAATTGTTTGTTCTTCAATAATCGTCAATTGAAAATGGAAATAATGTAACGCAAAGTGACTTGGAGTAACTCAGTTGATTATAATCACAAGGTCGGAGGTTTAACCCCTCCTTTTAGCACATATATATCATTTTCTTTTCTTTTTTATTTTATTTTTATTATTGTAATTGTTAGTGGATCCACTGACTAAGTGCCCTTTACAGAGTGTAAATTAAGTGAGCTCGTAAATAAGAAGAAGAAGTGCACGATCATTGGATTAGGTTCATTGGAGGTTTAGCCTTTTATTTAGGCCCACAAATTGTGTCCTCCCTTAATTCTGAAATGCCTCAAAACTCAAAATACAACATTTTTGATGGCGGCCCATCCATAAGTCCGCAGCATTTTTTGTTTTTGGGCCTTAGTATTGGTGAGGATTTCTTTGGGACCAGGCCAATCCATGTTGGACCAAATCTGTATATGTAGTTCATGGCCCATATTCTCCAAGCCACTTTACTAGTCCAATTGTATGAATGATAAGATGTGGTGCTAAAGTGAAGCATTCTACATCGACCTTGCAGTTTTTTTTTTTTTGGTAAGTGAGTCTGGCCCATTCAATATACAGTAGCTAGATCCAGTAAAAAAAGCTTTTTACTTTTTTATCCAACAGATAAAAAAAGCTTTATATGGATAATATAGAGGCCGAAGTTGAAGTTTGGAGAAGCCCATTTAATTTTAAATGCGGGGTCCATATAGCAGTAATCAAATGATGAGTCGTAGTGCTTTTTTTGCTTTGGTAAATCCCCCGAACATTCCAGAAAGCCTTCTCAGTCCCCCCTACACAACTCTTTGGTCTTCGTCTCCTTCCCTCAACCCTCTCACTCTTTTCAACCTTCTCAAAATCCCATCTTTCTCTCCCTCTCTCTCCCTCTGATTTGTCAACAATGGCGGACGAAGCCAAAGCCAAAGGCAACGCCGCCTTCTCCGCCGGAAACTTCACCGACGCCATAGCCCACTTCACCGAGGCGATCAATCTGGCCCCTACTAACCACGTCCTTTACTCCAACCGATCCGCCGCATACGCCTCCCTCCACAAATACTCCGATGCCCTCTCCGACGCCAAGAAGACCGTCGACCTCAAGCCCGACTGGTCCAAGGGCTACAGCCGCCTCGGTGCGGCCCATCTCGGCCTCCACCAGTACTACGACGCCATCGCGGCCTACAAGAAGGGTCTCGAGATCGACCCCAACAATGAAGCCCTCAAATCTGGCCTAGCCGACGCCCAATCCGCCGCATCTCGCTCCAGGTCTTCCGCCCCGCCGTCCCCTTTCGGCGACGCCTTCTCCGGGCCGGAGATGTGGGCCAAGCTCACCGCCGACCCCTCGACCCGGGCATTCCTCCAACAGCCCGATTTCGTCAGCATGATGCAGGATATCCAGAAGAACCCTAACAATCTCAACCTCTACCTGAAGGATCAGAGGGTTATGCAGGCTCTTGGGGTTCTCTTGAATGTTAAATTAAGGACTGCACCCGAGGATATGGAGGTTCCTCCTGCTGGGGAGCCGCCGATGAAGGAGGAGCCCGTAAAGAAACCTGACCCGGAGCCCCAGCCCCGGCCTGAGCCTGAGCCTGAGCCAGAGCCCGAGGAGGTGACTGGGGAGGAGAGAGAGAAGAAGGAAAGGAAGGCACTGGCTCAGAAGGAGAAGGAGGCTGGCAATGCTGCTTACAAGAAGAAGGATTTCGAGACAGCCATTCAGCATTACACTAAGGCCATTGAATTGGATGATGAGGATATCTCTTTCTTGACCAACCGAGCTGCTGTTTACTTGGAGATGGGAAAGGTACAATCTTTTTGCTTATTGCTCTGATTTTTGTTATTATTGAGTCCAAAATAACTTGGGTAATGCTAAATTCTGGTATTGAGTAATGCTTTGCTTGGTGAGCTGATTGTCCTGTGATGAATTGGTTGTTTGAGCTTCTGTTGATGGAAATTAATCTTGGATGTGAAATGAAATGTTATTAGTGGCTTCCTTTCGTCTCTTTTATAAATGTGTAATTATGCAATCTAGAGCTACTTTACCTTAAGCACCACCAAACGAGGATCTTTTAGTGATGTTTGGCTGCGAGGAAGCGAAATTAAGATTGGTTTCTGATGTTTGTAAGGGTGATCTTTACCACACTGGCCGTTGTGGGTGCATAATAAGGTGGTCAATAGTGGAAAGAAAGATCAATGGTGATAAACTGGTTTAATGTAGTTTTTCTTTTAATCCTGATGGATAGTGTTGCTATTGTATGTTGATATTTTTTGCATGGGTACTAATGAGGAGATTAAGACACTGTCAAAGATTTAATTTTGTTAATATGGATCAATTTTTGTTTATACTCGTTCTCATGGATTCTAATGAGAAGATTACGGGCCTGTTCGAATTGGCATACATACTCATATCTGTTTTTTGTTTTCTGTTCATTTCTGCTCGTTTATGTTATAACACCTTATCATGATTATTATTATTACAACTTATTATTATTATTATTATTATTATTATTATTATTATTATTATTATTATTATTATTATTTTATTGTCGATATTATAATAATTATTATTATTTTATGAAAGAGGCTATGAATGTGATGATATGTCAGTTGTTATCATAACAAGATTGTGGATATTATGAACGTATACATTACTTTACTCCAAAATAAAATACGAGCATCGTGGAACTCTTGTATTGATGGTCCTTCATACATGATATTAGGTTAGGGAAATTGGTATCCCGTTTTTATGTATCCAGATAAAAAATTATATTTCTTAAATTATTTAAGATTAGGGGTGTATTCGAGCCGTCGAGCCCGAACCTCCCGGGCTCAAACTCGGCTTGTCGAAAGCTCAAGCCTAAGCTTGGCTCATCAAAAGCTTGAACTTGAGCTCGACTCGTCTTTGTCTCATTAGTTCACTATGCTTCTTTGAAATTCTTGTTTTTAGGTTCAAAGTCACACTTTATATACTTATTATAAAAACACGAATTTGAACTTAATTGAGGCTCGTTTGCTCCGCTCGTCAACTCGTTCGTTCGTTCGGCTCGTTTGTAATGGGCTTGTGTAGGCTCAGCGAGCTTACGAGCTCCAATATTGCAAGCTCATCTCGGCTCTGGTTCGCTTCGCTGTGAGCTCAGCTTGGCAGGCCGAGCCCTCGGCTGAGCTACACCCCTATTTAAGATAGGTATTGTTGGGAACTCATTTTTCCCTAAGAACATTTACATAAAAATAAAAAATGATATTTTGAAAATTATAAATTTTCAAATATTTATTATGCCCCAAATATTTGAAATTGTAAAATATATAAAATGAATAATATCTTTAATAGTATAATAAAAATTTCGTTAACTTGAATAATAGTTGTAACAGCTGTAAGAACTCATTTCTGTTCATTGATATTATATATTATTTTTGTTCATTTTGATTGCCATTTCGAATAGGCCCTAAGGTTACGTAGGAGATTTAGTTTTGTTAGTATGGATCAATTTTGATATGCTCAAAGTATTTTTGGGGCAGGGGTGGTTCATAGTTGTTGTAGTAAATGTAATCAATTCCCTTCTGTTTCTGTCTATTTTGGTGCTCCAATTTAGTTTCTATCTTTATGCAGTTTGTTGGGCATCTTTTTGCTGAGATAAAGTTGAACTACGAAATTTTCCCAAGCATAAAATTGAAGATTTGCTATCTTATAATGATGCAAGAGTGACATGGAATTTCAATTATTGAAAATATAGCTGCACCTATTCTGGAGCATTGTATAGAATGTTATGCTTGTTAGCATTTGTCATTTGTGCTCTATGTTATGTAGTGGTGGTTTTGCTAATTGAATTTCATTTTTCTAATTTATGTAGTATGATGAATGTATTAAAGATTGTGATAAAGCTGTTGAAAGGGGTAGGGAGCTTAGATCAGACTTCAAAATGATTGCACGGGCCTTGACTAGGAAAGGAACGGCTTTTGTCAAGATGGCAAAGACTTCAAAGGACTACGAGCCTGCTATTGAAGCTTTTCAGAAAGCTCTCACTGAGCATCGGAATCCTGATACGCTGAAAAAGTTGAATGATGCTGAAAGAGCTAAGAAAGAACTAGAGCAGCAGGAGTATTTTGATCCAAAGATAGCTGATGAAGAGCGTGAGAAAGGTATTTATGGTCGTTTGTCTTTATTTGATTATCATAGCTTGTACAATGCAACTGCTGAGCTGCTTTGCCAATAGGCAATGAGTTATTTACTTAATGCGTGGTTAAATTATGACAATATCCTTTTATAATATAGGCAATGAGTACTTCAAAGAACAGAAATACCCTGAAGCTGTGAAGCATTACACGGAAGCTATAAAGAGGAACCCCAATGATCCAAGGGTTAGTTCACTCGTTCCTTATGCTCTAGCTCCCTCTCCATGAGTTAAATTTTTGCTGGATTGAAGTGTGTTCTCAAATTGGCGGCTTGCTATTTATCAGGCTTACAGCAACAGAGCTGCATCTTATACGAAACTGGGGGCATTGCCAGAAGGTTTGAAGGATGCTGAAAAGTGTATTGAGCTTGATCCTACCTTTGTGAAGGGATACACTAGGAAAGGTGCTGTCCAATTTTTCATGAAGGAATATGACAAAGCACAGGAAACCTATCAAGAAGGGCTCAAGCATGATCCAAACAACCAAGAATTGTTGGATGGTGTGCGGAGGTGTGTCAATTGTTATAGAATACCTGTCATTCTTCCTTACATATTTATTGATAATAAGCCTGACATAAGATTTTTGCCACAGATGTATGGAGCAAATCAATAAGGCGAACCGTGGAGATTTGAGTCCTGAAGAAATCAAAGAGAGACAGGTTTAAGCACTATTCTTGCTTTTTGGAGTGTGGTTTATGGTTTGTGGGTGGTATGAGATGTAACCGTCTTAACCTGACTGTTGTGCTACTGAAACTTTGCAGGCAAAGGCAATGCAAGACCCAGAAATTCAGAACATCCTCACCGATCCTGTAATGAGACAGGTAATTTAGTTAGACTATGTTGGGATTACTTTCAGGAGCAATTGTTCTGATTACATTTGCTGTGAGTCTATGACTACGAAGTTGCGTGTATTCTAATTCCAATACGGTCATTGTTGTCTGGTCAGGTATTGGTCGACTTCCAAGAAAACCCAAAAGCGGCACAAGAACATATGAAGAATCCAATGGTCATGAACAAGATTCAGAAGCTGGTCAGCGCTGGAATCGTCCAAGTTAGATGAAATTTGGATTGAACTTCAATAGGATCATTGATAATACTTCTGATTTAGTGGAATCATTTTATTCTAATCAACTGCAATTGGATGCAACTGGACCAGTTTCTGAAATTTTTTTGACTCTCGAGCTTGCCTTCTAAGGAAAATTTTGCATTCCTCTGTTGTGAGTTCTATTGCCCTTTTAATCTATACAATACCAGAGCAGATTGAGGACAATGTCAGGACATTGCTGGTTCCTACGCTAATAAGGACAAACAAGGAGAAAGAAAGCTGCTTATCTGGAGATGAACATATATGATTAAACTCAACGAGGAGCATATATAAACATATGATTTAATTGAAGACAAATGTTTGTGCAATTTGTACAAAAACTAAAGCATCATAATCCACAATCATACAAACTATAAATGGGCACACGTGGACTTCCTCTAATTCAACTCCTTGTGTCTTCTAGATACCCATTAACATTCTTCAATCCTACACGATTTTAGAGAAAACCCGAATTTTAAGAATGTAAATAGGTGTAAATCTCTTTCTTACTGAACAATTTTGTCATCTAGCCCCTACAATTCGACTCATATGTAGCATATGAAGACCTTGTTCGACAAGATGAGATGTTTGAGAAACGAATAGTTGTTTGTGTAATCGATAGGTGTTTAGGTAGTTAATACCTATTAGATTTTAGTCGTTAGCGGTTGAATAATGTATTCGATAGAATTTAGTCGTCGAGTTAGCTAATTGTTATAAATTAACGTAAAAGGATATAAATAATTTGTCAAATGTAAAATAATGAAGGGATGTTTTGGTCAAAAAATATGAAACGCTAAATGTGAATAGTTAATTCGATATGTATCTATGAGATCGAGTATGGAATTATGTTTACTCACTTTAAATTGAGTATCCGTTTCCTTCCTTTTCCTGCAAGGATTGGAAATCCTGTATTTTTCATATCCATACGATTGAGTCCTTGGGTTTCGAAATAGTATAAAAATAAAAAGATTCTTAGTTTTACGAAACACTACTTGAAACGTTATAAGATATTGCAAACGTTCATTGAAACACTGCCTTACCGATCGCTAATATTTGGATGGTTAGTGTTTTGATTTTGTTAAAACGGTAAAAGTTACTTTAAATACTTGTTGTCTAATAGGGTCTAAACCGTCTTATGGCATGAGCTATATAATCTATTTCTTTTTATCAAGTTTAATTTAATTTCGATCCAAAATTAATTTGATCTTGTATTTAAATCAAATAATTTTAAGATATATTCGTTTTAACTGTTAAAAGTTAAAAATTATTTATTATAATTATATTTATTAATTATAAATTATTATAAGCTATTATAAAATGTTAAACAACGTTAATTATAAACCGTTAATATTATAAAGTATACCATGAAGAGGCCTTAAAGCTAGCTAGGTCCTTCAGCTTTCTTGATCCCGAATTTCCCGATTCTACATTGGCGTCACCAAAGACATCGGTCATCAATCATCATACCTTTCCTCCGCGGGTTAATCGCCGGAACATTCCAGAAGGCCTTCCAGAAACCCTTTTCACTATCCCAGAACTCTCTGGTCTCCCTCTTCTATTCTCCTTCTCCAATAAAATAACACGGGACTTCTCCTTCAAATCTCAATTCCCTTCTCGTCAGTCTCTCTCTTCTGCTGCAAATCCCATTTCTTTGTTCTCCGACTCTCTCTACAATGGCGGATGAAGCCAAAGCCAAAGGCAACGCAGCCTTCTCTGCCGGAAAATTCACCGACGCCATAGCCCACTTCACGGAGGCGATCAATCTGGCCCCCACCAACCACGTCCTTTACTCCAATCGATCCGCCGCCTACGCCTCTCTCCACAAGTACTCGGAAGCCCTCGACGATGCCAAGAAGACCGTCGAGCTCAAGCCCGACTGGTCCAAGGGCTATAGCCGCCTCGGCGCCGCCTATGTCGGCCTCCATCAGTACTCCGAAGCCATCGCCGCCTACAAAAAGGGTCTCGAGATCGACCCCAATAACGAGGCTCTGAAATCCGGGCTCGCCGACGCTCAGGCCGCTGCCCGTGCCAAGTCTACTCCGCCGCCGTCCCCATTCGGCGACGCCTTCTCCGGTCCGGAGATGTGGGCCAAGCTCACTGCCGACCCCACCACCCGGGCATTCCTCCAACAGCCTGATTTCGTCAGCATGATGCAGGACATCCAGAAGAACCCTAACAATCTCAATCTCTACTTGAAGGATCAGAGGGTTATGCAGGCTCTTGGGGTTCTCTTGAACGTTAAATTGAGGACTGCCCCTGAGGACATGGAGGTGGAACCTTCCGAGGAGCCGCCTGCGAAGAAGGAGGAGCCCGTGAAGAAGCCTGAGCCGGAGCCCCAACCCCAGCCGGAGCCGGAGCCGATGGACCTGCCGGAGGAGGAGAGAGAAAAGAAGGAAAGGAAGGCATTGGCTCAGAAGGAGAAGGAGGCTGGCAATGCTGCTTATAAGAAGAAGGATTTCGAGACCGCCATTCAGCACTACACTAAGGCTATTGAATTGGACGATGAAGATATATCTTTCCTTACCAACCGGGCTGCTGTTTACTTGGAGATGGGAAAGGTACAATGTTTTTTAATCTCTTTTCTCTATCTTAGGGAGATAATTTGATCAACTGACATATTTTGGATATAAATGCTTTTGCTTTATTGGGCTGAATTCTTGGTGAGCTGATGATGCTGTGATTGATTGATCCTTTGAACTATTGATGTTAATGGAAACTAATCTCAGATATGGTTGCTTCATGATCAAAGTGATATTTTGGTTATAGTTTCTTTTTTCCAGGGTAATTTGTTCTTATTCTGTGATGCTTAGCTACATCTTATACTAACCTGTGTTTGAGATTCTGTTGTTTATGAGTAGCTTTAAGGAAGCGCAATTAGGATTGGTTTGTGATGTTTCTAAGATCTTTAAAACTCTGGCCATTTTTAGTACAAAAGATTATACATGGTGCAAAGATCTCTGACAAAAAGTGGATGATGTAGTTTTTAATCTTCAAGGCCCGAAGAATATTGCTGGGGAGTGTCTTAACCTCTGTTGATATTCTGGGTACCAAAAGAAGGATTTTTCAGGAAACTTTGGATTGGAGACAGATAGAGAAGATTAAGAGGTCTGGTTTTGTATATGATTGATTGATACAGGTTGTTGGGGGAACCCATTCCAAAAGCTAGCTCAAGGGTTGGGAAAACCCAAAGCTTGAAAGGAAATTTTGGTTTGCTCGAAAGGAAATCTCCACGGTTTTTTTTTTTTTTTGGGGGGGTTGTATTGTAGCTGTTGTTGGTGCAGTCAATTTCATTCTGTTTCCTGTCTGTTTTGGAGCTGTTTGTTTGGTTTCTTTGCACTGTTTGCTGTGCGTGTTTTGCTAAAATAAAGTTTTATTAAATTTGTTTGATGGCATAGCTGAAATTTTCTATCAGTTTGTTAAATGATGGGGTGATGTGGAATTCTGTTTATTGAAAATTTAGTTTTACAAATTCTGAATCAGTGTAATAAGAGTTGTGTTTTTCCTTGGTAGTATTTTCCATTTGGCATCAGTGTTTGATTGTGGCATTCTAAATCCACTGTCCTTTTATTATTCCTGTAGTATGATGAGTGTATCAAAGACTGTGACAAAGCTGTTGAAAGAGGTAGGGAGCTTAGATCAGACTACAAGATGATAGCGAGGGCCTTGACGAGGAAAGGAACTGCCTTTGTCAAGATGGCTAAGACTTCAAAGGACTTTGAGCCTGCTATTGAAGCATTTCAAAAAGCTCTCACTGAGCATCGGAATCCCGATACATTGAAAAAGTTGAATGATGCTGAAAGAGCAAAGAAAGAGCTAGAGCAGCAGGAGTACTTTGATCCAAAGATAGCCGATGAGGAACGTGAAAAAGGTATGTGCTTTTGTTTGGCCTTATTTGGGAATAATAGCCTATACAAAATGAATCTGTATAGCTTCTTTGCCAATCACCACTTGACAGTGGCTTATCTGTTTGCAAACTCTTGATAAAATAACATGAAATTGTGACTGATTGCTTGTTTAATATAGGGAATGAGTATTTCAAAGAACAGAAGTATCCTGAAGCTGTGAAACATTACACAGAAGCTTTAAAGAGGAATCCCAAGGATCCAAGGGTGGGTTTGCTCATTTCTTATGATATACCTGCCCCCTTTTTCCCTCTATAAAAGCAGAAAAATTTGGGTTGCATACACGTTTAACTAGTGGACTTACTATGGTGGCTTGCTATTACACAGGTCTATAGCAACAGAGCAGCATGTTACACGAAATTGGGGGCACTGCCAGAGGCTTTAAAGGATGCAGAGAAGTGTATCGAACTTGATCCTACCTTTGTGAAGGGGTATACTAGGAAGGGTGCAGTTCAGTTTTTCATGAAGGAATATGATAAAGCATTGGAAACCTATCAAGAAGGACTAAAACATGATCCAAACAACCCGGAATTATTGGATGGTGTGAGAAGGTGTGTTGTTTTTCGTAGAACTCCGAACAACCTCGGATAAGGCTATTTTATTGTTGCATAAATTTGGACTGACAGCACGATTTTTCTTACAGATGTGTGGAGCAAATCAACAAGGCGAGCCGTGGAGATTTGAGTCCTGAAGAACTCAAAGAGAGACAGGTTCGGCATTGTTTCTGCTGTTTAGGCATATGGTTTATGGTTTCATGGTACTGTGAGATTAGCTTAACTGTTGCGGTCTTAAATCCTTGCAGGCCAAAGCAATGCAAGATCCAGAAATTCAGAACATCCTCACTGACCCTGTTATGAGACAGGTAATTTACTTATAAACTTTGGTGGGATTGCTTTTGAAAACCACAGTCCTGTAACTCCTTGATGCATGTGTTGTGACTATGAAGTCGAATGTGTCATCTAATGTGTATATGATCGTTTTGATCAGGTATTGATAGACTTCCAAGAGAATCCAAAGGCGGCACAAGAACATATGAAGAACCCAATGGTGATGCACAAGATTCAGAAGCTGGTCAGTGCTGGAATCGTCCAAGTCAAATGAAATTGGGGATCGAGATTTCGTAGGATTGTTGTTGATACTTGCATTTTATTGTGATTTTGCTTTATTCAACTGTAATTGGGTGCATTTGAACGAGTTTAGATTGTGAAAAATTTTGAACTTTGTTAAGTTCCCGGTTTTCCATCCTGTCTGTGATCTGTGTTTTATTGTCAATTCCTGTAGCTTTTGTGATCGATTAAGCCCAAGCCAAATTGCAAGGTCAAAATCGAAATGTCATTACGTGTTTGGCTGCTATAACAAACAAGGAATTGGTTGAAGGCCAAAAATCAATGTCCAAATTAGCTTTTCAACTTTTTACCCATCCATTTCTCTCTCTATACGAATTTTTCTTCCCCTTTCTTTCAAATTTGGAAGGAAAATATTACTATTGAATTGATGAAATTTTCTATTAGTTTTTCCATCAAACTTTTTTTCTTTTCTTTTTTTTTAAAATAATTTTAAAAAATTTTTTTTTTAATTTTCTAAGAATCAAATGAAATCTCAATTTAAATAATTTTGTACTCCCCAAACAAAAAGAATAGAGAAAGATTTTTGTCCCCAACAAATCTTTCGTTCTTTACTTCCTTATTAGGTCTTCTCCCTCATCGATCGTCACCCCTATGCCAAATCCACCTATATTCAAGACGATATTTCCACCAATACAAAGAAAAAAAAAGGAAAAATATTTTCACAAAAATGGGCATCACAATCTATCTACTTAACATAATTAAAGAAATGTGCTTTATCAACTATTTTTGTCATTCGTAGGCTTCAAATCTATGTAAAAAGATTTCTTGTCATAATACGCTTATCATCGTCATTCGTTTGATTCAAATAACGATATCTCGCTCTTTTTCAGTATTAGACCCTTGCACGTCGAGCGGTGTATGGCCTAGTGGTCACACACCTATCCTCCAACTGCTCCTCCAAATTTTTTTTGTCTTTTAGATTTTTCTAAAATAAGGGTCCAAGCGGATGGATCAACTTAATATTCAAACAAAAAAATCAGATCCTTACACCCTAAAATCATAGTAGTATGGAACGAAATATGTGGTTTCTATTGGGAATAGAGATAGAACTATTCTCCCAACAAGCAAACAAGTATTGAATCTCCTCATGCTAACGTTATTATAAATTAATGTGTAATGCATAGAAAGCAAACATGCATAAATAACAACAATGTTCACTAAATGTAACATTATTTAATTATTATATATGATACTAATGCCCACCAAATATAATATGAATGTTCACCCATATGTCGAATAAAAATGTTAAAAACTAAGTAAACATAATCTTATTCATATTTTCTATGCATATATTCACAAGCAGAAGAAAACTTTCAGCTAATATACTATGACTAATCACCAAATATATAAGAATAAACACTTCTTTTACACATGGAACATAATACTGATACACACCAAACATAATTATATAGTAGTAAATGCAAAATATGTGATGTTCATCAATATTATGTTTGGTGTCCATCAATATGATGTTTTATGTACATCAATTATAAATATAGTGTATAAGCAAAATATATGTTATACATCAGTATTATTATGTTTTATGTACATTTAGTATCATGTTCATTGTGCCTCACTTATATATTTAATTGTTTCTTTTTCATATGAACGAGTACAAAAAAACAAGAATGACTTATAATTTATTTCCTTTTTATATCTTTTTGAATATTTTCTATTTAATTAAATTTGATTTATAATGAATACCTGAAAAAATTTAACGAGCATTCACACTATATTCAGTGAGTATTAGAATCATATATAGTGAGTAATCGAATTGTATTTAGTAAGTATTAGAATTATGTTTGAGGAACATTGATATTACATTTAAAGAGTATCATTATCTCATATGGTAGAAAATTGAATTATATTTAATGAGTACTAGTATTATATTTGATGAATATTAATATTATATTTTTATATGGTTAAAATAACTACAAATGTTAGTTAAAACACTATTTTGTTTTTACCGAACATTAATTTTTAGATGGTTAGACCTCTACTCCAAACAGGACCCTAGTTTTAGGACAAATTCAGATAATAGGGGTCGGAAAGGTTTTAACAGCCCTGATTCTTATATGAGGCCATGAGGGTCACTTCAATAATCAAGAGAAAAGATGGGAGGGTATTTGGGGAGGGTGCAGTGAGCTCATTGCTAATTTAGTTTTTTGACATCTCAAGATAACAAATTTCATTATATTTGACATGTAAGACGTTCTGCTGCATTGATTTAGGACCTTTCCGCCATCGATGATGCACTACACTATACAAAATCCACCACCAAGACAAAAGCTAGCAATAAGACAAAACTTGGGTAAGATCTTAATCTCACAATGTCTCTTGGGTAGCAATTCAAGCAGTGACAGCTTCCTCTTTCGAAGCAATCTGGTTCTGGATGTGCTGAGGAACAACGTCAAATTTGGCTAGCTGCATCGTGTAGGAAGCTCGACCTTTTGTCATGCCCCGCAATGTACTCACATAATTGAACATCTCAGCCAATGGAACCAAAGCATCAACTACCTGCATGATTCCCAGCACAATTTAGTAGGTGATTTCTCAGCAGATTGAAAGGCACTGGAACACATTATATATGAACTTCAGTGCATTTGATTTTCGTTTTTCTTTTAGTTGGGTCCTTACCTTGAGACCACCAGGCTTGTCGCCAAAGCTGTTGATTTGGCCTCTCCTGGAGTTGAGATCACCAATCACATCACCCAAGTGTTCCTCGGGAGTGACAACTTCAACTTTCATTATTGGTTCCAATAACCTTGGACCGGCTTTCTTCATTCCTTCCCTGAAAGCTCCTCTGGCAGCCAGCTGGAAAGCAAGGACACTCGAGTCGACATCATGGTAAGAACCGTCCACTAATACAGCTCGGACATCGACCACAGGGAAGCCTGCAAGTATACCATTGCACATGCACTCTTCCAATCCCTTCATTACCCCGGGAATATATTCCTTAGGCACTGCACCTCCCTTAATTTCGCTCACAAACTCGTATCCACTGCCAGGCTCCAAGGGTTCAAAGCGTACAGTAATGTCAGCAAACTGTCCTTGACCACCTGACTGTTTCTTGTGAACATACTTCACTTCAGCAACCTTAGAGATACTTTCACGGTAGTTCACTTGTGGTGCACCAACATTGGCATCAACCTGTGCACCAAAACAAATATAAGAATCAGAATTCAGGTCAATATGTTGACAAAAGACTTCGGTTCTACGGGGATAACAAGTACTTGAGATGGGAAAAACCCACAGAATGTAAATGGTTTGGCAATGCTTAGGAAATCAACAGATTAACAATCAACAATCAGTAAAAATGACATTGCAAACAAGATGACTGCATAAACTAACTACTCGGAGTATTCATGCAAAATAATATTAAATTGAAGTTATGAAATCAGTTGCCAGCAAAAGAGTTGGTCATGAAACACGGCATTCTGGTATGACACTATCAAACACAGTAAGTCAGCAAATGGTGCAACAGTTGCTTGAAACGTAAATGCATCTAGGCTGGGGGGGTACAAACCTTAAATTCCCTTTTGAGCCGATCCACAATAATCTCAAGATGTAGTTCTCCCATTCCTTCAATGACTGTTTGATTGGTTTCTTCATCACGAGAAAAGTGGAAAGACGGATCTTCTTGAGCAAGCCTTATAAGACCAGTTGCCATCTTGTCAATATCAGCTTTGGTCTTGGGTTCAATAGCAACTTTTATGACTGGGTCAGGGAAATCCATTCTTTCAAGCACAATTGGCTTGTCAGGATCACATAATGTTTCACCTGTTATGGTGTCTTTTAGCCCTGCCAGAGCCACAATGTCACCTGTCAATGCCACCTTAACATCCTCTCTGCTATTAGCATGCATTTCCAGAAGCCTACCAATTCTTTCTTTCTTCCCCTTGTTTGAATTCAATACATAAGATCCTGCCATCAGCCTACCCGAATAGACTCTCACAAATGTAAGGGAACCCACAAATGGGTCACTCATGATCTTGAAAGCCAACCCAGCAAATGGTTCATCATCACTTGCCTGCCTCTCCAAGACCTCTTCAGGGTTTTCAGGATCAGTACCCTTCATTGGGGGCAAGTCAATTGGTGATGGTAGGTAATCCACAACAGCATCAAGCAAAGGTTGAACCCCTTATTTTTAAATGCTGAACCACATAGAACTGGCACAAAGCTACCTGAAATAGTCCCTTTTCTGATTAATTTCTTGATGGTTGCCTCATCAGGCTCATTTCCTTCCAAGTAGCTCTCTATGACCTGATCATCTAATTCTACTATTGTTTCAATGAGCTGTGCTCGGTAATCATCTGCCAACTCCTGACGATCAGACGGAATATCCACATAACTAAACTTGGCACCCAATTCTTCACCGGACCAAATGATAGCTTTCATCTTCACAAGATCAACAACTCCCTGAAAATTGTCCTCAGCCCCAATGGGCAATTGAATCACAAGAGGTCTAGCACCCAAATTAGTGACTATCATATCTCTTGTCCTAAAGAAGTTTGCGCCAAGACGATCCATCTTATTCACAAAACAAATACGGGGTACTCCATATTTATCTGCTTGTCTCCACACAGTCTCAGATTGTGGTTCCACCCCAGCAACACTGTCAAATAAGCATATAGCACCATCCAGGACCCTAAGAGCGCGTTCCACCTCCAATGTGAAGTCAACATGACCAGGAGTATCAATAATGTTGACGCGATGCTTGTTCCAGTAAGTTGTAGTTGCAGCAGAAGTGATGGTGATCCCTCTTTCTTGCTCTTGCTCCATCCAGTCCATAGTTGCTGTTCCCTCGTGCACCTCACCTATCTTGTAGTTTCTTCCTGTGTAGTATAAGATCCTCTCGGTTGTAGTAGTCTTTCCAGCATCAATGTGAGCCATAATTCCAATATTACGATAATCCTTCAGTGGTACTTCACGCTTTCCCTCTGTCAAGAAATAGGAAACCATGTTCTGTGTCAGGATACAGGACAAATTTCTGTAGCTCTTCACTTGCAATAAGAAATACATGTTGAAATTAAAAAATGAGATCGTCCAGATCACCCTTAACATGTTCACCTATTCATCCCAAGCAGACACTGGCTGGATTTTAAGCATCTTTTTCCCCAGTTATATACCACAGACTGTGAACTGAGTGAATGGAAGGTTTCCTAGAACAGAATCTAGAGGTCACTCAAAAATATAATTCACAGTACCAACTCATGATCTTCATTTAGAAGAAGGCCTTCCAATTAGATGCACCAGGACTTCTAGATTAAAACCACAATGTGAAATGGTCTATTTTGGATGGTTGAGAAAGGAAAAAGCGACATCATTTACCAAACAGCTATCTAGTACTGCTCAACGAAGAAAAATAAGATGATAACTGCATATGCTGAAATTTCATGGAATTTTTTCCTTCACAAAAACATTTGCTGTGAAACTGATCGTCTTATCAACTTTTCAGATTCTGTATACCAAATCTAAAAGAGATGTAGGGTAATAATCAAAAGTGTCATCCCCAGAGCAGTAACTTCAAATATCATGCTAATTGAACATGCTTAGCATTAATATATCAGCATACAATGCAGTATGTACCACAAAGCAGCAAATAGATGTGAAACAAGGCAAGTCAAAGAGAAAAATTAGTTGATGCTTATAATTCCATAATTCATGTCCTCCTTCGAAATCTCCCCCTTTTTCGGTATGTGCGCACGCACACGCGTTTGTGGTCAGTTCAGTGCCTTAAAATGAAACCAAAGAAAGGAAAAACACTCGATCTCCTCATCTTAATCTTGTTTCCTGCCCTCAAAAAGGGCATTAAATTATAATCTTCCTCCAAAAACTGAGGCCCTTTATATGATGTGTGGCTATATGACAAAGCATCTCCAAGCGGCTATTGATCTAGAATTCATTTGCTTCACGAAGTATTAACAGTCAAATAACAGCTTATGGAAACTATCAAATACCAAAATCACAAAACGTTATTTTCATGAAATTATTTCTATCAAAACCTAGAAAGAGATAACCGACCTAAATTTAATCAAATTCAATACTTAGCAAATTTAATCGCCAAGCAAACCAACTAGGCAGCCATAATTCGCGGAAGTAAACAACCCATCTTAAGGAACGAATACCTATTTCAGTCACAGAAAGAAACAGAGACAGAAAACAGTTTTACCGTCAGCGGCCATGGCGAGAACAGAGAAGTTCCTCCTACGCTCCTGTGTAGTCTGAACATTTGAGGAATTGAAGCTGCTAATACGAACACTGCCGAAGAAGTCAGAGAGGGAAGAAGCAGCTGAAGAAGAAAGACACCGGCGAATTCGCCGGAGGTCGAGTCGACGGCGGTGGGAGGTGGACGAGGATAGAGAAAGCGGTCTTCCCCGAGAGCCACTGAAGTCGCAGAGCGGCTCAATAGTTCCCGTTACCCTCACTGACTCTGCCGCCATTTTCCTTCTCTCTCTCTCGGTTGTTCTGTGAGTGTGAGGTTGAGTACAGAATTCGGGCACTTGGCACTTCTCAGATGGAAATTGAAGGGGGAACGGGAATTTATATGAATAGAATTATTGCTGAAAAAAGAAAAAAAATAAAATTTGTGGATAGGTGGATTTATAGCCGTTTGTCACAATCACTAAAAAAAATTATTGGCAAATTGAAATGGGAAAATGAAATTGGTGCTATTATGCAAAAAGATAAAATCACAAATTTGCAAAGATGTTCCCTATTTTGTCTTTGTACATTAATTTGCATCGTGGCATTCTCTCATCCTGAGACACTTGGAGGTCCAAAATTAATCAAATAAATAAATTAAATTATGTATATAAGTCATCAGATTTTTTTTTCAACCAAATTTTTATCTTCCACTTCAGCTAAAAAAGAATAACCCTTATTAAAAAATATTTTTAATGCAAAGATAGTATAGATGAGTTTGAATTAGTATATATATATCTAGTAGGAATTCTCAAACACTCTGGTTAATTTTATATTTTGGTTTTTCTAGAGATCACATAATCGATTTAAATGCTTGCGAATTTATAGTAAAATAAAAAATAATCAGATGTTATTTCGAGAAAAAGTTGATAATTGAGCGCTAATTTGGACTATCAACTCATCAAACAGAGGTGAATACATTTTCATGTGTTTTCTTCCTTGCAGAGGGTCTAACACCAAATACAATCAAAGAGTTAGCATATAAAATTAAGTTTTTTATTGAATGCCAAAACAAATGACATTGACTCATCAATTCTACATTTTGGTTTGAACTACCTCGTACTTTGCTTAGAGGGGATGGCTTACTTGCATACCAGGGCACTGAATTATTGCTTGTTGATTGGTCTGTGTATCCTCCAAATGAGAATGAAGGGTATTTATGTATTGAAAGAGCAGAATCAAAGTTGAACATAAGCATTATTTTTCCATGATGGTTCTCTTTTTCATGTTCTCTTGAACAGATACCAAACCCAAATTAATGCATCTTATTGTTATTTCATCCTCTGAATATGAATCTCTGAATGTTGGATCCTTTAATTGCAATCCTGTAAACATCTCCATGCCTAAAAGTATGATATACATTCAGTATCAGCTCACATGAACTTGTATGTGCTGCTGAGGTATCAAAATCTACAAAGTAAACTCACATAGCTTAGAAGGTTTTCGCCCCTCCTGATTGATGGATCACAGTATTGATTCTTTTCCTGCAGACAATTTCCAGCACTAACACACCAAAACTGTATACGTCAGATTTTATTGAGAATTGTCCGTGAATCAAATATTCTGGAGCCATGTAACTGCTACATTCATGAAAAATCATACCATCGACTCCTCAATCCACTGTCTTTTTCAGAAGATATTTTCATTTACTTTTGGGCTTGTATCTAGGACAAAAATCTAGTGATCATTCTTCAATCTCAGGTCATGCTGCTTAACTATTCAAGAATATTTTTATGGCAGTTTTTTTGGGGGGTGGGGTGGGGTGGGGTGGGGAGAGGGGGAGGATTCGCTTCTAGTACTTGCTTTTGTTTTCCAGGATCTGTGTCATCAAATACCATTATCATCGAACTCCTGATTATGACTGAAAAGTATAGATTGCAAATGTAGATTGGAATAGCCTGATGCAATTTTTAAAGTGGACTGTAGGCTGAACTATTATTAGATACGATCGATTTGTTTAGTAAGCTTGTTAAGAAATCAAGCAAGTTGAGTTTGTTCAATTTAAGTGAGGCCAAACTTGGTTTTCTTGTACTTTTCTGAGTTTAATAAGCTTGTCAGATAAATCAGTCATGAAACAATGTTGATTACTGTAATCTTAACAGTTTTCATAAATCAATATTGAGTATGTTTTACCATACCAAATAGGAAGTAGTCAAGGCTCTTGTTCTGCATGAATTCATACAAGAGTAACCGCTCCTCTTCTGCCAGACAGAATCCGACCAGCTGAACCAAATTCCTATGTTGAAGCTTTGACACAAAGGTATCCTCATTCTCAAACTCTTTATCATCTTGGCATGAGCTCTTTGAAAGTGTCTTAAGTGCTATTTCTTGTTCATTTCGCAAGAAACCCTGCATAAAATATCACACAAATTGCCAAAGAGTGATTGGAGGGATCATTTGGGTCTTGCGAGGGGTAGGTATACATGCAGTCCCGTCATTAATTACCTTGTGGACAGCACCAAATCCCCTTGACCAACCTTGTGAGCATCAGAGAAGTTATTAGTGACTTCCTTTAGATCTCCAAGTCCATACCGCAAGGACTCAGGTGTGATGACATTATGTCCTCCTGTGTGGATGAACTGGTTCATTCGCTGGCATATTCTGTTCAACTGCACCACGAGTAATAGTACTGTTAGAACATATAATCTATTGTCCTGAACCTTCAACCATTAGTTTAAGCTTTTGGTTCAGTTAGTTATTATATATGTACAGTTGCATGACAGCTTCACCAAAATCAAAATTTTGAGTTGAGGTTTGATTATTACCTTACAAGTCCCTTTTTACAGTAACAGATTATGCTTAGCGCAACTAGCAGGAGTGCAGTGGCAGATGCAGCAGCAGTGGCACTTACAACTGTGTTCTTCTTACTGACAAAATAATGAAGACAAAAGTTCAATGAGATTCACATATACCCTTTTTTCTAATATCAACCTTTTTAAGGAAGTTCCCTTGCCTGAAGTTGGAGATGGTTTGCAATCAGAGCCACGAGATTGTTCTGGAGTAAATTCTGTGCCAAATAAAAAATAATTAGGGTTAGCAAACAATGAATACTTGCACTTGTGACCAGATGTGAAATGGAAAGTTAAGTTAATCAGGGAACAAGTGTAGTGAAATCAAAAGCAGGAGGAACTCAAACAAATGTTTGTTGGGAGTGGAGTCTAATCAAGTCAAAGGCTCAGAATCACTTGCCACATGCATTTATGTTGAGAGAAATATTTACCACAAGTGCACGGTGTAACTGTAGCTAGGAACCGGCAAGTACGGGTTGTGTCCATAAGGAACTCGTTTTCAAATACTAAATCCACCTAAAAACTCTAATCTAGGTAAAAACTCAGTGATTTGGTTTTTGGATTCAATTAAAAACAAAATAACTATGAGAGATCAATGAATAACAAGCCTTAGGTTGGGATTAATCACACTACTATGCCTGAAATCTACATCGAATACTGCTTGAGATTTGCCTATGCTAGCAGTTTAGAAGGGGAGACACCAAATTAAACCTATCTTTGCCTACTTTCGAAGGTCAAAGACTAATCTTGCACAATCTAATCACCTATTTTCATAGGATTAACAAAGAGCAAAATCGTAAAGAATGAATCTCATAACCCCTGATTAAAACCTTAATTATTTTCATAATGAAGTTCTAATCGCTCACAACGTCATTCTAGGTAAGTTTTCATCTTTCGATGTTTAGAAAACCCTAATAAAACATATGAGTCTTCTTTCGAGGCAATCAACGAAAAGTGATGAGCGAAGTGAATTCTAACCTAACAAGCATAGAACAATTCAATTAGTACTCAATTAATGATTATCAAGGCATAATAGGGATCAATCCCAACCTAAGAAGAGAAATTAGCCCCTAAACACGATATTAAACAATTGACAGAATTTAGGAAACATAGCCATGGAGAAACGAAGAGAAATTGTGAAGAAAAGATAAAAAGAAGAAATTACGATTACCGAATAAAAACTTGAAGCAATTCAATCATACATAAACTTGAAGTAGAAAAGTAGAATTGAGTGTTCTTGAGTCTCCTTTTGGGTGCCGGCTCTCGAAAATCCTAGCTAAAATTTAGAATTCTGAAAAAGATCCCTAAAAATTATAATTTGGAAACTTAAATATCCACGGAAACAGATAGTTGCACGGGGTATCGTGCCAAATTCTGCCGCAGTTCGCACAGCTCGTGCGACTTCGCACTGAGGGCTGTGCGAAAACTCTGAACTCTCTGCACATTTCGCATAGCCTGTGCGACTTCGCACGAGGGGCCGTGCGGCCTTCTTTGACTTCGAACCCTTCGCCTGATGATCTGCATGGTTGTGCAACTTCGCACAGGGGGCCGTGCAACTTCTCTTTATGTGTTTTAGGCTTCTTTCTTACCTCCTCTTAGGCCTGAACTCTCCTCTTGATCGCTTTTTATCAAATTTGCCTCGAATCTCTCTAATTTAAGCCCAAAACCCGTAATAAAGAGATGTACGAGCTTAGGTGACGATAAAGAGAAAAAGAGCAAAATCCAACCCAAAACTGAATAAATATCATTGAAATCATCACAGAATTGGGTTAAATAATGCCTTAAAAACCGAAAAAACGAGGTTTAACAATTTACAACCGGCACAGGGCGTTTCCAAGGAGCTCGGATCATGCTCATCGCCATAAATCAGCCCAGGACTTCCAGCAGCAGGCAGGGCCTGCCCGTGTCCAAGGAAATGGGCCGTTCGGGCAACATGGCAGCCCGTGTTTCCTGGCACGGGCCATTCCGGGTGTAGCCTGTTGGGCCTCGTCTTTTCTGGGCGGTTCTTTGTCAGTTGAGGTGCGGTTAATGCGTTATTAAGGTGCTGTGCGTGAGGTTTAGTGTATGTAATTGTGTATTTGCAGACTCCCATTGTTGTTCCCACACAAACACAAAAAGCTTCCTTGTAAACCTAAATCATCTAGTGGATTGTTCGTGGTTTTTTCCGGTTTTGGGTTTTTCCACGTTAAAAACTCGTGTCTCAGTTTCTCTCTTTCTCTTTACCTTAGTCCTTTCTATACATTTTGCAGGAGGAGTTTGCATCAGCTTTGTCAATAAATCTTACATATTGTAGAGAAATACAAAAACTAGATAATGGAATACCTGAAGAGCAGAAGGTGTCAAGAGCAGTAAGAGAATCAAAGAGTTTACAGAGACTCAAAAATAATATTAGTTGCTCCCCATCACTGGAGTCTTGTTGATCAGTGGTGCTAATTAAGCAAAAGCAGGGCTTATCATTCTGGGCTGCTTCTTGGACGAGTGGGCAGCAGAGGTATTCACTTATGTTTGTATTATTTTGGTTCCAAATTTTTGCACACAACTGCCAAATTTCTGCCAACTTATCCCTCCATTCGCTAGAAAATCGTCATCTTGGGCATATGAAGACACAATTGGGTTTGTCAACCAGATCATTCCCAAGACCACCACTTCTATCTTCTTTCTCTTTCTTTGCTGTAATGATCCCAATTATCTCCTCTTTACTAAACTCAAAGAACTTTACAAGTCACTGACCCCTGGTTTTTCCTTTTTACTTGGGGCTATATGGTAGCATATCATCAGTTTAGCAAAAAAGTCACACTACACGAGTTAACTAAACCTGAACTTAAAATAGAAATATGATAATAATTGAATCTTTATACCTTGAAACTTTCTAATAAGAAACTCTAAATATGTTTTAATCACTAGTCAATAGTCAAAATTGTCGATGTCCATTACATGACATGAGAGAACTAATACAATTTTAAGTCGCTCTCTAAATCCCTCACATACAGAGCTGTTTTGTTATGCTTGAAAAAAACCTTCAATTTTGAAAGTTGGCATTTGGAAATTTTTTGTTTCAAGGGTCAACGTATAACCCTATGTCGGGTGATGGTAAAGATAATGTCTTTATTTTTAATACCCCATTGAAGGGGAGGGGGAGGTAATACACAGGTGAGTGATATTTTCATGCCTTTTTCTTCCTGTATTAAATTTACGTCGGTAGCAAAATAGTTTTGATGCACCATTCATTAGTGAATAATTCTACAAATCAAAAAGAATTAGCTCAATTTGAGCATCCCCCTTCTTTGTCAATTTAAAATACAAACATCAAAAGAAAATACAAAGAGTTAGCGTATACAATCAAATTCTACGAACAATGCAAAAAACAAATGTTGTACATTTTGGTTTGCTCTACCTAGCAATTGGCTTGGCAATCGAATTCGATGGCTCACTGGCAGACCACGGGACTGAAGTGCTTGTTGTCGATTGGTCTGTGAATCCTCCAAAGAGGAATGCAGGGTACTGAGGCATTGAAAGAGTAGCAGCTGCAAAATCTGAGTTGAACATCAGGACTATTTTTTCCATGGTGGGTCTCTTTTTCATGTCTTCTTGAACACATAACAAACCAATGTTAATACATCTTGTTATTTCATCCTCTGAATATGAATCTTTCAATTTTGGATCCATGAATTCCAATGTTTTTTGATCTCGCAAACATCTCCATGCCTGCAATAAGTATAACATACATATTCAGTATAAAGAGCATGAGATTATACTAGCAGAATTCAGGATGTGCAAAACAAAAGTCAGACATCTAATGGTTTGTACTTACATAGCTTAGAAGGTTTTCACCTCCTCCTGGTTGATGGATCATGACACTGATTCTTTTCCCACTTACGATTTCCAGGACTAGTACACCAAAGCTGTATACATCTGATTTTGCAGAGAATTGTCCATGAATCAAATATTCTGGAGCCATGTAACCACTGCACATTCATAAAATTAAATATGCAAATTAGATGGCTCACGTCACCTTCTTTTGCTCATAACATTTTGACTAGTGTGGGGGCTACAAGTAAAAATTTGATGAATATTATTGGGCAATATGTAGTCTTGCTTAACTAGTCATTTACTTTGGGCAGATATTTGCTACTTGTACTCACCAAGTCCCAACAATTCTGCTTGCTTCAGCATGGGTTTGTTCAACTTGAAAGATTCTTGCCATGCCAAAGTCTGCAATTTTGGGGTTCATCTCCATGTCTAGCAAAACATTCGCTGCTTTGAGATCACGATGGACAATTCTAATAGGTGAGTCTTCATGAAGATATAGCATTCCTCGAGCAATGCCCCTCACAATGTTGTAACGCCTTGGCCAGTTCATTTGTTTTTGTTTTTCAGGATCTGTATCATTGCATACCATTGTCATTTAACTCCAGATTATGATCAGAAGCATTCTGGAGTAATGCATCAGTACAGACTGATAAATTTAAAACTTGATGATCGGAGATTCTGATGGGATTCATATTTTGGACAGTCTTATGCTACTCATCTCATCTTAAGAAATTAAGTGAGCTGAGTTTGTTTGAAATAACTGTGATGAAATTTAGTTTTCCTGCACCTTTTGAGCTCGGATTAAGGTCTAGCACATACTACTGAGAAACATACAATACCATACCAAATAGGATGTAATCGAGGCTCTTATTTTGCATGTATTCATACACAAGCAACCTTTCTTCTTTTTCCAAGCAAAATCCCATCAACCTAACCAAATTTCTATGTTGAAGCTTTGCCACAAATGCAGCCTCATTCTGAAACTCCTTATCACCTTGACATGAGCTTACTGCTAGTCTCTTAACTGCTATTTCTTGTCCATTTTGCAGGACACCCTGCACCAAAAACGCCCAATTTTAATAGGTGAGTGAGTCACTAGTGTATAGATCAGAGCTCATCTGAATATTGTTAGACATAATGAAGCTCCTAAATTACCTTATAAACGGAACCAAATCCACCTTGACCAAGCTTGTGATCATTTGAGAAGTTGTTAGTGGCTGCCCTAAGGACTCCAAATTCATACTGCAAAGACTCGGGTGTGATGATATTATCTCCTGCTGCAGTCTGAGCAGCAGAAGCCTGAGATGGTTCACTTGGAAATGCGTCTTCTTTCACTGCACCAAAAGAAATAGTAAAAGGACAGTTTCCATGCTAACTTCACCAAAATTAATATTTTCAATTTAGGATTAATTATTACCAGTTCCATAACCTGCAACTACAGGTCTCTTCTTTTTCTACAGTAGAAGAATATGCCTACGGCAATCAGCACGACCATGGTGCCAGATGCAGCAGCAGCAGCTATTATTACTGTGTTGTTCGTCTTCCCTACAAAATAGCAATGAATGAAATTCAACATGATGCATACCCTCGTATTTTCTGTCAAGCTCCTTTATTTAAGGAAGTTTCCTTACCTGAAGTTGGAGGAGGCGTGGAATCAGAAGGAGGAGTTTCTTCTGGAGTAAATATGGAACAAGTGATTAGTCAGGGGTGTGAAGAGTAAAGACTGAACACTTGAAATCAAATTTAAATGGAATATTTAGAATTGATGACAACATAGGGAACTTAATGAGAAAGATTTCTTACCTCCATTACTTGAATCTGAAGGAGGCGGAGCTGAAGAATCTGTGGAGTACAAACGAAGGTGCAAATGCCGATCAATGTTGGCATGATTTGAACTTAAGGTTCTTATAATAACTATAAAAACCAAACTTTGACACTCGTCTACCTGACTTGGACTTTTATGATTGAATTATATAACAGGTTGCAGATGAAGGCCTTCGGTAAGTATTGGAGTAGGAGCTACGACTAGATTCTCATTATGTTCTAGCATCAGTTTTGTGCAATTAGATATCAATAGGGTTTTATTCAATGGAGTGCATATAGGAGGGGAAAAGGAATGTGATTTTGTTTCTTAACAATAAATTGGAAAGAATTACAATAACTTCACTTTCCAGCTGGATAGCAAAAATGTTAAAAGGACCTGTATTTTGTCAATGTCGGAGAACATCAAACAGGCACACATATAACAATGTCATGTAGACAAAACAGAACACTACAACATGGAACGTTTTTGAACAATTCCAGACAAAAGGAATTCAATCCTTGTAAATCCGTAGTTATGTAAATGTGTATGGATAAGAGATAGCACCATTTCTTTTATTAGTGCAAATAAGACACAAACGATAGTACCATATACTGTGATGAAATAAACTTCGATTTTGATCCAGTTGAGTTAATAGCAAATTTGCTGTCATTTTCTTTGGCATATGATAATATTCATGTATAAATAAGTGATATCAAGTTCCGCAAATTTTTATGTTTTTCTTTGCTCATGTATGCCCAACTTTTGATCTAGTATGCCCAAATTGTAAATCCATAATTATTTTCCATAATTACAAAAAAATATCTGGTATAACTTTTTCCTTACCTGGCATTGGTGATGGGATTGAATCAGAAACTGGTGGTGTTGTATCATCTGTAAGATAGAAGAACATTTCAGTTTGCATCATATTACTCAATGCATCTTCCATATTGTAGAGAAAAAGAAGTACTAGATAATAGAATACCTGAAGAGCAGAAGGTGTCAAGAGCAGTAAGAGAATCAAAGAGTCTACAGACAGTCAAAATTGTTGATACTCCGGCCCCATTGCTGGTGTTTTGTTTAACATACGTGTTAATGTAGCAAAAGCAGGACTTGTCGGTCTGAACTGCTTCCTGGATTAGAGGGCAGCAGGCGAATTCGCTTATGTTAAATGACGGGCTTGATGTCAAAGCTGGGTTTGCTTTACTCTGATTCAAATTCTCTTGTACACAATTTCCTATCTTCTGCCAACATATCCCCCATTTGTTATAAGATCATTTCCTTGCCCGTATGAAGGTTTTATTGGAATACTCAACCAAATCATTCCCAACACTATCACCAACATCACTTCTATCTTCATTTTCCCACTCTATCAAATGATCTCTTTTACACCAAAATCAAAGAAATTGACAAGTTTTTGCCTGCTGTTTTTCCATTTTCTTCATACTGTGTGAATTAACTGACCTCAAATATCAATAGGCATAGGAATATGATAATAATTGAATCTGTGTATACAGAAATTTTCAACTAGATACTTGCATATATGTATTGATTAATTGGTCAATAGTCAAAATTGTGGATCTCCACTACATAATATGAGAGAGAACTAAGTACAAGTGCTCCTTACATCCCTCACATTATACAGATGCTCTGTTGAGCTTGGACTTTGGCAATTAATAAACCTTCAATTCGGCGACTTGGTATGGATTATGGAAACATGTTCTTTTGTTTTAAGGGTCAAACCTATAGCCCTATGTTGAGCTTGAACTGTAAAGAATAACATTGAGAAAAGGGGGCGGGGGAGTTGAGGGTTCCCTTGCAAATGGTGGGATCCAAATACCACCAAGTAGAAAAGTGAGCATTACACCACTTGTTTCGGGGCATTTACTCAAACAATTGTTAACTTTTTATTGTTCGGTGTTCTTGCAACCTTTTTTTTTGTCTTTTAGTGTACTCTTTTGAACTTACATGGATGACTCTTAGGTTTAAAATTATATTTCACTGTGTGTATAGCAGTTTTTAGCTCTAGACTCTAGGCAATTGCATATTGTATCAGAAGCACTAAGCCTTCCGAGCATTGTATTGTTGGCTTCTAGCCTCTATAAGAAAGAGGGAAAAAAACAACGAAGGGAACAGAAGTGTGCGTAGCACAATTGATGAAGAAATAAGGTTATATATATTTGCAGTTCATTTTGCTTTACAGTGTAGATGGTAGTCCATAGGAACAAAAACGAAAATAGAAAGACCAATTTATCTAAGTACTAAGCAAATTCTTAGTACAATGCAAAAACAGATGTTCTAAATTTTTGTTTGTACTACCTAGCACTTGGGTTATCAATCGTATTTGATGGCTGACTTGCAGACCATGGCACTGAACTGGTGTTGCTGATTGTTGATTGGTCTGTGTATCCTCCAAATAGAAATGCAGGGTATTGAGGCATTGAAAGAGGCATAGCAGCAAAATCAGAGTTGAACATAAGCACGATTTGTTCCATGGTGGGTCTCTTTCTCATGTCCTCTTGAACACATAGCAAACCCAGGTGAATGCATCCTGTTATATCTTTCTTTGTGTATGAACCTTCCAATGTTGGGTCCATGAATTCCAACACTTTCCCGTCTCGCAAGCATTTCCAAGCCTACAAGTGTGACATTCAGCAATAACATGAATTATGCCAAGGAGTTGTATTTAAGTTTAATTATAGTGTGGTTAGTTAATGGTTTATACTTACATAGCTTAGAAGGTTGTCACCCCTCCTGGTTGATAGATCAAAGAACTAACCCTCTTCCCACTTACGATTTCCAAGACTAGTACACCAAAGCTGTATACATCTGATTTTGCAGAGACTTGTCCGTGTATCAAATACTCAGGTGCCATGTAACCGCTGCGGTGTATCCATGAGAACACATAAGCAAGTAAGAACACAATCATTTGCTAACTTTTGATTGCCACTTTTTATTTACTTTTGGCTTTCAACTTCGCAAGTCATAAAAACTCTAGTGACTTGTAGTGGAAAACTCAATAATGATTTATTATCACCGGTTTCATTTCAAAGAACAAAAATATTCTTAGCAAAATGTGATTTTTTAAGGGTCAATGGCTGCCATAGACACCTTTTAGGTGCTTCTCTCTTGGTGGATGTAATTCCATTAGCAGTAGTACATTCTTATATTGAAGAAAAGAACAAGGCACAAAGACCACCCGCTTTTGGTACTTACCATGTTCCAACAATTCTGCTTGCTTCAGCATGGGTTTGTTTAACTTTAAAGATCCTCGCCATGCCAAAGTCTGAAATTTTGGCATTCATCTCTGCATCTAATAATATGTTTGCTGCTTTAAGATCACGATGAATAATTCGAACTGGAGAGTCTTCATGAAGATAAAGCATTCCTCGAGCAATGCCTTTTATAATGTTGTAACGCATTGGCCAATTCAACTGCTTTTGTTTTTCCCCATCTGCAAAAATGTTCATTATGAATAATGATCTTAGCACAACGTAATACATATTTCATGAAGTGTTTAATTGCTGCAAACAGGTCATTTGGGTTAAGTGATCTCTAGTTGAGTCAGAATGGTCTCATTGAGTATCCTGAACAGAATTGGATCAAGTTCTGGTATATTATTGATCAAGTTTCTCATTTTAGTCTAAGATTAGGTTTGGATTGGTTTTTATTGTCAGTGAGCGGTTATAAATAACTTTGTTAGATCTATTTAGTGATCATGTTTGATACGAGTCAATTGAGTATGTTATATGAATTAATCGAGTAGGTTTGACAATACCCTACCAAAGAGGATGTAGTCGAGACTTTTGTTCTGTGCGAACTCATAGATGAGTAACTTTTCCTCTTTTGTCAAGCAAAATCCAACAAGCCTAACCAAATTTCTATGTTGAAGTTTGGCAACCAAAGCGGCCTCATTCTTAAACTCTTTATCCCCTTGGCCAGCATTGTTCGATAGTCTTTTGACTGCTATATCTCGTCCATTTGGTAAAGTGCCCTGTATCCAAAATCATCACCGTGCTTAGAATCATACCTTTTTGAATATCCATAAAGATTTAATGTAAGTAAAGTTATACCTTGTAAACAATACCAAATCCTCCTTGACCGATCTTGTTATCCTCAGAGAAACTATTAGTGGCAGCCTTGAGAGCTTTGAACTCATACTGCAAGGACTCGGGAGTTATAGTATCCTGCGGCCCTCCAGTTAGGTCAGCAGGACGAGGCTGAGGAGAGTGATCTGGTTGCACATTTTCTATTATTAAGTAGAGGTCAATTAACAAAGCTTCACAACAATGCACAAGTTTTATCAAATATTATTAAGAATGTCAATTACCAATTTGAGAATCAGGTTTCTTTGCTCTTTTCCTGCAGTACAGGCCTATGCATATGGTTATGAGCAACAGTAAGATGCCTGCTGGGACAGCGATAGCGATAACTACTATATTCTTCTTTCCTGCAAAGCAGAAAAATGTCTGATTATTGTAAAAGGATGACAGAAATTTTCACAAAAAATCAATATAATCTCATATTATTTGGCTGATATATATATATATATATATATAGGATAAAATTAAAAGATAGGAAGGGAGCATGTCTTTTCTTTATGGGAAATTTTTTCTGACCTGGTGGAGATGGAGGAGCTTGGTCTGGACCTGAAGCAACTGTGAAACAAACCAGAAGCCTTTTTCTCAGTTCATGTAAAAGAAAAAGACCAAGTATTTACAACCTAATTCCCAAGACTATAGCTAGAACATTAATCCATTAATAATCTAATTAGCTGTTAAACTTGAAGAAAAGATTTTGGTTTGGAAGTATCAAGTGTTCGTCTACCTGCGAGCCTTAGATTTTGATTTCTTAATTAGGAGTCATTTTTTAAAGAATCTAATAGAGTATTAGAGATATTATTATTTTATGTACAATAATATCTCTAATACTCTATTAGAATCCATTTCACCTGTCAAGGAAAATTGGCTGAACATAATGGACTTTGAGCCAGGCACTAAGCCCATTAAAGAAGCTCGGTCACCCAAAAAATAAAAAGGTATGCATTCCTAAACTCATTGACATTTTTGGTTCTTTTTTCGTCTTTGGGCCTTCATTTAATTAAGACGGATTACTCTCGGCCAAATTTGTGCGTACCTGGTGTTGTTGACGGTGTTGAGTTGGTAGAGGTGGGGTTGAAGAATTTGCGAGATAAAAAAAAAACTATACTTGTCAATATGCATAAATGCATAATACATGTAGTATTTTGCACCTCACTCTCCAACTCAATTCAAATGGAGAAAAATTAGATAGATAAAAGAAATCAAACTTATTGCGTACACTATATAAGGCTTTAATTTGCTTTTTTTCACTTTGACTTTGTAGATGGTTCGATTAGAATACATGCAAAGCTATATAATATCACAAATTCAAAAGTTAGTCATGTTATCAAAATCAGCTCTAGAGACTACAAATAAAACATGGCCTTTTAATACTGTATTTTGGATTGATCTGGGAATATTAGCAGATATTTGAAAATTGTGAAAGGACATTGTGGATGGTACCTGAGGAGCAGAAGGTGTCAACAGATGCAGCAGAATCAGCAACTTGGCATAAATTCAAGACCATGGTAATGTTGGGATTTTGGCGCATCACGGGGCCAATGGTGCAGAAGCATTCCGTATCGTTGATCTTGGTTGATTGTACAAGAGGGCAGCATAAGAATTCACTTGTATTAAATGAAGGGCTGTTCTTATCAAATTCTGGGTTCGTTTTGTTCTCCTTCAAATGCTCGTTCAAGCAATCATCCACCTTCTGCCAACATACCCCTAAATCTTCTTCGGCTGATGATGATGCTGGCATCGCTGGAATTGACGACCACCACATCGTGCCCAGTAACACCACCAATGTAACTTCTATGTACATTCCTCTCCCCATAGTTTCCTGTTCTGTTTTCTTAAGCCTTATGGTCAGGATGGATCAAATAAAATTTGAGCTGAATATTGATATTCAACTTGTGTTATTTGAAACATTCCTTTTAAGTATAGGCATATGTAATTTGATTAGCTGGTCAATAGCCAAATAAGGTCGTGGATGTCCATTACATCAAAGAAATTGCTCTTAACACCCCCTCATATACAGGTTGGGGCTTGTCTGTGCTTGACATTTGATTTGGCAACAGTAAAGAAAAGTTCCTTTTTGCAAGTGGGTGTATAGAAAAATCAAAGAATACACTAAGATGTCAACCCTTCTTTAAAAAAAGAAAAATCCCTTGTTTTGAAGACTTGCCTGGGGAGTTCTTCAATTTGCATACCAGTATCTGGTTAAATTCTGTTTTTATGGGAAGTGACAAGAGTCCAAGACAAGGAAAGAGGGGGCTAAAAGTGAGGTTACAGTTCCAACGTTGAAGCTATAATTTAACTTAAAGTTCTTGCCAAATGCATTAATATTTTATTTTATTTTTTTTGGGGGGAGGATGGAATGTAGCTCACTTTCAACTTGACTTAAGTTTTGAGTGACTTCTTGTTTGTACTTGCAATTACTTGGGCTCTAGTCAAAGCCAGATCCTTTTCCAAGTCCCATTTTTCACTTAGGCCGAATTCTTTGTATTTTAGCAATGTGTTTTTCTTAGGAGTATAAAAAAAGTATTTTATATGTAAATAAAATAATTTTAGAATTTTTATCTGTTTTACTTCTATAAAAAATAAAGTAAATCCAATAAGTTTCGAAAAATTGAGAAAAATGAGAAAATTTGGCAAATTAAACCTCAAAGATCCAAACCCATTCTCTTTGCCATGATTCGCTATCCACAAGCTCAAAAGACCTTCCCAAGAGTTCTGAATTAAAAGCCGAGGTTTGGAAACGTCGCACTCAAAGCTCGACCCTTTGAGACATTCCAGAACGTGAGATGGAGCACCCGGGACCCTTCCGAGCGCTCAAGACTTCCGAGATTTAGGGGTTGTTCTTCGTTCTTCACTCAATTACCAAGATTCAATCGACTTTCTTTAACTAAGAAACAGCTGCCCGATGCGTTCTTTAAAGCCCTGCTATACGTGCAGGATAGTCGCAAAAACACCCTGGACCTGTCCCGAGTCCCGACATGTCCAGCCAGCCGTAGAAGCCAACTAGGCCTGCCAGAAAGTGCCATGGACTGCCTGTAGGAGCCAACACAGCCGGTGGGCTACCACCACGGCCATGGGGTATCAACCACGGCTAGTGGCATCCCTGTTTTTATAGACTGCTTCTTGTTTTCTCGAACAGAAAGCAACATGAGCAGGCTCGTATCTATAGATGGGGGCTGCTGGTCGCGTTTTTAGCATTTCCTTAGAGAGAGTAGGAGTTGATTAGGTGTGTAGTTAGCCATAGGGCGAGCACGGTTGATGGGTACCCTGGAACCGGTCAAATGGATAAGGTTCTTTCCGGAATCAGAACCGGTAAAACGATTCTGGGTGAGGTTCGAACTGTTAAAGACAGGTAATTTTTATGGGATTTTCAGTTTTCAGTTTGTGAATTTTATTAGTTTGTGGTTCATGATATTTACTCTTTAAATGCAAATTTTATTAGTTTGTGGTTCATGATATTTACTCTTTAAATGCAAAGAGAAGCATAAGTTGATGTTTTGCTTTTTATTTCCTTTTGTCTAAGATGTTTAAGTTCTCTTCTCACTCGTCCTGTGATAAATTGAAATTACTAAAATTCAGGAATTGGTCAGTCAAGTTCCAATTCAAGTTGCTGAAATTCAGGAAGCGGTCAAATAGGATTAGGGTCAAGTTTTCAATTTTAGGACAGGGGGAACCTGGAACCGCTCACCTCTAATTAGCCAAAAAAAAAAAAATTCATAAGAGAGATTACTTAGAAGTTAGATTAGTGTAGATTTCGGGTTGAAGATTGTGAATCATGGAGCTTTCATATATAAATGGCTAAACTTTCTTCTTTTCTTTCTATTTCTTGTTTTGTTCTTATTTATTTTGTTATATTAGTGGTAGTTTAGTTCATGTTTTTTTTTCAATGTTTGATTCTTACTGTTGATTTTATGTTTATCTTCTTGGTTTATGGTAGTTAACTTTGTTTTCTTTGCTTTTTATGCTTGCTTGTTGTGTTGCTAGTGTAGACTCTACCTTAGATTTTATGATGTTTAATGAGTAGTTAATTTGCTTTATTTGTGATTAGTGCTTTAATGACAAATTAGTCATGTATTAGGCTTAGCCACACCCGATTTCTACTTAGAAATTTGAATTTTCTCTCGTGCCTTGTAGTTTATTTGGGATAACCCAATGAAAATAGGTGATTAGGCCAGTTAGACTACCTCGTGACCCATAAAAATGGACTTGGGTGAGCTTTCTTGATGCAACTGATAATCTCAATTTGCTTGCTTAAATCGGTTAGGTTAGAGCTTTGTCTTGACTAATTAGGTCGTTAGTTGACAAAATCGCAACCAGACTCCCTTTTTAGCTTTCTTTTCATTTAGTTTCATTATTTTGAACCCTATCTTTGATTTGGCTGGCTTGAATTGCTTCAATTAAGCTTCGATACTTGAAACCCTTCTCCATGTGGTTCGATACCCCGAAAACTCACTCGATGATACTTTTATTTGGGAGCCGTAGAAACTACAACAGAACAGTTTCTAAGTCAAGTTGGATTATCATAGTTATTTTCATTTAAATTATCTAAACTTTGATTCTGCTAGCTTCTAAATGTTTGCAGGAATTAAATGAAGAAATATATACGTAGATGCGTCCCTGTACTTTGGTCTAGTTTAGGACAAAGTTCTGAACTCGTGTCTGAACTTTTTTTTTGTCAATATCAGTCGGACACATGTTATGTAGCGTAAAGTATGTGTCATGTTGAGAAATTTCTCCATAGTTAGATATCATATTTACCTAAAACTCCATCTGTCAGATGCATTTGTTGAGAATTCACAAGAGATGCTATAAAGGTTGATAGATAATTTTGCACATCCGTCTCCCAAGAATTCCTTTGCAAATAATTAGAGAACGCATTTTACGAAGCCTGATCCCCTACTGCTTCTTTCTCAGGAGAACGTAAAACTCTATACACAATGCGATGCCTATAGAAGCAAATGTCCAGTACAATCATACCATAGTTTGTACATGTCTCTACATTCTCTTTAGCACTACCTAGCATTCGGCTGAGAGATCAACCCCTCACTTGCAGACCATGGCATGTAACTGGTGCTACTTGTGGTTGACTGTTCTCCATATCTTGCTTGCAGGCCACCAGGGTATTCAGGTAACAAAAGACCACCAACGTCAGAATCCGAATTCAACATAATCACTACTTTTCCCATAGTTGGCCTTCTTCTCGGGTCATCTTGAATACATAGTAAGCCCAGGTGAATGCATCTTATCACCTCATCCTTTGAATATGAACGTCTCAGTGTTGGATCCATAAAATCCAAGGGTCTTCCGTCTCTAAAGCATCTCCATGCCTACCAAATGAAAATTCATTCACCACTATATAGAAGATATAGAGATGGATGTGCTTATAGTTATAGTGGATCATACTCACATAGCTTAGAAGATTTTCACGAGCTGATCCTGATCGATACATTGAAGAGCTAATCCTCTGTCCGCTTACAATTTCCAAGATTAGCACGCCAAAGCTGTATACATCTGATTTAACAGAGAATTGTCCTTGTAGCAAGTATTCCGGAGCCATGTAACCACTGTGCCATTCATAAAACGAATTAATATGCAAAGCATTACTTTTGCATCTCTTCACCATGGTATATTCATTTACTTGTTGCAGGGGAACGTTAGCCATAATTATTCATTTAGGAGTATGCCTTGTTATACCCCCTCCTAGTAAAGAAACAAAGGCTTTCTGGCTAGATCCAACAAAAAGGTCGTAAGGATTAAGTTCATTAATATTAAATCAGAAGAGAATGGGTAGATGAAGTATTAAGTCTGGTCGATCAGCTCCAATTCCAGCTGTTTCAACTTCGATCTGATCACATTCCACTGTTGGTTAATCTAAGAAGCATGTCAAAGACAAAAAAAAAAAAAGTATTGGCAATTTTCAAGCTGAAAGGGCTTTGGGAAGGTAAATTTTGGGTCTCGGATAGAATTTATGTCATAGCTCATGTCTATGTCCAATGTGGTTTTGATTCATTCAAGTGACATATTTAATTGGGAGCATGTTACTTTGCTATATCTACGAAATGTTTCTTACTTGAGAAATCTTTTCGATTCACTACTGATACTTACTAAGTACCAACAATTCTGCTTGTATCCCCATGAGTTTGTTCAAAATGAAAGATTCTTGCCATGCCAAAGTCCGAAATTTTGGGGTTCATCTCTGTATCTAGAAAGATGTTGGCAGCTTTGAGATCACGGTGAATGATCCGAGTAGGAGAATCTTCATGTAGATAGAGCAATCCCCGAGCAATGCCTCCTATAATTTTGAAGTGCATTGACCAGTCCAATTGTTTCTGCTTTTCAGGATCTGTGTAGCATTACTTACCATCGTTATTCTTTCTAAATCCACATTGTCACAGGTGAATTATATCCTGACTAATAAAAGAGAAAGCACAATGCAGATAATTACAAATGATTTTCATATATGAACCATGTATACTAGCGTACCAAAGAGGAAGTAGTCTAAGCTCCTGTTGTGCACGAATTCATACATGAGTAATCTTTCTTCATTTACCGAGCAAAATCCCACCAACCGGACCAGATTTCTATGTTGAAGCTTTGCTACAAAAGTAGTCTCATTCATAAACTCTTCGTGATTACCCTGCCAAGATGCTTTGGAGAATCTTTTGATAGCTACTTCTTGTCCATTTGGTAAGGTGCCCTGACAAGTAGCCAATATCAGTTTTGAATCAGTTGCTCAAAATTTAGTAGGTATATTTTGCAATTATGTTCCTATAAAAATATCACTTTAATCGTTGCTGACTTGATCCTATATAAATATCTAATTATGTTTCCTGCATTCCTGTTTGTGTATTTTGTAGAGATGGTCAAAATTTAGTACGATCATGCAATCGCTAAATTACCTTGTAGACAACACCAAGTCCACCTCCCTAATCCTGTGATCATCAGAGAAGTTGTTAGTAGCCACTTTGAGAGCTTCAAATTCATACTGCAAAGACTCGGGTGTGATGATATCATCTCGTGATGCTGGAACTGTGGCAGGAGGGAGAGGAGGAAGTGGAACTGGAGGGAGATTAACCAGTTCTTCCGGTGGGACATTTCTCTGAGTCCCTGCCACAGAAGTAACATGTGATGCATTCTACTCACATTAAAATTAAAAACCACGAGTTTCAAAATTCCACAAGCTGTGATTATTGTTACCAATTTCAGCATTTGCACCATGAGGTTTCTTCCTTGCCTTGACAATGTAGAGCACTATGCCCAATGCCATTAGCAACAGAAGGATGGCCGATGGAACAACAAATCTCAGCAGGAAAAATGCATTGATGACTATTTTCTTCCCTACAAGGCAAGAGAAGTGTTGATTTACAAATACAACTGAATTCCACTATATCGACAAAAATTAAAGTCTGTTCTGATCTGTCAAATTTTCAAATATTTTGTCCGCTCTCCCTCCCCAGCCACCAAAAACAGATGGGAGGCAAATTTGAATCATGATCTTCTGGAGCAACTTTTAATATGAGATATAATCTTCGAACGTACTGACTATGTTTAGATTCAGTTGGGGACATCTTTTTGAAAGTTTGTAATCGTTGAGTGACTTGAAAGATAATTCTTGCTCTAAAAGATTCACTGCAAGTGAATTTTTGGGGATAAAAAGAAATTCCAAATATGGATAATATGTAATTAAAGGACGTGACAGAAAAAACAAAAGGGTCCTAACCTGGAGGGGAGACGGCGGTGAATCAAAAGCAGGAGGAACTTGGGCAGGAGTTGAATCATCTACGAGTGATAAAAAATGTCTTATTAGATCATGCAATTTATAGTAAATCTTAGCTGGTGTATATTTATCTCACTCAGTTTGGTTAGTTCCTAATGTAAGTCAAATTACATGCAATTACTTAAAGGGTGTGAAAGTGAAACATGATCACTCGAACATAAACTGAGACGTGGGAGATGGGACTGATGCAACTGGGAAACTGTGGAAATTTTCCTTACCAGAAGGTGGAAACAGTATAATTGAAGCAGGTGCAGGTGGACCTGAAACTGAAA
The DNA here is from genome assembly GCA_021018815.1 of Talinum fruticosum. Taxonomy (NCBI): domain Eukaryota; kingdom Viridiplantae; phylum Streptophyta; class Magnoliopsida; order Caryophyllales; family Talinaceae; genus Talinum; species Talinum fruticosum. The sequence goes on from JAITYX010000105.1 coordinate 1,290,646, forward strand.
CAAGGAGATGGAAACTACATTGTGTTATTTATACAGTACCAATTTATTGCTAATGATCCTATATGACTATAAACAAGTTTTATCTAACAAAAATACATATTTTCCTAATAATCTCATTAACTTTTAGTTTTCTGAGGAGGGAGTAGTGTACTATAGTTAAAAGAAAGGGTTTGGGGGGGTCAACAGAATGTCCTCTCACCTGGAGTCTGGGATTGTGTTGATGGCGAAGTTGGAACAACTGTGACAAAGATTAATTTGTCAGAATGTAAGAGATTTTTTTGATGAAAAATAAAATTTTTCATGAATCATCAACACATAACTATACATCATATATATTTACACCAAAAAGAACACTACAAATATAAAGGTGACCCATCTTCTAGGAAAGGTTGCCACCTCTATATTTTGGTTTAATTCTATCCCCTTAAATCTTCAATCCAACATCTATCCTCATTCTTCAGCTTTTTTAAGCACAAACCAAGTCTGATCTAATCTCATATTTAATCTGCTGGCATAGATATGATACTTGCTGAAATTTCCTTTGAAAAACTCAGCTGCATCTTTCAACGTAGAGGTGACAGATACTTGTAGAGAAAACATTGAGCACCTATTTTCTGACCTTTGAAACCTTCTTCCTGTTTGTCCCCAAGTTTGGGATTCCCAATCCTAGTGCTATTAAGGTGCTTTGTTGAGTACAACATCAAACTCTTGAGAAATTAGTTGTTGGGGTTGGAGTTACTAATAAGCTGCTTTTTTGAGAATGATTCAGTTAGTATTAGTGAAGTTACGGGTGTTTTAGCCGGCAGAAAAATGATTTTACCTGAGCAGTTTACACTTAAAATCAATAACAACAAAAAGGAAGAAGAAGAAGGGATTGTGTGCTACCAAATATAACATTAGAATGAAAGGATATAACTACCTGTACAGAAGGAATCAAGGGAAGCAAGAGAATCATCAGTAGTGACATTGCAGAAATCAAAGATCTTCAAGAGAAAGGTGGTATTAGCTGGATCTTTATGTATAAAGGGATCAATGGTGCAGAAACATGACTTCTCACTCCGCGCTGCTTGTTGAATAAGAGGGCAGCAGAAGAATTCAGTTCCATTAAATGACGGACTACTAGCATCAAATTCTGGTTTTGATGTCTGGTTAAAATGCTCCCCAAGGCAGTCCAAGATTGTCTTCCAGCAAGAACTTTCTTCTTGGGCATATGAAGGCATAATTTGAACTGTTGACAACCACAACATCCCCACCACCATTACCAGCATCACTTCCGTGCTGTACATTCTAATTTTGCTCCTCCCAATTCTAATTTCCTTCAGCTGAGTTGAAATTTACCAGTTCTGTTTACTAAATAATCTTTTGAAATTTGATCAAACAGCATGGAAGCCATACTATATGAATTTATGATGATAAATCTGTATTTTTGAAAACTTGTCCTAAAGCCAACTTCATGGATGTCCATTACATTGTAGAAGACTGATTCAAAGTTGTTCTTTCAACTGTCAAGGCACATTTGCTTTATTATTTTTATTTTTACTTTTATATCTTATATATTCTAGAATGAAAATGTTCAATTACTTTCATTAAAAAAAGGTCAATGACACAATTTTGTTATGTAACCAAAAACAAAAGAGTAAGATTGAAAATAGTAAGGCGTACTCTGCGTTTCAGGTTTTTGCTTCATAAATCTCTAAATGACTCGAGCCCTAAGAATGGGCATACACGTAAATGTGTAATTGCGCAGCCGATCACCTGTGAGTGTTATGGATTCACAAAAGTCAGATGGTTGTCTATTTAGCCAATGTGTAGATTTGGGAAGCAAAGAGTTCTTGCACAACTAGTACGTTATTAACTTATGCGGTCTCGTATCATTATTAGTTGGCTTTTGCAACATAGAAAAAGGGCGAGTTAGTAAAAATCACCTATCTTCGATCAAGGAGGAACATGTCCGTATTTCACTAGAGGCATCCAAAAGTTTCTCTTCCTCACACCCCTTCCCTCCCATTCCCTTATCTAAGCTGTCCTGATCAGTTATGAGAAACAAACCCTATTTCAGGGGGATTATACTTTAATGCTATGTTTCTTTGCATTAAGTGGGGTTTGCTTTAGGATCCTAGAATCTTTCTCACAAGCATTATACCAGCCTATATATATATATATATATATATATATATATTGTTCCCCTTTTATGAGCAGTATTGTAAAAGATTTCACTTTTTAAAAGCTATCCAACATGGTAAGTGTAAATATCATAAAATCATCCAACTAGAAATGCTCTTAATCATGAGTCGTCCCTATCTGAAGAGTTATATGATTAATTTACAAAAAAGTAAATTTTAGCTCTCCAGTCCCCACTGTTGTAAAGAGAAAATGGAAAAGCATATACTATAAAAACAGAAGCAAATATGTAATACAATCAGACTACAAAATAAGATATTACACATTTTCCTGTCAACTTGCACAACTACCTTGCAGTAGGCTCATAGATAGGCGGATCACTTGCAGACCATGGCCTCGAACTGCTGTTTCTTGTGATTGATGGTTCTGCATATCTTGCATGGAGGATTCCAGGATGCTGAGGTAACAAAAGAGCACCAATATCTGAATCAGAGTTGAACATAAGCACTACTTTTTCCATAGTGGGTCTGTTTCTCATGTCCTCTTGAACACATAATAATCCAAGGTGAATGCATCTTATTATCTCATTCTTCGAGTATGAATCTCTCAATGTCAGATCCATGAAGTCCGACAGTCTTCTGTCTCTGAAACATATCCATGCCCACAGCCAACACAACATTCATTGACCATGATAAATGAATACTTAATTTTACTGATGAATATGAATTTTTACCTTATGAAATAACTGACGTAGAGGTAAACACATGTATAGGGGTGGCTTATACTCACATAGCTTAGAAGGTTTTCACTGGATGATCCAAATTGATACATTGAAGAGGTGATCCTTCTTCCACTTATAATTTCCAAGACTAGCACGCCAAAACTGTATACATCTGATTTTATAGAGAATTGTCCATGTGCCAAATATTCTGGAGCCATGTAACCACTGTGCAATTCATGACAACAAATAAAAATATTAAACCATCAATTCCATCATCTAGTCATGAGTTGTGCCAATCGGCTCCCTCTGTTAGATGATTAAGAATGTAAGATAAGAGGGTCTCCTAATTGTCCTGTCAAAACAGGCAGGTGACTAGGTGAGCCTTATTAATAGTAGCTCTGCTTTGAATGTGTAGTGAAATGATTTAGATCACAAAAAGAAAGGAAATGGTGGAAATAGGGGAAAGAAAACATTGCTACTGCCACGTACTAGGTCCCAATAATTCTGCTTGTATCACCATGGGTCTGTTCATCATGAAAAATCTTGGCCATGCCAAAGTCTGCAATTTTGGGGTTCATCTCTGCATCTAGAAAAACATTCGAAGCTTTCAGATCACGGTGGATAATTCGAGTGGGAGAGTCTTCATGCAGATAAAGCATCCCCGAGCAATGCCTTTTATGATGTTGTAGCGCCTTGACCAGTTCAATTGCATTTGTTTTTCACGATCTGTGCCATCATATAATTAGAAATCATGGCTAACTTATATCCTAATTAACTAACACGCTGGGATGATTTTAATCCAGGGTTTGAAGTGTAGTGTACTGAACAGAAGGTGGTCTAGGCTTTTGTTCTGCATGAATTCATACACAAGTACTCTTTCCTCTTTTGCCAAGCAAAATCCCACTAGCCTAACCAAGTTTCTATGCTGAAGTTTTGCAACCAAAGCAACCTCATTCTTAAACTCTTTATCCCCTTGCCAGGAGCCCCTTGATAGCCTTTTCACTGCTACTACTTTCCCATTCAGTAAGGTGCCCTGCGTCCAAATATCATTATGAGTCCTGCTAAGCATAATGCACATGAGAATTGATGCTGTCAGGACTCTGTAAGGATTTATGCATTTGCTTAGTTACCTTGTAAACAATCCCAAATCCCCTTGACCTATCATATGATCATCAGAGAAGTTGCTAGTAGCTGCCTTGAGAGCTTCAAATTCATATTGCAAAGACTCTGGTGTGATGATATCATCCTGTGATGGTAGAGCAGGTTGAGGTAGTGGAGGTGGATTAGTCTGTTCGCTTGGTGGTACATTCGTCTCTGTCTCTGCAGCAGAAGGAATAACGTGATGGGTTTCTCCTCAAAGCTTCAACCATAAAAGTACAATTTTAGATTTAGTTATTCCAAGCTGTTATTATTATTACCAATTTCAGAATTTGCACCATGAGGCTTCTTCCTTGCCTTAAGACTGTAAAGTATTATGCCTATCGCCGTTAGCACTAGAAGGATGGCTGATGAAACTGCCACTGCAGTGATCACCTTTTTCTTCCCTATGTATGAAAAAGAATAAGTTTCAAATGTATGAATATGACTGAACTCCACTCCATCAACAAGTGAAACTTGAAGCCAAAAAAAGCTTTTTATAAAATAAAAAAAAAAAAGAGCTAGTTATAAATCAGTGGTATTAGATTGGAGCTCAAGTGGCAGCAGTGCTTCACAGTTTGAATCTAGTGGAGGAGAAAATTTTTCTTACCTATATTTGGAGATGGTGTTGTCTCAGAAGCAGGAGTCCGCGGTGTACTTGAAGCATCTACGAGAGAAATGTAAAAAAATATTGTACTTGATCATGCAATTTGTAGTTAAACACAATTTACTCGCTTCCTAGTACTAGTCATATGTCATGTCAATCAATTACTTGTAAAGGTAAACCTGATATTGGAATCTATATGGTGAGAAAAGAAGAGGGAGGGGGAATTGATGCGATTGGGATATTAATATGAATTTTTGTACCGGGAGTGGGAGCGAATTGATTGCAGCAGGAGGCCGAAGAACTGTGAGATAGAGACTAAAATTGTCTTAGTTGTGCAGTGTACTAGTATAAGTATTGCAAACAATGGCTTCCGTTTATACATGATACAGTAGTTGTACAAGATTGAACGGTTGGGTGACAGAGGAGGGAGTTCAACAGGATTATTTCTCACCTGGGGTCGGGGATTGTGTTGACGGTGACGTTGGAACAACTACAAGACAGAAGCTAAATTTGTCAGAATATATGCATTTATCACATGAACTGTACATAATGAACTCAACAAAACAAAAAAACTAGGAATAGTAAGGTTTGCAAATGCAGCCATTTAAGAGGAAACTAATTAGTCCACTTTTTTTATGAAGAAAACTAACTTATTTGTGTATGTTTTCTTTTATTACAGTAATTAGGCCTCAATGAAAGGAAGCAATACATACAAATGCAAGTGAAATTTCAACCCAAAACTAATTCACAGTGGATAAAAATAACTTACTAACAAGAACATATTTTATTGATATAGTAAGTCTTGTGTGAGACCGTCTCACGTCAACTTATCGTGAGACAAGGATGTCACGCCAGCCATTCTATTAGTAACCCCACACACGTTCACATGCGATTGAATCTCAAATGCCAATTTAACCAAACGAGACTCTCTTTCTGGTTGAACTTCATCGTCGTTTTCTCGTCAACCATTTTCTCCCTCCTCCTCGTTAATCTTTATGCTAAATTCGTTCATTGTTGCCATCATTCTTTTGTACTCGACGATTGACTACCATCATCACCATAGTCGTCGTCCTTCTATACTTGGCGATTAATCTTTCTCGCTGAACTTCACCGTGAATACTAACATCAATATTCAACGTGAATTCATGTTTGTGCAGGTAGGTATTGAATACAAATACATCATAATATTTGCATGTGTCTATGCTAGTCTTGTGTTTGGATATATGAAACTGTTAATTTAAATGTGATTCACAAATTATATTAGATGAAAATGGTGGTAATGGAAAAAGCACCGAGCATACTAATGGAGGGATCTATGGCGGAAAGAGGTAAAAGATATTCCAGTTTTATTTTATAAGCCCTAATCTTTTACGACACACGTTATAATATGACTACTCTTGTTTTCATATATGACTTTTTACGGGATGTTAATATTACTAACATCCAAAGCATGTCAATATTCTTATTACTAGCTTACATGCATGACTATTTATAATAAATTCATTTAATAAGCTAATTGTGGCTGTCATAACTATGTTTATAGGACATAATAGTATTATTTATGGTGACTAATTATATCCGAAACTATCTATTTTATTTAATATACTAGTATGCGACTAATTATATATTATATGTAATTATTTATAAGAAATTATGTGCCACTGAGTACATCTTTCACGTATGACTATTTGTTTAGTGTGTCAAGTACATGACTAATTGATTACATGTATGATAATTTATGATAAATTAGAACAATTATAAGACATTTATATGACTAATAATATTAAAAATCAGTGTCTAATCATATTTGAAATACTCCATTTTATTGTATACATTAGTATATGTCTAATCATATATTACATGTAAGACTATTAAATACTATGCATGTAATTAGTCATTCGTGGTTGTTTGAAAATACATTAAATATGACTAATAATACTACTTGAAATATTACGTTTTTTAATTATTTTGTATGATATGTTATTATACAAATGATAATATCTTATGACTATTTAAAATATATTTGTGTGTTGAAACAAATGTGACGACGGAAGTGCATACATATGACTAATAGTATTACCAATGAATGACTAATAATATGTGACCTTCATCTATTTCATGTAACATGTTAGTATATGACTAGTAATAATGTTTTGGATATATGACTCTTTTTGTTACTATTATTTGTCTAAATCTATTACTGTTTAATATATTAGTATATGACTAATTGTATTTTGTATATATGACTATATTTGTTGAAGATGAAATTCATGCACCTGTGAAAAAATCCATGATAGACATTGACGACAAGGAGAATATAACTAAATTACGTGAGTATGAAGACGAATAACAAACATTGACGTATTCATGGCGGATACTCGAAGGAAGCCTTGAAGGGAATTCATGACAAACATTGACGAGTTGAAGTGTGATTAGGGTTTAAGGGAAGAATTTTGATAAAGGAGGGAACTTTCGCTATTTTTTTGAAAGGAATCGTGTGTTTACACTCTCTATTTCGGCTACCCAAATTTTTTTTTTTAAAGAAAAAATACCATGTATGTCGTCTCACGATAAATTATCGTGAGACGGTCTCATACAAGAATTTGTGAATTCTCAATCACTCAGATCATGAGTTAATTAATATTTCAACTATTTAGGTGCACCAAAAAGAATATCTCTAATCAAGTATTGTTATGTTAATTGGATAGACGGTTTGGCTCATATTGCTACCTCATTTAAGTTCCCCGCTTTAGAATCTAAAACTTAATACAATTCCAACGAACTAACCAACCACTTCACCAATCAATATAATACCTCCCCGCCTATCAATAAAAGATACTGACACGGTAAGACAGATGACAATAAAAGTTTAGGCTATACCTTGAAGAAGGTTGTCAAGAAAGGCAAGAAAAATTACAAGCTGCGAAATGTTTGTAAGGAATCAAATGGGGCTGCTGAAGCTGATCATACAGCGAATGAAGGTGTTGAGTAAAATTCCAACTTTTGTTACTTTGGATTGTCCCCCGGACCCTTTGATGCCTGTTCTGTTTGAGAATAATTCTGGTGTGGCTTGGCTATCCCAACACGAAAAGGCTAGAAATTTCGGACCTCCTCCCCCAACACAAATTGTGAAAATATGTGTTGGGTTTGTGTCCCAAATTCTGTTTGGCTTGCCTTGGTGTTTTGCTACGTGACTATTTGCATTCACTAATTCTCTTGCCCGAGATATCAAACCCCAAGTTTGACTTTGGATTATCCATTTTGACAGCAGCTTAGCCATCAATTTGTTCGTGCAATTCTTTCTGCGTCTCACCACGGGACAACCATGGTGCTGCTCAGGGTACGTGGCATGAATTGCCTTTTCATCTGCAGCGGAATTGGTTGCCGTTTTGTCGAGTTTAATGGTGCTTTATTTTGGGTTATTATAAGTTATGAGAGCAGTTTTCCAGCCAAGGCATGCCAAGATCACCTGTTCATTAATCATCCAAGCCTATTTATATGGTGGTTTTTTAACCTTGTTGAGTGTGGCCAATTCATATCCCACCATGCGGGTTCATATGTCAAGCTACCCACCTTATGGCATTCGGGAGTTCCCCAAGACACCTCCCTTAGTGGGTATTTTTATGAGGCGTTTTCGTACCAATCTATGCCTCCATTTCCACATTTTATTGAGAGTGATTGAGAGAATTTGTTGTATTAATCTCATTAAATTTTTAGGCCATTTAAGATTTGTCTTTCTTTGTTTGATCTTTTCGGGCACATCAATTTGAATTTTTTTCATACTCTCACCTTTGTCATAGTGGATTTGTTGGGGTTTTCCGCCCATGATTTTCTCCCAATATAGGTTTCATGTAAAATTCATGTTGTCCATTTCAATATTGTTGATCTTGACTAATATTTTTCAAATATCTACATTCTTCTAAATTCCGCTCGCTATGCTCGAATCACATTATACTATTTTTCCTAACAATATAAAGAATTAAAGAAGGGTGTACCTGAGCAGAAGGCGTCTAAAGAATCAAGAGATTGAGAATCAGTGACATTGCAGAAATTCAAGATGTTCATCAGAGCAGTACCGTTACTGCTGCGGTTCCGATGAAAGTAAGTGTTCATGCCACAGAAGCATGGCTTATCCATCTGTGCTTGTTCTTGTATAAGAGGGCAGCAGAGGTATTCACTCACGTTGAATGACGGACTGTTGCTATTAAATTCTGGGTTTGATGTCTGGTTAAAATGGTCTTGGAAGCAATCCCTATCTTCTTCCAACACAAATCACCTCCTTGCTGGGCTGATGAGGGCATAATTGGAATTATTGACAACCACAACATCCCCGGAACTACTACCAATATCACCTCTATGCTGTACATTCTTATGTGGCCTAATCCCATATTCTAACTTCTTCCTTTCAGTTGTGCAGAATGAAAGATGTAAAATTATGGACATTTTTACATTTTCTTTCTCCTTGCTTGTTAGTGCTTTGTTGAACATGTAACCGCATATGATTTAATACCAAGTCCGAATTTCTTTTTTTAAGCTTGCCCTGGAACTCATTTCTATGCTGCATAGATTAATTGGTCAACTGCCAACTTCATAGATGCCCAATACATCGGAGACGACTAATTCGAAGTTGCTTTTTCAACATTCAATTCAAGGCACAATCAATGCAAGGCACAGATGCTTTCTTTGTTATTTTAAATTTTTAGTTGATTTTTATATTCTTAACAAATTCTATTTCCACTATGTTATTTGATAAAAACGCATGTTCGTTTGAGCTGTTAAAACTAACTGTTAGTTGTTACGAGTTGTTATGAGTTGTTACCATAAGCTTATTATGAGCTGTTACAATTAATTGATAGTAGCTTTTACGAACTATTATGAGCTATTATGGTTTATGCTTAGCTTTTACGAACTGTTAGCTACTGTCATAAACACCGAAACGAACATGCCCAAAAACACTAATACTATGTAGGATGTTTTGGCTTGTGTGGAAATCTCTAAAGCCCGTTAGACTGAATAAGTTAGTGCACAACAAAGCTTACTAGTATTAGACCAGGTTAACACAATCAACTCCCCACCAAAAAAAAAAAAAACTCTAAAAAACAAAGATAGAGAGAAGCAGCAGCCTCGACAACTTAGTATGCGAAAATATTAGAGATATACATGGGCATGGATTTAGCATAGTGGTCTTATTACACATACACCTTTATAAGAATATATGGTACCCCGGAATATAACCCTTCCTACCTTTGCCCCCCTGCCCGAGAATTTGTAAAAGAAATGCAAAAGCATGTAGAATACATATACATAGGCAAATGTGAATGCAGGCTCATGATAGGAGTGCCTTACTCGCAAATCATGGCATTAACTGGTGGTGCTTGTGGTTGATTGTTCTGCATATCTTGTAGGCAGGATTCCCGGGTGTTGAGGCAACCAAAGAGCACCAACATCAAAATTATCAGACTCGAACATCAAGACTACTTTTCCCATAGTGGGTCTTCTTCTCATGTCCTCTTGAACACATAATAAACCCAAGTGAACGCATCTTATTATCTCAGTCTTTGAGTATGAATCTCTCAATAATGTTGAATCTGTGAATTCCAACAATCTACCATCTTTGAAGTATCTCCATGCCTGTTAATACAACATTTGTCAACCATGAATATAAATGAATTGGTTATACTGATGAATGAGCTAGCAAGTATTCTGACTTCTGAAATAAATGAAGCAGACATAGACCCATACATAGGCTGGGGGACTTGTACTCACATAGCTTAGAAGGCTTTCATGAGCTGATCCAAATTGATGCATTGAAGAGGTGACCCTTTTTCCGCTAACAATTTCCAACACGAGAACACCAAAGCTATATACATCTGATAGTACAGAGCAATGCCCATGTAACATATATTCTGGAGCCATGTAACCACTGTATCATTCATAAAAACGAGTACAAGTGTATTAAACCATCAATTTCTGAATCTCAATATATGACGACTGTCCCCTACCCCTGTTCAGTACAGATTATAGACACATGTCCATCTAATATATCTGTCAAATAGTTGTTGGACTTTATTTATAGTTGCTTTTTTGCAACTTCATGCTGAAGGATTTGTTTAGAGCACACTACAAGAGGATGAGGGGAAAAGAATTAAACAAGAGAGCTTTGCTACTGGCACTTACTGTGTCCCAATGATTTTGCTCGTATCACCTTGGGTTTGTTCTACATGAAAGATCTTAGCCATACCAAAGTCTGCAATTTTCGGTTTCATCTCTGCATCTAGCAAAACATTAGCAGCTTTCAGATCACGATGGATAATTCGAGTGGGAGAGTCTTCATGCAGATACAACATCCCTCGAGCAATGCCTCTTATAATGTTGTAGCGTCTTGACCAGTTCAATTCTTGTTGTTTTTCGGGATCTGTGTATGTCATCAGTGAATTCCACATTATGTTAAGACTACTCTTATTAACGTAATATGCATAATGCATATCATTATTTTTTCATAGTTGGAAATGTACTATACCAAATAGAAAGTAGTCTAGGCTCTTGTTCTGCATGAATTCATACACAAGTAACCTTTCCTCCTTGGCCAAGCAAAATCCCACCAACCTGACCAAATTTTTATGCTGAAGTCGGGCAACCAAAGTGACTTCATTCTCAAATTCTTTATCACCTTGCCAGGAGCCCTTTGCTAGTCTTTTTATCGCGACTGCTTCCCCATTTGGAAAGGTACCCTGTATCCAAAAATCATTACTGTCTTGCTGGGCAAGTGCAAATTAATGGTGTAAATATCCTGTGAGACATTATACAATCACTTAATTACCTTGTAAACAGCCCCAAACCCCCTTGACCTATTTTGTGATCATCAGAAAAGTTGTTTGTGACCACCTTCAGAACTTCGAATTCATACTCCAAAGACTCAGGCTTGATGCTGTCATCCTTTTCTCCTGGAGCATGACTAGGAGGGGAAGGCAGCACATGAGGTGATTCTTCTAGCAGCGCATTTTTTGTTACTGCATCAGGAGTAAATGTAAGGCAATTGCTCCATACGAAACAAACTTTTGTCTAGCTACTTCATTTATTTTTGTAACCAACATATATGATCTAGATATTATGCTCATTGATAGTTTGTTTTATGTAGCCGCTGTAATGAAAATTTTGCTATTTTTCTAGAACCTGAGCTGTGATTCTCACCAATTCCGGACTGATCTGTAGCATGCGGTTTCTTCCTTGCTTTCATCATATAAAGGCTTACGCCTAAGGTGATTAGCACCAGGAGGATGGCTGACGTAACAGCAGCTAAGATGATCACTTTTTCTTTCCTACAGAAGAAAGAAAAGCTATCTCACTAACACAACTTAAATTCCACAATATCAACAAAAACTATCTCCCTTTTGCCTCTTAAAATTAAATTTCAAAAATATTAATCCTCCTTTTGATCAATCTGCCCAAAATCATGTCGGAAGGCACCTTTTCAAGCCATTCATCCTTCTTATCCTTTACCGATCCCTTACCCTCAAGCAACCCTACAACTCCATGGCTTAGCTTGCTCATCGGCCACCCAATCTTCCAAGTAGCTTGCTCATCGGCCACCCAATCTTCCAAGACTATTAATCCTTCTTTTGGTCAGTCATTTTATAAAGACAACAACCAAAGAAGTCTTTTAAGTATCGTGATTTTCAAACATCTTACATAAAATTATGTTTTCGTACAGCAAGATTGGAGATTCTGTTATATTCCCTTAATTGGACCTTAATGAAGGGATCTCATATAAGTTCAAATGAGGTTCCAATCCGAAAAAATCAACCATAGCTAAAATATTCCACTACTTATTTGGATGCATAAAGTCCAAGTTAAACTTTGCATCAAGTCGAGCTTAAGCAAGGGAGCTCATATAAGCTCAAGTGTAGTTCCAACTCAAAACCAATAGGTAATATGGTGTGTGCTAGAAGTTAAGTCACAAGTTTATACATATGCTTAGGGCCACCTATTTTTTTCCATTTATGGCCTTCCCTGCTATCAAATTCTGAAAAGTTCGATTAATGTGATTTGCCAAGCATGCACCAAAGGTTTACAATCTCTGTCTGGTTCCCTAAAGCTTTCATGAAACTCAGCTTTAATAAATGTTCTTCACACAAAAAGGTAATGGACTATGCTCTCAGAGCCTGCTAAGAAAGAGTTAAGTAACCTGGAGCTGGAGACGGATGAGATGGAGATGGTAGTGAATCAACATCAGGAACAGTTATATATGAGACAAAACCAAAAGCTTGTTATTACTTCACACAATTTGTTGTCTGTTAGAGTCTACAGACTTGTATCTCTGACTTTCCCCTTTTTATTGATTAGAGAAGGAGGGCATATATAACTTAATTAGGCGCATTAAGGACCTCATATCTCATCTAGACTGTACAGACACCATAGTGAATAAAGGCTTGGGATAGATCTCATCTCAATTAGATAAAAAAACTTTATTTATGACAACTACTGAAATTGCACCAAGTTGTATTGACTCTTTTGATTATCATTTTTAACTTAATTTTATCCGTGGTACTCCAGCCCATTTTTCAGGAGTGACAATTTTCCCCTTAAATGTCACAGTTTATAAGTTGGTCTCAGTTCAGTTTTATTTTAGCTTGCATGTCCAAAATGCATGATTGTTTTAGGTACAAAGAGGGATAAGCACAAAATCACTTGCAACCTAATGTCAAACAGAACTGGAATTGAGATAAAATTTCTGACCTGGAGGAGGCAGCAGGTCAATTGAATTGGGGGAGCAGGTGGAGATGGCAGCAAATTAATTGAACTGGACGGAGAAGGTGGAGTCAAGGCAACTGTGACACAGAAACTAAAATCGTCTTAGTGACTTCATGTAATATAAGCAAAGGGTAGGAACATCAATTTACTCTGTAACTTGCTCGGAGGTTGGAGCTTGAAAAAGTATCAAAAGGAATTACCTCCGCAAAAAGATTGAAGGGAAAGAAGAGAATCGGTGGCGTTGCAGAAAATCAAGCCATTCAATAGAGAAGTCATGTTATCGTTACTGGGATCTTCGCTGATAACAGGAGCCATGATACAGAAGCATTGTTTATCAGTAAGGGCTGCTTGTTGAATGAGAGAGCAGCATAAGAAATCACTCTGATTAAACAGTGGGCTTCTGGAATCGAACTTGGGATTTGATGTACTCTGGTTCTTGTGGTTTTTAACGCAAGTGTTGATCTCCTGCCAGCATTGATCCAATTGGGCAAATGGCCGCTTTATTGGAAAAATTGATAGCCACATCATTCCCTGCATCCATACCAACATCAGTTTTTCTATGTGATTCGAGTACATTCTTTGCCCTCCTCCCACTCTTGCCCTCTCAGTAATGATCTGAATAGACTCTTAACTTGAAATTACTTGAAAAAGAAGCATTTTTCTTTAGCCTGTGGCCCCCATTATTTACTCTTATGATACAAAAATGGATCTAATAACACACAGAGATATACACAATGTAAGAATTTGACTTGAAATATCACTAGGATCAATAGAATAATCTTCCTAAAAACTTTCCTCTACAACTTATATGCACATCATATGGGTGTTTATTAACTTATTAATAATGAAATTCATGGCTATCCATTTCATTGAAGGGGAAGGAGCGGGGAGGGGAAGAAGCCTGATTGGAAGCAGTAGCTCTTTACACAGTCCACGTACAATAAGATTGGTATAAAACAATTGATTATTTTATCAACTTAGTGAGGGGAAGTGTTGTGGGAACTTTTCAAAACTCTTCTATTCCCTTTCTAGCGTCCCCAGTGCCCCCAACCCCCAAAAAAAATTTTGAATTGTCTTTCTTTCATACATACATACATATATATATATATATATATATATATATATATATATATATATATATATATATATATATATATATATATATAGCATTAGTTAAACTAGATAAGATTTTGATGACAACTCAACCTTGAGAATTCTCCGTATGTTTTATCCTAGCTGAAGAGGTCAACTCTTGTATTGTGTATTGCACATACAGTGGATTCTTTGTTTTCCTCCACCCCATCATGATTGTATTTTGCAAAATAAAATTAATGAACATAGTTGATTCAATTATGTGAATGTTCCATATTGTTTTCTTTTCCAACAGTGGTGGAAGATTGAGTTTTAAAATTGACCTCAGCAGGTTGAGATTAAGATTAAACATCAGTAATCCCATGATCTTGTGCAAGTCATTAAGCCATCCTTGAAAAAAATACTCCAACATAAAATTAACTGTTGATCCATATCGATCAAACCAAATTCTCTCTCCAACTGTTGGTAGTTAGGTGCACCTTTAAACTCAACTAATATTTGTGCTACCTAGGACCTAGCTCTGTGATCGATGCACCATTATGAGAGTATGGCGTTGAAGCCGAGTTGCTTGTTGTCATGGTTGTTTGATCCACATTTCTACCATTAAAGAAAGCCGGGCATTGAGGCATTGCAAAAGAAGAGGGAGCAGAATCAGAGTTGAAGAAATGCATAACTGTTGCCATAGTAGGTCTCTTCCTTGGGTCCTCTTGAACACATAGTAACCCTACATGTATGCATTTTATGACTTCATCATTTGAATATGAATCTCTTAATGTGGGATCCATAAACTCCAATGGTCTCCCTTCGCTCCAATGTTTCCATGCCTGCCAATAAAACATTTATTTGCATGTCACTCTGAAATATTGATGGTTTTTACTTGCGAGAAACGAATTTCCAGTGATGTAGTTTTATTTGGAAGTATTTGGCAGCATTTTCTACTGTTTGCTAATATTATAAAATGATTTTCTGAAGCGCAAGAAAGAACCTTCACCCCTAAAAATTCCTTGACACAAAGCTAACTGCATATGAAAAGAAAATCTAGGTTTCATATTTTTCAAAAGAAGTTATTGGAGTTAGAATGATTTTCCTGAAATCCTCCTCTGTTTATGTTGATGGTAAAAAATTACGAAGTTATTTTCCTTCAAAACTAGTTTGCCCTTTTAAATACACTTTATATTGAATCATAATGTTTCTCGAATGGTATGATGCCTGTCCATAGCTTAGTCAAGTCAATTTAAAGTAATAGATGAACAACTTACATAGCTTAGGAGGCTATCACCCATCCCTGTTTGAAAGAACTCACTTATCTTTATGCCTCTTACGATCTCCAAGATCAGCACACCAAAGCTATACATGTCACTTTTGATGGAGAATTGGCCTTGCAAAGCATATTCTGGAGGCATATAACCGCTGAAATTCATGAAAATGCATATGCTTAGTTATTTTCAGAAATCGTTTTAGCATGATTTTGATGATATATCCAATTTGATACATATAGATGGTAGAAACATCTACCTAATAGATGGAATTCAGAATGAAAACTGAAAAACTCGGGGACTTTAAACTAACTGAACTTACTAGGTTCCAACAATTCTGCCAGTATTTTCTTGAGTTTGTTCTATGTCAAAGATCCTTGCCATTCCAAAGTCGGCAACTTTTGGGTTCATGTCTGCATCTAGCAAAATATTAGCTGCTTTAAGATCACGGTGGACAATTCTGAGCCGTGAATCTTCGTGGAGATACAGTATTCCTCGAGCAATGCCTTTGATGATATTGAAGCGTCTTGGCCAATTTAACTGTCCTTGTTTTGCAGGATCTGTACGAGAATTATCATGCTACAATCTAGTACATATGCATTAGAGAACAGAAATAAAAAAAAACAAAATTTCAGAATTTGTTTTGATACTATACCGAATAGGAAGCTGTAGAGGATTTTGTTAGGCACAAACTCATAAATGAGCAACTTCTCCTCTCTTGTAAGACAAAATCCCAGTAATCTGACCAGATTCCTGTGCTGAAGCTTAGCTAATAAGGCTACTTCTGTCATAAATTCTTGATCACCTTGAGCCGAACTCTTTGACAGTCTTTTGACAGCTACATCCTGTCCATTTGGTAAGGTTCCCTAAAATAAATAACTTTAGCTATTTATGACAGTGTTAATTAGGTTGTGTTTTGTAAGTATTTTGATACGGATTCAAATGTTTCAAATCAACATACAGGTAAAAAATATGCCTCATAATTACCTTGTAGACAGCACCAAATCCCCCTCGCCAATCTTGTGATCACTGGAGAATCGGTTAGTAGCAGTCTGGAGTGCCGCAAATTCATATTGCAAGGACTCAGCTGTCATGTAACCATTTTCACCACTTAGTTCATGAAGAACATGGTGTCAAATTGAACGGTTTCCATGCTTAGTTTGTTAATCACAATCATCTAATTATCCGCACTTTGGCTCTTACCATTTTCAAGATTTGGAACAGTCTCCTTGCCGTCCTTGTTGAAAAAGATTATTAAGACTGTGACAGTCAACACAATAAATATGGCTGAAGCAATTACAGTAACTGCAATAACATCGACTTTCTTCTTTCCTGCAAACGAAGTAATAAAATTTGTAATGGGCTAGAACACTTTTAGTAGAGGTGCTGATTCATATGTTTAACATTTCACTTAAAATCCGAGTAATCCAAAATTTATGTAGCTGATTGAGTTTCCTCATTTACCACCTATATTGGGGAATTACATATATTTGCAGCTTAATTCTAATGCATAACATATGTCCTTGGACAAGGAAAAATTTTTCACCTAGGGTTGCTGAAGGAACTAATTGCGAGGCCGGAGGCAGAGATGTAGATGGAGCCTTAGTTGGAGCTGGAGACGAAACAACTGCCACATAATTAAAAAGTGAAACTTGTTTAACAATAAGCAATGTTAATGTTGCCACACCAGATTGAATTTTCTAAAACAAAATTTTGACCGACTATGTAGTTAATATGTATTCATCCGCGATCCAAAGCCAGAGGGTGGGATGGCAAAGCACCTCATAGCTCATTGTATATTAAGCACCTGAAACACCTATTTTTATTGAGTGCTAGTACAGGCGTGTTAGATACTGGGATTTTGAGTGCTTACATGAGTTCTTATGCAAAACAGAAGGTGAAGCTGCTGAAGGACCAGGTGATGGAGCTAATAAAATATCTGTCAGGCAAAATAGATTACTAATTAATCAAACATTGTACACATATATATGTTAGCTAATCATGTCATGCTTAAAGTTCCAAATATCCCAAAATGAAATCAAATATGACCACCTTTTAGTTTATATTTATATATGAAAAAATGGTTACCTTGACAGCGAGCCATGACATCGAAGTTCATGCCACAACGCTTGGGGAGAGTAAGAGCACTGCGCAAATTGATCTTCAAGGCTTGGATGACATCATGGTTCTTAAAGATGTTGCAAACACAAGGGAGATCGTTGGTGAGGACATTCTTGAGGGGCTTGCAGCACGCTGCTGGTGGCTTCGTGGTGGTCGAGTTAATGAAGGGTCCACAGGGATCGATCTCAGTCACACATGCAGGGACGTGTTGTGCAAGCGCTAGCAGGTAACGATGACCACACCACCGCCACCATCAAGACAACCATGGAGAAGGTCCTCATTGATTGTCTCCTAGCCTCCGAGTCCATAAATGATACAATGAACTAAAAGCTTCAGAAAATTTGCTACATTTGGATTCATTATAATCTTATGAAGTATTGGATAATGCAACTGATTGGAATGTTGAATCTTTATAAATTATATTTCTAGTTTCTTTCTTGGTAGTTTTTATCGTTAATTAGTTGATTTTGGTATTGAGCTGCTGACCCTTGTCCAAATAAGTTGACGGAGAGAATTATTTAAAGTAACAACGTGATTGTCAATTACGTGAAAAGCTGCACGTACAACTCAAGAAAATCAATTTTTGCAATCTATTTTGCAGTTTTAAGCGAATTTGTTGCGCTCACATAGCTGTGAGTGAGATAATCTATGGAGATTGACGTGATAGCCGTCAACAGCATATATGAAACTCTCATTGCGGCTTAATAATATAAATTAGGTGAATGGCATCGCACTAAGTTAGCTGAATTTATCAAGTTAATTATCGTACTTTGCTACTTGGTATAGAGATGTTTGGTGATTAGTGTATTAGTTGATTGACTAAACACTACTAAACTACCTCATCATTCTCCATAGCTCATGTTCATATATTTCTCTCTATCAAGAGTTGATAAACAGTAGGTTAAGAGAGTCCGTCGTATGCATATATCGTCAATAATTTACTTCATTCGTCCTGTATTATTTGCATGATTTGACAAAACATGTACAATAAGAATTTTAGTCATAATAATGGTCATAGTCAGTTATGCCCTATTAGGTTGTTGAAACTGGTGACAATAATGTTTCTAATTATTAGGGATCCACCATTGATATGTTAGTTATTCCACTAGAAACTAGTATTGGGAATATAAATATGTAGGAACCATGCAAATTCCTCTAAAAATTGTACTACTTTGGGAACTGTGTAGGCGAAAACTTGATATTCAACTTCGATATATGGCTTAGACACAGTAGGTTACTTCTTGGATTCATGAAATTCAAATGGCATTCTAAGAAAAAAGGTTATGTTAATGACTAGATTAATTAGACACATCATCTTACAAATAATATAGGGCCAATGTACATTTAAATTGAGATCTTATGCGATCAAAGAATACATATACACCTAAGCTATTCTCCCCTTCATACAACACATACAATTAATGTTATTTATGTATTCACCATAAGCAAACATTTTCCAGCCATGGACTGAAGAATCAAACAGCAATCACAAGTGGATTAAACTCATAAATCTTAGATTGCCTGAATCACTTCCTATTGTTGTAGATTGGTCTGTGTCTCGAGTGGACACAAATGCAGGGCGTTGAGGCATGGAAAGAGCAGCAATTGCCGAGTAAGAGTTGAGCATGAGTACTATTTTAGCCATTGTAGGTCTCTTATTAATGTCTTCTTGAACACACAACAAACCAAGATGAATGCATCTTATGACTTCATCCTCTGAATATAAATCTTTTAATGTAGGATCCATAAGTTCTACTGGTCTTCCATCTTCCCAACATTTCCAGGCCTGCAAATGTATACCAATTAAGTTCCCCGATCCCATGATTAATCATATACTGAGGGTTGAGAAGGAACAACAATACTTACGTAGCTTAGAAGGTTTTGACCAATTTCTGACTGATACATCAATCCACTCTTCCTTCTACCACTTACAATCTCCAAGACTAGCACACCAAAACTATATACATCTGACTTTACGGAGAACTGTCCATGAAATAAGTACTCTGGAGCCATGTAGCCGCTGTGTTCAAAAGGAAAGAAAAAATGAAAAAAGAGTGCACCTTAGATCATCAAGTTCATTCATATGATCCCAAAAAGACTCGAATCACGCTTTCTTTAGAATGATTTATCTAGGTCTAGCAATGCAAACTTATTCCAAATTTTAGATTCAAATTTATTCACATTTATCCTAATTTGTGCAGACTCTATATATTACAAAATCACAAATTATTATGATTTTTACCTAGACTTATTTAGAATTCAAAATTTGATATATTATATTTATACAAAATGAAAAAAAAAATAATGAGCAACCCAAAAGGGAGAGAAAACGCTTGTGTATAAGGGCTTTTGCAAAGATACAAAAACTCTGAATATGGATCAAGAGCATACATGGCAGGCATGGCAACTGGTATTTATGAAAAAGATAACATTTGCAAACTGAAGATTACTTACTAGGTCCCAACAACTCGACTTGTGCTGATGTGGGTTTGTTCAAAATTGAACATCCTTGACATGCCAAAGTCCGAAATTTTGGGGTTCATCTCTGCATCTAGTAGAATGTTTGCAGCTTTGAGATCACGGTGGATTATTCGTGTGGGAGAGTCTTCATGAAGATAAAGCATTCCTCTTGCAATGCCTCTAATAATATCATAACGCCTAGGCCAGTTCAATTGCTCTCTTTTTATAGGATCTGTAGTAATAATACAGTCATTATTTGAATTCGTAACGATGACTTGCTAGGATAAATATCAATTGATCATCATAAGTCATAATGTGTGCTCTGGTAACATACCAAACAGGAAATAGTCAAGGCTTTTGTTGAGAACAAATTCATACACAAGTAACTCTTCATCACCAGCCAAGCAAAATCCTAGTAATCTAACCAAATTTCTATGTCGGAGATTTGCTAACAATTCAACCTCATTCTTGAATTCTTTCTCGCCTTGCCCTGAGCTTTTTGATAGCCTTTTCACTGCTATTTGATTCCCATTTGCCAAGGTCCCCTGAACCCAAAAAAACATCCATAATTTACATTCATTAACTTGGTACTAAGATGACAATACATGATTTTAGCCAGCTCAAAACAAGCCTGATCATCCTTGCTTTGTTTAGTGGATTCATGACCAATATTTTTCAATCCATGATTCTCAAAACAGAGTTAATTTGCCAATCAGGCCCCAGAAGACTCAGCTAGGTTCAGTGACAGCATATTCATAGCTTGATCTGCTGGTTAGGCTTATGAATAGTAATAGAGGACAGGGCTATCAATGTAAAGTACTTGTAACCGATAAACCTATATACGAGTGCCTTGGCTCCCAGTTTAATAGAGGACAAGGCTATCAATGTCAATTGCTTGTAACTGATAAACCTATATATACGAGTGCCTTGACTCCTAGTTGGGGTAAGCCAGATATTTCCTAAGTATTCACAAATAGTTTTAGTTACCTTGTAAACGACACCGAATCCTCCTTGACCTATTTTGTGATCATTGGAGAAGTTGTTAGTGGCGGCCAGGAGAACTCCAAAATCATATTGCAAAGACTCAGCTGTGATAATATCACCCATTGCGGCTGTATTATTGTTCGGAGACTTTGCAATGTTAGTTTTCCTTTTCACTTTCTTACAATAAAATCCTGTGCCTATTGTTATTAGCAGTAACAGCACAATGGCTGATGGAACCACGATGGCAATTATAACTTTGATGTTTCCTGCAAATTCAGAAGCAAGAAGCCGAAGAATTATTTCTAAACCTTATTACAAAACACCCCCTCCCTTTTCTTTTTTTTTTTTTTGGGGGGAGTTTGTTACCTGTGGTTGCCCCTCGTGATGATCCTACACCAGAAGCAGGGGAGGATTTCTCAATTTCTAGACAAAACATCACAAATATTTGCTATCAGTTTTATTATGTATTTGCTTTCCAGGTAACCAAAAATGTTTAAGCATTATACGAACTTTTGAAATGTGGACTTCTACTATGAAATTGTCATTTTTCAGATCTTGTTTCTAGACCATTTGTTAAACATTTACAGCATTCCAAAGGAAAAGGTCAGGTTCATATACAGAAACCGTGGCCCTATTACAAATATGTAGACTACTTTCCAATCATGCTCCGGCTTTCAATTTTCTCATAGATAGTTTCTTTTCAGCTAATTCAAAAGCAATGTGGATCATAGTCAAGAAAGAGAAAGGGAAAAACTAGAAAAATTTCATCACACCTGGGGTTTGAGATGGTGTTGAATTGGAAGCAGGTGCAGGTGAAGCAACTGTGAGATAATATACAGTAAATTATTAACAGTTTGAATCGATGCTTTGGCAACCAGTCAAAAAGTAGCAGAACACATTAGCGAAAGAAGTTTGATGAAACCTTTTCTTACCTGGAGCTAGAGGTGGGGAGAGTGTTGAATTGGAAGAAGGTTGAGTTGAAGCAACTGCAAGAGACTGACTATTGTCACAAACGATATGAGCAAAACTATTTGTAACAAAACCAAGAAGTGAAAGATAAAACACATACTTGAAGATGAACAGAAGGCGTCAAGAGAAGCAAGAGAATCGGTGACATTGCAGAAAATCAAAGCCCTTGTTACATCGGCACCCACGTCAGGATCTTGATGAATCTTGGTGTCGACAGTGCAGAAGCATGGCTTGTCAGTCTGTGCTGTTTGTTGGATGAGAGGACAGCACAAGAATTCAGTCCCATTAAAAGAAGGGCTCGACTTATCAAACTTTGGATTTGTTGTACTTTGGTTGGCATGGCTTTCCATGCAATCGACAACTTTCCCCCAACATATCCCAAGATCTTGTAGTTGGGCTGATGAGGGTGCAATTCCAATCAACAGCGAGATCATTCCCAGCAACACTACCAGCATCGCTTCTGCATAGATTTTGTCCATCCCTGCAATTTTCATTTTTTTGAGAAATGGTACCAAATTGAATCAAATGGCACCAGAAGTCATACCACATAATTAATCTGATGTCTGAAATATCCACAGAATAGAATATGTACTTCTTGAAGTCTTCCACTGAAACTCATATGTATGGTATATTATATTGATGAATTGGTCCATAGACACATCCAGCATGACATGAGAATTATGGAAGAAGACCAAATACAAGTTGCTCTTTAATTAGTTAGGACCAGATAAATGATACAGTTGTATTCTATTTTTGGCAATTAAAAAAAGATACAAAATATGGAGTATATTAGAATGTCAATTCTAAAATAGTATAATGTCAACTCTCACATTATAGTTTGAGTGAATAAGATGATATTCCATATACATACAATCATTATCATATATATGGGTCCTTTTAATATGTTTCATGTTTGTGATACATTAGATATCCAGCTGAGTAGTGGATATGTGCCTTGTTTTGTGATCGACTAAAAGCTCTGGAATTGAGCAGTGATCACGTCAAGACTTAAAATATTGCTGATTACTACTCTCTACCGGGGACCAGGCTGAGTTATTGTTGCCTCATTTAGTGACAGCAGCATTGAAGTAGAGTTGGTTCTTGTTAGTAAGAATTAAATCTTAAAATTTATAACCGCAAGTGTACAACGTAGTTATAGCTAGCCGGCAAGCACGGGTCGTGTCCACAAAGAATTGTATTTCAAATATCAAAGTTATCTTAAACTTTCTATCTACACGAATCAACACAGATGAGATATGATGGCTAATATAATCCTAAAAAGCAATAAAAGAATGCTCGGGTTGTGATTTTACCACTTAATAAACTCACTAATCAAGACAAGCTTAAACCTAACTAAGTCTATGCAAGCATTTAGGAGTGGTCGGTTGCACCATCAAAGAACGCCACACTTTCGAGGGTCATAAGTTAATCTAATTGTTCTAACCACCTACTTTCGTAGGGTTAGCTCAATTAAACTACAAGAGTAGCAACCTACGGATCTAGCTAGAATTCGGATTATTTTCATGCCAAAATCCCAACTATCCTCTATACCCATGCTAGTAAATTGGCTTCACCTTTCAGTAATAGACCAATCGCCCAAAAATTAATATGAAAATCTCATTCAGGCATTTCATCGAATACGTGGTGGGCATGAGAAACAATCCCAAATAACAAGCATAAACTAGTTGGGTTAAGGCTTAAATGAGATTAATTAGCCATTAGGGAGGTTAATCACAATCAAAGCAATTAACTTTAACAACTAATTGGCATAAAAACATGAAATAAACATAAAAACTACACTAAAGAACAAACTAACACAAACCGACTTGAAGAATATAAACTAGATAATTAAACTCAAGCATGAAAACAAGTAATCAATCTAACTATAATTAACATCTAAACTAATAAAAATTGAATCTTGAAACTAAATTGAACAATCAAAGTATTAAACTAGAAGTAAAGAAGAAGAGAAAGACAAAACTTATACTTAAATTGAAATTGAAGGCTTGAATCCAAAATCTTGTACAAAACTCTACACTAATCTCCCCCTAATGGGGTTTTATTTTGGCTCAGAAAGAACCTTAAGAGGTCCCTAAAATCCCTAAAACCAAGCTCTCCAAAATTAAAGCCAAAACTGTCTTTTTATAACCTGTAAAACCGAGAAAAATCGAAACTAGGAAGTTGTACGACCGTGCGGGTTCTGCACAGTACCGTGCAAGTTTCGAAAGTTTTTGGTCGGATCACAAAGCTATGCAAGTTCTGCACCTGGTACCGTGCGACTTCGCACAGCTGTGTAGAAATTGCACTACTTCCTGTGAACACCATTATCTTCCTCATTTTGCTTCCTTTTTTGCTCAAATTTTTTGTTATTGTTTCGATTTAATTTATTACCTACAAAAGTAAGAAAAACAAGTAAAAACCCCAAAATTATATTATTTTACGAGTCAAAAACTAAGTAAATATAAATAACGTAATATTTGAACCGAACAATTCTCATTATTGGTTGGTCCATATTTGTACCATAGAAGAAAGAAGGTAGTTCAGGCTCTGAAAAGGTAGAGAAAGCAGAATCAGATTCGAAGATGTGCAGTATCATGGCCATAGTAGGTCTCATCCTGGTGTTCTCTGGAACACAAGATAAGCCGAAATGAATGCATCTTTTGATTTCATCAGTTGAATATGATTCTCTTTTTAATGTTGGATCCTTAATCTCCAATGGTCTTCCATCTTTCCTACAGTTCCAGGCCTGCCAACATAGCCTTCATTAAATACAAAAAAAGAAAAAAATATAGATTCTATTCACATAAGTTCTTGGAAAACCAAACAACAAGACTAGATCTTGAAGGACATAAATAGCTTAGAAGTCTTTCACTCATTCCTGATATATAGAACTGACATATCCTTTTGCCACTTATAATTTCCAACATCAACACACCAAAGCTGTATACATCTGATTTTGCAGAAAATTGCCCATGGATTGCATACTCGGGAGCCATATAGCCACTAAAATTTATACAAATACAATTAGACAATCTTGTTCAGGTTTTCCCAATAATGACTTTGAGTAACTTAAAACTGATAAAGAAATCCCTAGCAACCTCATTTACAATGTATCTTAAGCTAAGAAAGCTTTGGAATAGCAATAGATACACTAAATTCAATCCACTTTTAATGGGACTGAATGGACCTGAAGCTGAAGGGGGATCATTGTCACACAGTTGATGGGGACAGGTAGAGTACTGCTACACATATGTCTGAAATATTTGTAAGTAATAGTTGCAAAATCTAGCCATCCACTTCGAAATTTTACTATTACATATCTCATATAATCTGCAAGAACCTCTCGTGTTTCAATTCCATCTCATAAGTATGGGAACTTTCACATGGTGTATGGCCATATAATTCACATACCTTTGCTGCAAATGCTGGGATTAGCACGGATCCCACAACACTGGGGCAGTTCCGTGATCTGGGTCATGTTGACATTAGCAGCAGACGCAATGATGGGGTTGCTGCATACCTCACAGAGGCATTTCAACTGGGTGTTGAAGGCCTCCTCGAGGGTCACACAGCAGATCGCCGGTGGTCCTGTGGAGTTCAGGAAGCTCACGCAGGGGAACAGCATCTGGATGCAGCTCATTTCAGACTCACTGTGTGCCTGCAATGATGCCCCTGACATTAGCACCATAGCCAGCACCACCATGACCATTGAAATCATCTCGGGGACCATCTCTTTTTCTTTCCTCGGTTCATGACTCTCTGTGCTCTGACAAGGAATTTGGTGCATTCTAGTCAGCGAATTTTTGGCATTTGGCTGACGTACATTTGCAATGTGTTCTGACCGTTATTTGCAACCTGAATTTACTAGTATTAATGCAAATTTACTAATGGCTGAAGACAGCTGTGATTAAGATAGACAATCTGTCAGAAGATCTTGTCTTAATTATGTAGACAGTGTCTCTTGACTTGGATTTGGAGATTAATGGTAACATGATTCCATAAACGACACATCTCCACATATAACGGTTTTTGTTTTTCGGGTGCAGAGGAGCATTGCAAGAGGGATTTCAATCCATTTCTCTGCTAATAATACTCCACGACTTTACTAGTCAGCTGTGGTTGACTCCCACTACATGTATGGAATGCTGTCAATAAGCTTACTGCAGTTCTGGTACCTAGCTCAGTTTGATTGCCAATGTAACAATGCGAATTTCAAAGAGAGATCAACTTAAAACTCGAAAGACACATATAAGTGTAGCTATACCTTTAGTTGGTGTAAATGATTGAATGATTCCAACGCATTCTGTGATCAAGGCTGTTGACAATCAGAGGCGCTTTCTTTTTATATTGTCGTTGTTTCGGTGTTAAGAAATAATAATTTTAACTTTGTACCTTGGTAGCCTTACCAAATCTTTCTACTTTCACCCTTTTTTCCCACACTATGCTCCCCGCATCCACAAAGTTTTTGGTCGCCATATGTAAGTGCTGACTACTGGCCAGTGTCAATGGCATAGTTAGATAGAAGCATCATCACAAAAAATAGATGATTTTAAGAATTAAAATTAAAATTAATCAATCACAATATGGTGGTGTACTTTTAGTTTACATTTTGTTGGCGTAGTATAATTTCCCGTTACTTAACCTCTACTGCTCACAAGGAGGCTAGGGAGGCATTAATGGAGTAGTTAAAAACACCCACCTGGTTGCATTACATTAAATACATTAGCTAAAATTGTCATTTCAGTTGAGCATCCACTCTGAAAAAACTCTGATTTTTTTTTTTTTCGAGGGGAGGGAGGAGGACGTTTGATATCAACATAAAGCATTCTATCTAGGATTCAGCCCAGTGCTAATTAGCCCAGAACTTTCAGACCATGGCCTTGAACTCGAGTTGCTTCCTGTTGTCGATTGGCCAATGTTTCCACCGGACAAGAATGCAGGGCGTTGAGGAATTGGAGGAGGCCCGACTGTGGAGTAAGAGTCGAGCATGTGTACTATTCTTGCCATTGTGGGTCGCCTATTAACGTCTTCCTGAACACATAGTAGCCCCAAATGAGTGCATGTTATGACTTCGTCTTCTGAATACGAATCTCTCAATGTGGGATCCATAAATTCAAGTAGTCTTCCCTCTTCCCAACATTTCCAAGCCTGCCAAATCCACATTCATAAATTGCACGAAATAGACAGTGCATCACAGAGTAATCCCAGACTATAGAGATTGAGCAGCTCATACTTACGTAGCTTAGAAGATTCTCACCAACTCCAGATTGATTCATCGAAGCACTGATCTTTCTGCCACTTATAATCTCCAGGACTAGTACACCAAAGCTGTATACATCCGACTTCACAGAAAATTGACCATACATTAAATACTCCGGAGCCATGTAACCACTGCAGTTCACCCAATGTTGCCAGCGGAATCATATCATGCAAGTTAAACCATCAAAGTCATCGATCAACGAGGCTTGTTAACAGGGTTAAATTATAAAGCTCATGAAATGAATCAAAGCTTAGTGTATGAAAGGCATATTGTAACAAAATGGATTTAGGAAACATGATATTTGCAGTTGAAACTTACTATGTTCCAGCAACCCGACTTGTGCTGATATGAGTCTGCTCAAAAGTAGACATCCTTGCCATACCAAAGTCTGCAATTTTGGGGTTCATCTCCCCATCCAGCAAAATATTTGCAGCCTTAAGATCACGATGGATAATTCGAGTTGGAGAATCTTCATGGAGATAAAGCATTCCTCTTGCGATGCCTTTAATGGTATTGAAACGCCTAGGCCAATTCAATGCTCCTTTTTTCTGAGGATCTGCATGTAATGCTTAGAGATTTATGTTCTGACCAAAAAACAAAAAGAATACA
The DNA here is from genome assembly GCA_021018815.1 of Talinum fruticosum. Taxonomy (NCBI): domain Eukaryota; kingdom Viridiplantae; phylum Streptophyta; class Magnoliopsida; order Caryophyllales; family Talinaceae; genus Talinum; species Talinum fruticosum. The sequence continues at coordinate 1,318,734 of JAITYX010000105.1, forward strand.
CATATATATGGATTTTTCAATAGGTTCTTTAAGAACATACCAAAAACGAAGTAGTCGAGGCTTTTGTTAGGAACAAATTCATAGACAAGCAGCTTTTCATCACCTGCCAAGCAGTAACCCAGTAGACTAACCAGATTCCTGTGTCGAAGCTTTGCTAATAGCTCCACCTCAGTTTTGAGTTCTGTATCACCTTGGTTAGAGTTGTTTGAAAGCCTTTTAACTGCTATATCTTGGCCATTTGCTAAGGTGCCCTGAACCCAAATGACAGTAAATTACTCAGGTTCATACTATTTTAGCACAATCACTTACAATATCAGGAAAGAGTGGCAGATTTCATTTTTGTTTGTAAGATTATAAATACTGCTACACAACACTTGTCACCTGATAGAAGTTATCACTTATCTGGATTGGCTGTAGCATATATATAGGTCCAAGTTGGTTTCTGTCCAACTTATTGTTGGGTTCTAAGTGCGGAAGATCCGAAAATTATCAAGAACACGATAAAATAAATAAACCGATAAAAGAAGGGAATTGGAGAGATTTCCACTGTTTCAAGATAATATACAAATAACTCTGCCTATTTACAAGTGGGAATTACTACACTTCTAAACAGACCTTTCCTACACCTCTTATCTAGATGTGTTTTCAAGCAACTAATTACCAATTGCTCCCTACACTCACTCATCCACACCAAGACCCTCTTGGTATTTTTCCTGGTAGTGTAGACTCTCTCACCCTCCCTGTGGTGTGTCTCACACACACACACAATACCCGGATGTGTTTTCCTAGCAACGAATTACCAGTATTGCTAAACCTACCCCTTGGTGTTTCCCTTTCTTTCTTCTGGTAGTGTGCAGTATGCACACACCTTTCCATTAGCTTCTTCCTTCCAATTTATAGAGAAGCTAATATAAGCTAGCCACCTAACTTGCATTGAAGTCTACAACTAGCTAGCCCTCTTCATTTGACCTTTAATGCCTTCCCATTAATAGCCATGGACTCCCAAATTTCTTCATATTTCCACTAACTCATGAATGCATTTTGACACCATTTTCTTCATGCAACAATTTGACACCTTTGCTGCATATTACCTTCAATTATTTCCCTTTTGTTTTCCTTTTTTTATTTTGATTTTTGTTTTAATCAGACACCTAACACTTATCAGAATGACAACCTAGAAGAAGAGCAATGAGCCTAGACGAGATTTCTAGACACTAATTGCTACAAATGGATTGAGCTCGCTAGTTCTATCAAAGGCTGTGATCATGGTCAACTTAGTTAGCTCCTTTAGTTAACCAGAATCATTAGATTAGGCATTAGACTGACAGGAAAAAGACCAAGTGAGAAAGGCTCAGCTTGCTTGATTCAGATTATTGCCATGTTGGTAGCTTCTACTAGCAAAGCTTATATGGTGCTTAAAATACTGTACCTTGTAGACAACGCCAAATCCTCCTCGACCTATCATACAATCATGGGAGAAGTTATTGGTGGCAGCCTGGAGACATCCAAATTCATATTGCAAGGATTCAGCTGAGACGATATCATCTTGTGCTGCTGCATTTGGGATTACATGAGGAGGAGGATAATGCCAATGAGCAGGTTCAGTGGCTATGCCACTTTGAGAGTCTGCTGAATCAGGTTTGTCCTTTCTCGGCCCACAGAAAAGGCAAGCACCAATAACTATTAGCAGCGCCACAAGGATGACTGACGGGACAACTGTGGCTATGATGATTTTGATGTTTCCTGCAAAACAAGTTGAAAATATGTTGTTAAACCCCTGACCACACAGTTGCAGGAGTATACAGTTCAATGAACCATGGCAATCTTGAGAAGCAAATTAAAACCCTCTCTAGTCAGAGCACTCAAGAGCATCTCCCTGTACGCACTACTACTTTGTGGACCGATGAAAGGATACACATGCAAATTATAACAAACATGTTTTATACAATACGACTTTTGCAGTATCCTCACGATAGTATATATTCTTACAAACAAATTCTGCGTGCTTAATAATAGAATGCATGAACAAACTATAGTTGATACTTCTCATAATTACGCATGCCTAACTGTTGGTTTAATGCTAATATTTTCTTACCTGTAGATGAAGGTGGTGATGGTACTAAACCAGAAGTATGTGAAGAAGGTACTAAACCTGAGGCCGGAGTGGAACGTGGGGTACTAGGTGAAGTATCTGCATCAGAGATACCAAATTTGTCTTAGTTACTGCTATTGGCATAACATTTAGTGCTCGAATTTCAGGGTAAAAAGAATTTCAAAAATTTTCAACAGTTGGCGATAAAAGGGCAGGGGAAATTTGCCTTGGGAGACAATTAGTTTGTCTACTATTGGAAATCATTTCCATTTGTAAATCGAAAAAGAAGGTTCGCGAGTATACAACTATGTACATATAAATATTGTACCTGCTGGGCTGGCAGCACAGATGATGTCAAGAGAAGGAAGATTACAGTTGGACAAAAAGGTCGCCGCAGAGAATGCCTGTGTGGGGTCTTGGGCTATGCTACAGAAGCACTGCTTCTCCGTCTCGGCTTGTTGTTGAATGAGAGGACAGCAAAGATACTCTGACTGATTGAATGTGTTTGGGTTACTCAGAAACTCTGATGTACGATTCACACTGTCCCCAATGCAATCCGAGACCTTCTGCCAGCAAAGCGGTGTCTGAGCTGATGAAGGCACTATTCCGACTAACCATATCATTCCCATTAAGTACCCCACCATCATCGCCATTTTTATGCATAATCCCTCCTCCTCCTTCATTTTTCAACCTTAGGATTCCTCTTTTTCACTCTCTGATTCAACTTCATGAATTGTTCATTGATGATGGATTTTTTCTTTAAGGTGGCATCAAGTGTATATAGATTAATATTGTTCATTTAATTGGTCAACACCAAATCAAAATTCATGGCTTCCCATTATGCTCATAGGATATGGTCTCAAATTTTCTCTTTGTTTCATTTCTCTCCCCCACATTTTTTAAAATTCCACTTGGATGAAATTATGTGCAAGATATGTTCTTCCTACATATATGTAATATACACGCATTTAGGATTCTAAAAATTACTACATAATAGAACTTTTTTAGGGGGTAGATGGGATTAGGAATTGGGCCGTTATGGATTGAAAGATGAATCAGGCCATTCAGGCAATTCGGCATTGAGATGTAGAAGCCCACGCTTGGTCGTCTAATTAAAACGAGGCAAGGGGCTGATCAGAGAACTCCACTACACTAGTCCTTAAACCCGTGTCACTCACAAGCTAATTTAAAACTTTTTAAGTTTTTTTTTTTTAAGGGTAGCGGCTCACCCATTGGACTCCCTATCTCGAGGAAAGTCAACGGCTTAACAGGGTCGGGAAGGGGATGCCAAGCATAACTATACCAACAAAGACACAAATCCTCAAACTTATATATTGAATACTCCTAAATCAATTATGAGTATTGTCCTCATTCTCATGAGCAGCAAATGGCCAATGATTTATCAAGGTATTTCAAAAATTATACATGATAGTATATATGATAAATTTTAAGAACACCTTATGTCACTTATTTCTTCGCTATAATTTATTCATGGGATTACAAACACGTGAGGAAGACAATAGATATGGAGTAAAAAGGCATTGATTTTAGCTAAGCATCCGACCATAAGATTCATGCAATTTATGACAAATTATCAATTAATTTGTTTAAAAGAAATTGTTACCATCCTTTTTAAAACTAAAACTAAATAAAACCTTACAATATACTCGTATTTGATTTATGAAAATAAATAATAAATAAAATTAATATTTTATTAAAAAATTATTGTCGTCATTCTCATCATCAACAAATAGCCTAATCAGTAAGTCAACCTTTCTTTTTTGTTTTTTATTTTGCAGATTTGGAGATGACAATGTATAATAACAATAAAAATGATTAATAATATGAATAAACCTGTATTCAAAATTTTAAATATTATTTCATAAATAAACTAAATATTAAAAAATTTATATAGATAAGGAATCAATTTTAATTATTTGTATTGCATAAAACAAATTTTTCAATAAAAAGATGCTAAATTTTACCTAAAATTCTAAATATTTTATTATTATTGTCTTTTTTAGAAACTATAGTTATACCTCTTACTATACATAGGCATTAATTAATAATTTTATTTTTATAATTAGTTACTTTTTAATTTTATTATTTTTAATTAATTTATAATACTAATAAATAATAAAAAGTTAAAAAAATAAGTGGATATATTTTTATTTAAATAGTTAATACAAAAATATTTTTTAAATTTTTTTATAACTTATTCTGATAACTTATTGTTATTATTTATAAATTTTACTAATTATTTGTTTTTTCTCTTTTTGCAGCTTTAAACTTTAAAATCTCAGTTTCTTTAATTTAATTAAATGCATGAATCATCTAAACATCCTAAAAGTCAGATAAAATCAATATACTATTGATTGATATATAGAATGTTTATGTGGCATTGTAATAAGCTGTCTTACATTATTGCAATTTCACATAAACATCCTACATGTCAGGTATACTCAAATTTTAATATATAGTAGGTTTTTAATAATTTAAATTATTTTCTAATTTTTTATTTCTAATTAATTTACAACAATAAAAATTAATTATAAGTTAAAAAATAGTTAATTTTTCAAATAACAATAATAAATTGATATAATAGATTATATAATTTATTATAAATAGTAAATAGATATGTCTCTTTATTTTTTCTATTTTGATTAATATACTTTTTATTCTTAATGTCCATTATATTTAATGTTGATGTGAATAGTTTCAACATTAAATTGAATTAAAATTGCATTGAATATACTTACTTGGCATCTTACATGGCATCCTGTGTGACATCCTATATGTCACTCATATATTGTTTCAACTCAACTTTTAATATATACTAGTGTCATACCCTTGCGATGCAGGGGTTTTAGTTATTTTTTATTTTAATTTTATTAATATAAATAAATAATAAATATATAATTTTAAAAGTAGATGATAATTTTTAATATGTGAGAATTCTTATTTATATTGACTACTTTTAAAAATTTTCTAATATGTGAGACTTCTTATTTTTATTTTTGATAGGCAAATAAATATCTTTTAAATATTAGTTAATTTATTAACAATTATATTGTGGTCATACTAATTACTTTATATTAAAAAATTATTTATTTTCTTTGAATACAATATTGTATTAATTCAATCTAAGATGAATATTTATGTATTTAAGTAATCCTATATAGTTATTACATATGTCATTTTATGTATTATCATATAGTCATATACTTTTATTTTGAACCAACACTTATACATTCATTTTATCCAACTTTATAAATTATAAAAAGGTATACTAATGCATATATAGAAAGGGAATATTTGAATATGAATAAATTTATTTTTGGATCAATACAATCAATTAATTCATGGTATAATTTCATATAAATCAATTACTTCAAATATAATTAAATGCATTAATTTCATAAACACAATATTTATAAGACATCAACACATAAGCATCTTATGTGTCACTCATATAGAGCTTCTACCCAACTATATATATATACTAGTACTTTAACTCGTGCTACGCACGGAAATAATTAAATCATGTATGTAAACATCGATATTGTAATTGAATGTTTGAATTAGTAGTATTTTAAGTCAATAAAATATAATGTCGAGTGAAACAAAGTTGTCAATTGTAGATTTAAAATTGTATATATCATTAAATTCGAATATAGTAACTATAAATGTATTTTTTATCCACAGTAGGTTCTAACATTGAAAATTGATCATAATTTTTGTTTTATTGGATATAAGAGATAACCTATATCATTGATATAAAAGATAATATTTTACCTTGAATACATCATCATTGAATCTTGACGAGCGGTTGAATTTCTTGTCGGTTATCACTGAGAATCGACGAATTTTGATTCTTTAATTTCAGATTCATGTTGCACTTCAATAAAGGAGATAATATAATTGAAGTTATATGTTTTTAAAAAATATAACTCAAAGTAAATTTACAGTATATATTTTATTAACATTAAATTTGTTTTGTTTTTCAAATTAAATTATAAAAAGGAGATTGGATTGAATATTATTTTGACCGGCCAAGTAGATTAAAATAATTTAGAATTTTTTAGAATAGGAATATTAGCTGTCAAAAAAAAGAATAGGAATATTCTATATTGTGATTGGTTTTGAATAAAGTATGTAAAATGTGTAAATTTTAAATTTAGACAAATGTCTTTGATCAAAACTAAAATGTTGGCAAATGTCATGATTGATGCAAAATTGTAACATTATTGTTTAAAAATGTAGTACTTTAGCTCATGCTACGCATTGTATATAATTAAATTATGTATGTAAATAACGATGATATATAAATTTTATAATACATAGTTGTATATCATGAAATTTGAATATAATAACTAAAAATGTATTTTTCATCCCTAATAAAAATATTATCATATATTATAAATTAAATATTTGAAGACTTATGAATATCATTACCCACTTTTGTTTAAGTTTCAAAAACTTTATATAACATTCTGTAATCCCTTCTCTTTTCCTCCATTTTCATTGTGGCTCTCTCTCTCTCTTCAGCTTTTCCATTTGTATATGTAAAAGTGCCCAAAAAGCAAAAATTATATGGACTTTTAATGAAAATGCTTACAATATTAAAAATATTATTAAAAAGATTATTATATGTTGGATCTAGAATTATAGGTGTCTTCCATCTCAACTTTTATTAAGAAGAATTAGAGTTGCATATATTATTAAGGAGAATTAGAATTGTTCTTTCTTCGAGTGTTAGAATATTTACCTCATATGTTTACTTCTTCTTTCTTGAATTGCATGCTGTCTGGATCCCTGCATAAGAAGAATATGGTTAATATTCTTTTGTGATATGTATATATATGTTTGGAATTGGAATTTAATGTTACATGTGGTATTTTGGAATCATCCTATATAGAATTTCGTTTAAATTGTGTTCTATATAATAAAGGTGGAGTTCAGTTTTTGTTTTTTTCCCTTACCTTTGGTATGTTATTGAAGACCCTTTTGTACACTATGTTTCTTGTATGTCCTTTGTAATTGATGTCGTCTTCCCTTATCGGGATTTTTAGTCCATCCGGTGATGTGACTCTAGAGGTCGCTACATATAGTTGTCCATGGTCGAACACTTGGTTTTGGGAGGTATAATCCGACTTTTTTAGCCATTGACCTTGGCTCTTGTTGATAGTCATAGCATAACATACCTTCAAAGGATATTGCCTTCTTTTCATTACAAATGGATACTTTGGATCACTTGATGAGAGAACTATTCTTGGGATAATGGCCTTGGGACCGACTTTGTTTCCTGATATGATACTTCCCTCTACAATATATCTTCCTAAGTGAGTTATCAACAATCTTGTTCCATTGCAAAGTCCTTGTCCCGGATTTATATTTCTCAATAACATAACTGGAAGGCTGACTTTGAGTTTTAGGATATGATTTGGAAGTCCTGAGAAGTTCAATGTGTTGAGATATTCAGTAGGGAGAAAACATTCTTGTTCGCATGCATCCATCGAGCCTAGGCATATTTCATCGTGACTTTTGTACACTTGTTCTTGATTTTGTATGCAGCTTGAAATGTATTCATTTATTTCATCGGCAGTTTCATTTAATGGAGTCAATATGGCTCTTTCTTTTAGGTATGTGTCATCTTACCAATGATCTTGAAAATGCAGGTAAGTACTCGTTGACGATGTTGCTGATTGGGTCGCCTTCGTCCTCAAGGATGTGCTTTTCTGGTATTTTTATTCATGTGGCTTCTCCTTCTCCATCTCAAGCTTTTGATTCAACTAAACCATCTCCAATGTCTAAGACCCATTTATTGAATTGTTGTCTTACATCTTTTTCTCCATTTGTTGTTTCATCAAGGACTCGCATGTTAGTTGTCGGCATAAACACTTGACGGTTATCCCATATATATGATCTCGTTAATTGTAGCTTGGACCACATCTTGTCTTTTTCCTTTAGTGATCACCGGAAGGACTTGTCTAAAATCACCCCCTAAAAGCAATGTCTTTCCTCCGAATAACTTTGATCTTAACTCATTGTTTTTCAAACCCATAATGTCTCTTAAAGTTCCGTCCACGACTTCAAATGCATGTTTCTGATCCATAGGTGCTTCATCCCATATAATGAGTGATGTTTGACATAACATTTCAGCCAACTGACTTTTAGGTCGTATCCCACATGTGCGGGTCTCGATCAAGTCGATCGGTATTGTGAACCTACTATGTGCTGTTCGTCCTCCTGGTAAGAGTAAAGAAGCGATACCTGTTTTAAAGAGCAAAACATCTTCATTATATTTATATTTGTAGCATCTTTTAGTAGAGTGCGGTTAAGGCATGATAGGTGTATTATTTAGTGATTGAGACTTATGGAGTTGATTTGTTTGGATATAGTTATTATATTACTATATAATTTACTCGAGGAAGCGACAGTGAGTACAATTTTCCCTTCACTTCTCAACTTTGCAGCTATTGTGGAGTATAGATAGGTTTTTCCGAGTGCCTCCATGCCCATAAACAAAAAACACTCCACCGTTATTGTTTGTGACATGGTATATAACGGACTCATATACCTCTAGTTGTCTGCTGATTCAAACATTTTTTCCATTGATCATGTTGTTCGTAACTCATGGACATCATAAATTAATTGTTCTCGAATGAGTCTCGTTGTCCAGGTGCTTTATTTCTTCCAAGTCGGGTTGTGGTAGACCTTCAAAATCACTCAAACTCTTACCATTCTTGTTGAGTATTTTTTAATCTCAACCAAGCAGTAAAGCATATATTTGTTCATCCGAAAGGATAAGATCCGGGTGTTTGAATAGTCTCCTCTTCTTGTATAAGATATCTTCCGATAACAACTTTTCATTTGTTTGCCAAAATTGTAGTGTGTTAGAGACTTCACGGAAGAGTATAATAGTAACGAACAATTGTCTTAATTGGGAAGCGGATGTCCATTGACTTGCTTCAAGTAGAGCATCATTCCACTCTTTATCATCATTTAGAAGTCCAAGTGCATAGCAAGCTTCTTTGAATGTTGAGTACACTACTCTATTCACTGTTCTAATGTCTTCATAGCTAGTAGGCCCCTTTGTTGAGTTTAACAACACTCTTAGGTAATACTTTTCTCCCACAGTTGGATAAACGTACACTATTCTTCCAAGACAAATACCTCGTTTGCGTGGTGTCCACACTTTTCTTTTTCATTCCAAACAAACATTTTTCGAAACTCAAGCATATGTCAACTTCTTGGCTTCACTACATATACTATTCATCTTCATCCATTCTCGTAAACATGGTATCTTCAATTCCATGTTTGGAAAGAAAGTTTTGTAGTTTGGTTGTGTCACTTAAGGTAACCGGTTGTTGACCTGGCAAATGTAGTTGAAGCCTGGTTACTCCTACCGTTCGAAAATGTATATCAAATTGATATATTCTCCAAGCATCTTCGCATGCGAGATAGGTATCTACAATCCAAATACATTTTGATCTCATCAAAATCCTTGATTGCTTGATTGTTGGTGATATTATGTAGTGTGACATTATCTTCAATCACCATTGTTGCTCTATCTGGTCCTTTAGAAATGTACTTAAATAGGTACTTGATGGCCTTGGATTGATTGCACCATTCAACATTTATGTGTGCTTTAAACATAAGAAGTAGTTTGTAATTGAATGGTACAACATATCTATTGTCAAGCTAGAAGTCTCCTTTAATCACAACCCCGAGTCACTTTTTAAGAAAAAAGAGTAAGATACAATTATAAAGCTTCTTTGGTATAATGAAGAATGTGTTGTTTTATGATTACCTTTTGTTATCTCTTCGTCTATAGACAATGTATCCATTCTCATCTGATGTGGTCTCCGAATGATAAGCCTTGTTGAACTTCTTTGTGCATATACCATCCGACATGCAAGCAGCATGCTTAACTCCTTTTCCACATGGGCCATGCACCATAAATTGTGAAACTGTATTATACAACTCGGGTTCTTCGTCTTTGTCCGGAATTTCAGCTGAGATAATGTTGTATTTAATTATAAATATAGTAGTCTATTTTGTATTTAACATACATAACTTTGAGTAGGTGAACTTCCGGGTCTTTTTATGAATTTGTTTGATTTTTGCCTTTTTCATGGTCGTTGAATTCTTGGCTTTTGTGGCTGCATTAAGAAGCATACGTCTCTTTCTCCTTACTTCCATGGTCGAGGTATGCTCTTCCATTTTAAATGGTATATTGTTCTGTGTCTATGGTGATGAACGTGATTTAGGACTATTTTTCCACGCACTATAAATAATGGAATCCTCACAAAAAGTAGCCGTTTATGAAATAAGGTATAATTTGGATAGTAGCCAATATTATAAAATCTTATACTCATTATGAATTGAAATAATGTATAATTTGGATACTTGCCAAATTTGTCGGTTACAAAATCTTATAACTATTGTTGAGCTACAAGGGTATCCTCCACTTTCCGGAAGATCTTGCAGATACCTCTAATATTTATACCTAATTAGTGTTTTGGTGTTTTACTTGGCCTATTCCACTTTCTCGGAAGATCTTGCGGATACCTCGATATTTATACCTAATTAGTGTTTTGGTGTTACTTGGCATATTCCTGGTCTACAATGGTTTCTTCCTTCACATAAATCCATTAGGTTCATTCAACAAACTTATTTTCAAGGCATTCAAAACAGATGGATACAACCGCACCTCAAAATCATAAGTCGACAGATTCAACAAAACCGATTTTATGCGAGTAACTTGACATCCTTATTTTAACATAAAACAAAAGTGAAAATTCCCTAATTCTCTCTAATACGCAGTAACTTAGTATCCCTAGTATCCCTACTTCAAATTCTCGCTAGCTTGTGGAAGTTATAACGAATTATTTCCAGTGTCCTCATCATCATCACTTTCCTCTTCGTCAATTATTTCCGGTGTCCTCATCATCATCATTTTCTTCTTCGTCAATGACGCTGGAATATGTTTAAAAAAAAAAAAGGTTTCAAATGTATTCCAAGATAATATAAGAATATAATATATTATATTGATTGTTACATACTTTACTTTCTTTCTTTTTTTCGTATTATTAACTTCATTTGTGTTGCACTCAATATCCTCCAAATTTGAATAATCTTCTTCATCATTTTTCATATTATTAGAACCCAACCTGCAAAAACTATAACGTTATTCATATAAGAAAAACATTTCTCTGCTTTAGTAACAATGGTGAGATTGGATTTTCATAACTTGGAAATTCTTTTCTTTTTATTACTAGCAATGATAGATGTCTTCTGGTCATCTCCATGGATGACAACTTCCTCTATATTTGATGATTGATCGACATTCGGTGGCACCTTCAATTTAGATAAATCATGAATATATGTCATTTTTTGGGGAGGGAGTGTATACAATTTTTAAAAACAATATTGATTTTAAAATACCTCCAAAAGATAGGACTCTGGAAATACTTTGCTTGCACTAAAAGTTTGCCTTCGAGCTGTTTTATTATATTGTGTGACTTTCACTTGGAAAATATACTTCATTCCTATAAGGTTTTTGATCGGAGAAGGGATTTCATCTTCATTTTCTTCGTCCTATAAAAGTTTAAAAGTATTGAATATGAAATTTCTAATATCATTAAAGATGTAATTAGAAAAAAATATTATGAGATAACCTATTCAGTTTCAAGCATATCGTAGAGAGTGACACATAATTGACCAACCAAATTCTCAGCCAATTGCCCAAAAAGGTTGAATATTATTACACCCGAGTCATCTTGCACATCTACTTCTATTTTAAACCAGAAAAGAGATTTGTTCATATGAGATAGTTGGTTATTTTTTAAAAATTGGTTTTTTTTTGCAAAATAGATGCACAATATGTATTATCCGACAACGAGGCTCAACACACTTTCCCCCACAGGTGAAGCAATAAAAGCCTTGTGCTTTGTTTTCTACCTTTTTTGGCATCTTGGACATGAAACATAGTACCAACCATAATCACGTCTTACTTCGATGATATTGGCTAGACAATAAAAAATCAACTCCTACAATTTCAAGAGAAAATGTTAGTTTATGTACATATCAATCCTCTTCTTCCTAACCTACATACCTAAATTATATAAACTTTTAAATATGTCGAACCTTTCCAAAGTTTGTAGTTGTTGATTTCAAAATTTCAGCAATACTTTTAAGCTTCTCAACTATCTCCCCCTTTAGAGATTACATTTGACACCAACTCTAGCCTTGATATGCTATTTTGTTGCTTTGATGACCTGCCAAATTAAAAATAAAATATGAAATAAAAATGCACAGAGAAATCTTTTTTATAAAAACGTAATGTTTCCAGTTTTAGATAAGTATCTCGTATAACTTACACCATATGGTTTTTCAATTCTTCAACTTCTTTGATTTCGGGATTTAAATATATTTGAGTTGCTGAAGTTGAAGATAATGATATAATCCCTGTATTACAACATTTAAAATAATAGTTATATAATGTATGTTTTTTTAATAATGGACGAAAATTATACACTCATATTCACCTTGATATTCTTTCACCAAAGTTGAGGTGATAACTCCAACATTAATTGCCTTTGTAGGGAATAATTTGCACTGGTGTTGATAATTTTGCAGACATTGCTCATACAATGTGACTTGAATTCGTTTGTTACTTGTATCAAAATACACAATTCAACAAAAATTTCATAAGGATTGTTAGTATTTTTGTCTTTGAAGGTGATTTAAAGTCATGGCATTATTGTTAGGAGGTTATTATTGGTGATTTATATGTAAAAATTTCATTATACATATTAATATCATGTCACTTAAAATGTAATTATTTTTAACTAATCATATCATATATAAATCCTTTAAAATACTATGGTAAAATATACGGAAATTAATTTTTAGTACCTCGAGGTATGTGACATTCATTTTTCGAGGCCTCACCTTTTGACCTAATTTTAAGGTACCCTCACCATTTGAATTTGTATAAAATAGGGCTCCACCGTCGGATAAGTGAGTGATAAGACAATTATACCCTTCATAAATGTTTGTCTTGCTTCATATAACCTCGCTTGCCCTTCTTCGATACCTTCCATCCCCCTCCCGTGCGGCAGGGGGCAAAGGGGGCTTCTCTACCACCGGCTTCTCCGACGGCAATTTCTCCTCAATTATTCTCGTACTCCCTCATCATTGGAAGATTTAGCCATAGTTTTAGAGGCAACGACTCTCTTAGAACTTTCATCGAATAGCTTCCGGGCATTCTCCTCCCCACCGGCCTCATCTCTTCCACATCCCCCAAGCTCCCTCCAGGGATATTATCCACATTAAAGAAGTAGTCCCATGAAGAATTGCCAGCTGCCCCCACGACGAATTGCTCGCCTCAGGTGGCGGTGGAGGAGGTGTCCGGTTCTCTTCCGGAGGCGGCGGAGATGGAGGTGGCGGCACCTCGGCAGCAACCCCACTTTCCATCCTACCCCCAACACTACCGCCCTTACTTCCTCTTCTCCTCCTCAGCCTGGCCACCTCCTCTTCCTCCTCCTTGGCCTCTTCATCCTCCTCCTCAATGGTGGCCTCCGAAACGGGCTTCCCGAGGGGTTGCGAAGCCATAAACTCCGGCATCGAAACGGCGCGCTGGAGAGGAGCAAGTGGGGGCATGTCGGAGTCGGGAAGCGAAGGCGGCGGGAGGACAAAGGTTGGAGGCGGAGGAGGGACGCCGGCTAAGAAGAGAGGACGGGACCGGGGGCGGGGACGCACAAGAGGGGCAATGTGAGAGAGAGATAGGGGGATAGAGTTCCGAGCAAAATTAAAAATTACAAAGGGTATAATCGTCTAATCACTTACTTACCGGAGATAAGGCCCTATTTTATACAAATTCAAATGGTGAGGGTGCCTTAAAATTAGGTCAAAAAGGTGAGGCCCTGAAAAATGAATGTCACATACCTCGGGGTACTAAAAATTAATTTCCCTAAAATATACACATTTATATTTATTTTTTTAGAATTATAAAATCATGTCTTCCATTTAATTTTTGTTTTTTAAAAAGGTATTTAGGTATTTTTCAATATACACTTTTATTACTTGAATATATTGAGACCTCTTTAATAATATGATATAATAATGTAACCTCATAAGAATGGCCCAATTGCTATATATTTGCAAAATAAAGAAATTAATTATTTAATATTAATAAGTAATATTTTTTAATTTAAAAAACAATGTCATCATGCCTACTTAAAAGAAAAAAAATCAAAAGCAAAAACAATTAAATTGGATGTTTATAAGAGTTAAATTAATCGTTAAACAACTCACCAAATATCCTCTAGTTCAAGGACCAAAAAATGGACGATTTTGTTGTCTTTTTCCCTTGTTTGAACTTCCCTCTCACTTACTTGCAACCAATAGCATCTGTAATATTTTGTATGTTTAATTTACCATAGTTATGTGTAAATGTCAATAAAATTTAATCACATATTAATGAGAAGAAAAATATTTACTCGTTAAAACAGTTTTACTCCCAACACGTTGTTCAAGTTGATCAAAATTAACGAAATCAAATTTGTGTCTTGGTATTTGCATGGAATCACCTTTGATTTCCTTGATAATTGTATTTGCATAAAATTGTAACATTATTTTGCTATCACCGACAACTCGAAAAGTGTGCTTGTTGGGCTTTACGGCGAACCTTTCAATTTTATAAATGCTACCTTCTTTCAAATGATCCTTATAACGGGATGCAAAATTAGATTTGGTGCTCGTATGAATATAGTTTCCCTGCATAAAACAATATATATATGTAAGACAATACTAAATAAGTGAAAAAAGTATGAAAACTAATAAATAATATCACGAGTACCTTCCCATCAATTAACACCATATCTTTGCTTAGAAATGTATTATCATTTATATTGCATGCCCTCCAAACTCTAGAAACTCTCACTTTTATTTTCCAATCATCTCTTTCACATGATAATTGGTGGAAAAATGAATAAGACATTATGATTAGTATTTACGATGTTTTGCAAAAAAATACTCTTTTCCGATTGTGTGAATCTCGATGAAGTACATAGATGACCTCGTTCAGCCTTTATATAATAATATGGGCAATTAATATATTCAAATATTAAATTTTATTAATTATGTGATTAGTGTTAAGTTGGATCCTTTGCCTATTCTTCTTCTTGCTTGTAACCGTGACCTTTGTTTTTCTCTTTTTGTTTGGTTTTTTGCTTCTCAATACCATCATTAAATATACTAAAAACTCTTCCCATACTAATTCCCAAAAGCAACGTATGAATAATTTCTTTTAAATTGCACTAATGACTATTCCCAAAAGCAACGTATGTGATTACTTTTAAATACTAATTCCCATACTAATGACTATTTATTACTTATAATTTTTTGAAAATATTAAATTATTTTGTAAGAGAAAGCCTTTAATATTAATAACTAATTTTAAAATGTATACATGCTTGAAAGTTTTTTTTTTGGTGATTGCATCTAACTTTGACCAAAAAAAATGGGTACTTAAAATAAGCATTAGTGAAATTAAAATAATTAAAATAATTATTATAAAATTTAACTTTTCAATATACATGTAAAATTTTTAATTCATTATTTAACTATACATACTATTTTGTTGACATTATTTGTTTTAAATTTCTTTTAAATTATTAAAAGCACGGTATGAATAATTTCTTTTAAATTTCACTAATGACTATTTATTGAATTGTTACTTTTAAATTTTATTAATTGGATTGTTTTTTAATAATGAATAGCAACGGATGAATATTAAAATTTCACTAATGATGATGACATTATTTATTTGTTTTTATTTTTTATTTTTTATTTAAGATGATATTTCTTGTTAATATTGAACAATTAATGTCTTTATTTTGCAAATATATAGGGCAAACTTTAAAATTCATCAATAAAAATTAATTAAAAAATCCCATATATTGTAAGAAAATTGAATTTTCTATATAAAAATTACTTATAATTTTTTTAAAATATTAAATTATTTTGGAAGAGAAAGCCTTTAATACTAATAACTAATTTTAAAATGTATACATGCTTGAAAGTTTTTTTTTGGTGATTGCATCTAACTTTGACCAAAAAAAGGGTACTTAAAATAAGCATTAGTGAAATTAAAATAATAAAAATAATTATTATAAAATTTAACTTTTCAATATACATATAAAATTATTAATTCATTATTTAACTATACATACTATTTTTTCTAAATTGCATCTAACTTTGACAAAAAAATAACCAAAAGGGGTATTTAAAATAAGCATTAGTAAAATTAAAATAATAAAAATAATTATTATAAAATTTAACTATTGACACTTCAAATAAGCATTAGTGAAATTAAAATAATAAGAACAATTATTATAAAATTTAACTTTTCAATATACATATAAAATTATTAATTAATTATTTAACTATACATACTATTTTTTCTAAATTGCATCTAACGTGACAAAAAAAACCAAAAGGAGTATTTAAAATAAGCATTAGTAAAATTAAAATAATTAAAATAATCATTATATATATATATATATATATATATATATATATATATATATATATAAGTGTATATTTTAAAATACCTATATATCTTTAAAAATACCTTTTAGAAAACAAAATTTAAATGGAAGACATGATTTGATAATTCAAAAAATATAAATATAAATGTGTATATTTTACCACAGTATTTTAGAGGATTTATATATGATATGATTAATTAAAAATAATTACATTTTAAGTCACATGATATTAATATATATCATGAAACTTTTACATATAAATCACTTATAATAACCTCCTAACAATAATGTCATGACTTTAAATCACCTTTAAAAAAAATTAAAATTATCACTTACTTGCCACATGTCGCAACCACAGCGTTTGCACTCACTTATATATATATATATGTATATGTATATATATATGTATATGTATATAT
The DNA here is from genome assembly GCA_021018815.1 of Talinum fruticosum. Lineage (NCBI taxonomy): Eukaryota > Viridiplantae > Streptophyta > Magnoliopsida > Caryophyllales > Talinaceae > Talinum > Talinum fruticosum. The sequence goes on from JAITYX010000105.1 coordinate 1,335,806, forward strand.
ATATGTATATGTATATATATATATATATATATATATATATATATATATATATATATATATATATATATATATATATATATATATATATATATATGATATGATATGATATGATATGATAAGGAAATGTGGATTAGAAATCGCCATTGCAATCATTGGTGATTGGAGCTACGTACATTTAATTCGTTTTGTGCGCGTCGGATGGACTCCCTGCTTTAGTTGTGCCTGTCTGTTCATTAATATCCTGGCTTAAATTTTACAGCAAAGGCTGACACTTGTTTCTCCCGAAAGTTTAGAGGCATGTAAACTTGTAAAACAAAAATACAAAAACCTAGAATCAAAAGAAGTATAAGATGTCCCTTTTATGTATAAGTGTATCTAAAACTATACTCAAATTAAAAACATTTATTAGCAATTAATAAATATTTTTCTGCACGCAATTGCATATGTTGCAGACACCATTAGTTAGGCTACATGTAACTACGTCACTGACTTGTTATTAGATTGTAATCTCTGATATAATGTATTTGTTATCCTAAGTCATATATATATTAATAGATGGTAATCCCGGACATGCATTTGTTATCGTAAATTAAAGGAAAATACGAAGGATTAGAAGTATATAAAGTGAAATCTACATGAATAAATGCAAATTTGAAACAACAAAAAAATAATAATAGAGATAGACACTAGAGATAGGTTAGGGCAGGGAGAATTAAATCATATATATGATAATATATGGTTGTGAATTGTGATGTAGAAATGTAGAATGGTTTGAGGACTTCACACATTGCAATCATTTTCGTGATTGAAGTGCAGTTATGCAGTCCAGAATTGTTGCTTGTTTTTGACTGGCTAGTTGTCCCTGTCTGTCTGCCTCTTCCAATTACAAAAGTGACTATCAACATCTGCAAAACTCAATACATTATTTGCCAGGTTCATTGTTTCTTTCTCTGTTTCATCAGCTAAGCTCATGTATCAGAAATTTTTCAAATGGCAAAAGTATTTTTAATATGAATTTATATTCGATGATGTGGATTCAAAATTTTAATTAATTTAAAATCAATTTGAATATTGTTCTTCATTTATTATTTTTTAAGACAAATCTATTGAATAAACTAATCAATTTATATAATTATTTAAATTTATATAAATCAATGAAAAAGATCATACGAGATGATGTATTTTCCATTTAAAATTCAACTGGTATCTATAAGATATTTTTCTTTCTATATTGTTGACATTTTTCAAGTCAACTTGATATAAATTTAGGCTAATTTAAATTTGTCAAAACTAAAATTGCTCGAATATTTAATAATTATTACAACGGGATGAAATATTTTACGTTATCCTATTTGTCCTTACCCAACCAACCCCCAATTTTTTATTTTCTACTACCACTTGTATCTGCCTGCGTACTCATCAATTCAAACAGTAATACAGAAAAAAGTATACATTTTGTAAATCGTTGACGGAAACTATCATTTAATTTGCTTTACCTATTTCAGCTAATTATGTGCGCCCTGTACAACGAGTAAGACGTTTCCTTAACACAAATACGAACAAGCCCCACCTTCTAAGTCAGTGCATATTCATTGGCTACTGCTACAGGTAGAAAGGAACATTAAAACTCCAAATCCAAATCCTCGTGAAGGGGTCTGACCCTAAATTCCAAAATTGTATAGAGATTAGTTCGTTATATTTTAAATTTAAAAACCGGTGAAATGATACATATTTCGTATAAGATATATTTTATGTGTCTTTTCTCAATTTAAAAATTATTATATTATATAATAAGTTGAAAAAGAATGGTATGATTGAATAATATAATTGTATTACAATCTATAAATTATACAAAATTATTATTTTATCCATCATTTTTCATATTTGTAAAATTATGTGTATGAGACACCTTCTAGGTAGAGTTGATCCAATTAGAGTGTCATTTGATACTTATCGGTGTAACCGACGATTATTAAAGTTTTACATTCATAATTAATAATAATTATTAAAAAATAGTGATTTCAAATCATAAAATACACTAATATAGGTCAATACAAGACATTTTAAGAATATTTTCATGCAAGACACATATCATCACCCAACAGCTTATAACAAAAATCATACTAAAATATGAAATGGTGTCATTTTTGTAATATTTTTTAAAAAATAACCTATTAGTTTTTCACTCTCTAATTCAACTTCATGAATTGTGCATTGATGATGGATTTTTTCCTTTAAGGTGGCATGAAGTGTATATAGATTAATATTGTTCATTTAATAGGTCAACACCAAATCAAAATTCATGGCTTCCCATTTTGCTCATAGGATATGGTCTCAAATTTTCTCTTTGTTTCATTTCTATCTCCCACACTTGTTTTAAATTCCACTTGGATGAAAACATATGCAAGGTATGTTATTCCTACATTTCATCATATATATATATATATATATATATATATATATATATATATATATATATATATATATATATAATATTAAAAGTTGGGTCTCGAGTGATATAGGAGCGACACGTAGGATGCTTACTTGGCGATAACATTAATTGTATTTTTTTCTGATAATATCAATTGTAAAATTAAATTATTTTTAAACAAAATAATCCAAAACTATTAATTTTTTTGAAGTTACGTTTATGAAAATTAATTGTCATAATTCTATAAATAATGATTTTTAAGAATAAATAATTTATACATTTAGTGAAAATCATAACTATCATAGTGTCTCGTTGATATGGCAATGGTGTAAGTTACTACTAAAATAAGAACCATTGATTTTTAACAATAAATAATTTAATTTTTAATGTAACTTATTATTATTAGTTTTCAATTTTAAAAAATAAATATCTAATTTGGAATAAAGGGAGTTTTGTTAATTATCATTAATTGATAATCGTCAATAGTGAGAATAACTTACCAATTAATTGATTTAACACATTAGCATTACATATTTATTGTATTCAATTCTTCGTTCAAGTCTCTACTTTAAATCATCACTTTAACAATAATAATAGTTAATTATTTAAATAAATTTAAATTTTAGTAAATATTAAGTAGTAATATATGCTCATTATACTTAAAAACACATTATACTTGTATGATCCAATTTATTGAAAATATTTAGCAACAAAAACGACAACTAAATTAAAAATTAAACAATTAAACCTTAATAACCGTGCGTGTAACGCACGGGCAAAAACTAGTATATACTTAAAGCTGAGTGCTTTACTGTGTGCTAGACATTTGGCACATCTCCATTGGTTCTTTTTATTTAATTATTTTTCTTTTTTATATTATCAAAGTATTTTTGTAACACACACATTTTTTTTTTGTAATAATGCAAGATTTTTCATTTTCACTATTCCAAAAATTCTCCCCGACTCACGAGATCTTTATATGTGTCCTTACAACGTTTCATGTCGTAATACTTTGCCAATTTGCTCTCTTTGTATTTACAGTGGCTAAAAAATCAAACCTATATTTCACTTCCTTTTGGACATTATCATATATCCGGTTTGGCTCCTTCCCGACTTGTCCGAAGCGTCTCCAATTCCTTTCTTGCCAAATATGATATTGCGTTGTTGCATATGTTGCATACACCAACCGAGTTTTCATTCTACTCCATTTCCCATTCAGTAGCGAATCATGCAACTCCATGAGGTTTTTGTCAATGTTGGGAATTAACACCCATTTAAATATACTCCTCTCGATGTTTTGCACAAAAGAGCATTGAAAAAATAGGTGATCATGTGTCTTCGACTCCATTCACATAATGGACAACACTCTTCAAAAACATTATTATACCCGACCACTCTATCTGCTGTTGGTAGTTTTCCTTGTATCATAATCCACAGTATATGTGAGTGCTTGGGTATATTTTGCTTGTTCCAAACCATTCTTGCCCATCCGACTTTTTGTTTGTCTCCTAGCATCCATGAATATCCTTGCTTTACTAGATACTTGCCACTAATAGCCATGTTATGGACATAGTCTCTAATTCTGCAAAGCTTCTCGATATAGCAGACACTGTTTCCTTTAGGTTGGAATTCCCACCATGTTTGATGTTTAAGGTATTGCCCATGAATCCATTTAACCCAAAGGTTTTCTTTCTTATTCGCGACATCCCACACATGTTGAGCTATCATGGCCTTATTCCGGATGGGCAGATTTTTTATCCCCAGTCCTCCATGCTTCTTTGGTAGACATACCTTGTCCCAAGCAATTAGTGGTACTCGCTATATTTTTCGGATGCTCCCCACGGAAAATTCCCGCAAATAGCCATAATCTCCTCAAGTACTTGCGTTGGCAATACAAAAATTCTACTCCAAAAGTCTATTACCCCCATCAATACTCGAATTTATGAGCATAACCCTTCCAGACATATGAAAAATGCCTACTTCCCCACATCCCGACCTTAGCTGTAATTTTATCCACCAGTCGTGCGCAGATCCATTTTAGTGAGCCTCATTGTTGATATAGGGACACCTAAATATCCGAATGGTAATCGCCCTTCCGTGTATACGATACTCTCTAGCATGTTTTTCTTTGTTGCCTCGTCAACCCCTCCAAGAATAGCTTGTGACTTCTCTTTATTTACTTCCAGCCTGCGAGGTATCAGCAAAGTTCTTCATCACTTCAATTAAACATTGGATGGATTCCCTGTCGCCTTTGCAGAATAACATCGAGTCGTCCGCAAATATTAGGTGACTCAACTTCAATCTGTTTGCATCTTGGATGATAGTAGTAGCTATCGGTGCTGGTTCTCATTTTAATAAGCCTGGATAGATACTCCATGGATAGGACAAAGAGTAAGGGGGACATAGGGTCACCTTGTCGAATCCCTCTCCCACCCTTAAAATAGCCATATACTCCTCCATTTATGCAAAGTGAATATGATATCGTGGTCACACATACCATAATCCAATGAATCATTTTTTGTGGAAAATGCAGCCCATTTAGTACTTCCTCAATAAACTCCCATCGCAGTGAGTCATAAGCTTTCTTAATATCAATTTTTAGTATGCATCGAGCACTTATTGACTTCCTATAGTACCCTTGAACAAGGTCTTGGCAAATTAGTACATTATGTACTAATTCTCCGCCCTCGACAAATGCACACTCGACTTGGATCTATTAAATCGGGGAGTACTTCTTTAAGCCTCATACAGATTAGCTTTGTAATACATTTATATATTACGAGTGCAACATGAAATGGGCCTGAACTCGCTAGCTTTTTGTGGGTGACTCACCTTAGGCAACAACACAATATTAGTAGCATTTACTTGAGAAAGTAACTTGCTCGATTGGTAGTCCGAATTGCTGAGCGGACCATAGTTCCAATGTTGTCCCAATTTGCTTTATAGAAGCTACTACTCGTACCTATCGAGTCCAGGCGACTTGTTGTTTGGGATAGAGAACATGACTTTCCTTATCTCCTCTAGTGTGAAAGGTTTACAAAGGTCCACTTGTTGTTCTACCGATACTTTTGGCCCCTGCATATACACTTCGAGTTACTAGTGGATCTGCTCCCCACTTGTTTGCCTAATTGTTGTTCATAATAACCAATTAAGATATTAGGCACTGCCTGTCTTCCCTCCTGGACCACCCCATTTGCATTTTGAATAGTGTGAATTGCTGTGTTGACTCTCCTTTGCTTCACCATCGCAAAAAATACTTGTTACATTGATCCGCTAGGACAGTCCAGTCCATCTTGCTGTGTTGTTTCATAATACTCAAAGATGCTGCCAACCTTCTTTGATAATCCATCCTTAGTTGTGCTTCTCTTTGTTGAAGTTCAGTATTGAGAGGATCTTGGTGTAAGTCAATTTGAACTGCATTCAACCTCAATCTGGCTATTTCCTTTTGATTATGTATATTAAGGAAATTCTCTTTATGCCATGTCTTCAGTGGCCTCTTTAGCTGTTTGAGCATTGTTACCAATTTGTACATTGGAGTCCCATTGGTTTGTTCTTTGAGCCCCTTCTCCAGAATAAGGTGGAATTTACTGTCTTGCATCCACATTTCACAGAACTTGAACCGATAGCTAGTTTTGCTTGTGTCCAAGAACTTTAGTAAAAGAGGTGTATGATCGGATAAAGTTTCTGCCATGAATTCCACTAAAACCCCTCAAACAATAAAGTCCAATCCATGTTATGTAGGGCTCTATCAATGCGGGTGTATACTCTATCTCCATTATTCTGCTTATTTGACCAAGAGTAGTAAGCTCCACTACTACTCATTTCCTGTAGCTCACATTCCTGCAAGCATTTTTTAAAGTCCCTAATTTCAATCTCTTCAATTGGATTTCCTCCCAATTTATCCTCAATATCCAAGACAGCATTAAAGTCCCCCATTATGCACAATGCCCTGTCCATTGTGCTTGCAATACTTTGAATTTGAGACCACATCTCCACCCTCTCTTCCCTCCTATTAATTTGGAAAGTTAGCACAAATGATAAATTTTGCTTATCATTGTTAATATAACTGCCCCAGCCTGTAAACACATTATTGTAAGTATGTAGCACATTGTTATCCCTAACTTTTGTTTCAATCAAACCTAGCAATCCCACTTTCTTTTGTACAAGGAACCTCTTGAGATCCTCTTGTTTATTAGGACTGTTGAGGCCTCTAACATTCCAGCTGATGATATTATTCATTTGGAGTTGGTGGTTCCCCCACTTCTCCCCCTTCCCCTATTGCATCTGCATCTCCTGTTTTTGCTAAGAAATCATACCCATTGGCAACCTTGGTAGTTGCTGTTTGGATAGGACTACCAACACGTATAACTCTTCTCACTGGGATAAAACCTTCTTCATCTGGTTGATTGGGATTAGGCAATGTATTTTGTGTCTGTCGTTGCATAGGTTTCCATACCTAGGTTACTTTCTTCTTCTTACAGTGTGCCTCTTCGTGCCCAAAAAATTGACAGTGGCCACATTTGGTAGGTTTCCATTCATATTCCACCATCTGTTGTTTGAGAACACCTTGGTCACTTACAAAATCAATGTTATCAGGCAGGTCTTCTCCCACCTGCACCTCAATCAGTAATCGAGCAAAATGCATTTTATCCTTATTTCTCGTTGCTTTGTCAGCCTTAATTGGCCTTCCAATGAAACTGCCTAATTTACTTAGACCGCTAGCACTCCAATACTTGGCTTCTAATTTAGGGAAACACACACTTTATTAACTATAAATTTTAATTATAAATAAAGTAAAGTCCATTTACTACTCTCGAATGAATATAATCATCAATTACACTTTATTACCTATGAATTTTTATTATAATCATAATTAATATTATATTTTATTATATGTATTTTTTTGAAGGATTATTCATTACTTCAATAGTTATAAAATTAAATTTTTAAAAAGAAATACTTAATAAAAATAATATTTATTGTTTATAATTAATCTAACTGGTACAAAAAAATATAATATAATATATCTATTAATTTTAGTATTAAAACTTATATAAATTAAATAAATTATAATAATTATGATAACTATACTATTCAAAATTCACTTAAGGTAGATTACTATTTTTGATTCTCAACAAAAAAAAAAATTAGCAATTAGTATGGGAAATTATATTGATTATCTTTAATATTTTTGCTATTATAATGAATAATTTCGGTCAAAACTATTACCTATGTCATGTTTATTAAGTATATTTATTCAATGTTTTATTATTTTTTATAGAAGGATAAAAATTACACTATATGGCATTATAAGAAATTATGATTAATCTCTTACTTTTTTTCATCAAAAATTGAGGTTTTGAGTATTTGGCCAGCAAAACACTATATGCCAGTGTTTTTTTTCCACCAAAAATTTCCTTTACAAGAAGCAATCAGCTACTACTTAATTGAATTATTAATCCCCAATAACGCTATTCATCTCTATCCAATAATAAACACATATATTTAAAGGAGTTTGCCACTAAAAAGTGGACTGATACATCTCAATTTTAAAATATAGTAGGAGAAAATGATGAGTTGGCAATTTATTTTATAGGTTCACATGATTAAGAATTTTTATCATTACGCAAATCAAAATTTACATTTTCCTCCTAATAATTACCTTTAGATTATAAAGCCTCCATATGTATTCTAAGCCTTATCTATAAATTTATAAAAATATAAATTTAATATTTATAAAATATATCAACTATTTCAATAATAGCACATACCGTACGAAGCACGGATTCCACACTAGTATACACTTAAAACCGAGTTATTTGTTATGGACTAGACATTTGGCACATCATCATTGGTTCTTTTTTTTATCATTTTTTACTTTTTTTATATTATCAAAACCTTTTTTGTAACATCCACTTTATTACCTACAAATGTTAATTATAAATAAAGTAAAATTTATTTACTACTCTTGAATGACTATGATAATCAATTACACTTTATTACCTATAAATTTTGATTATAATCATAATTAATATTATATTTTATTACATGTTTTATTTTGAAGGATTATTCCATTACTTCAACAGTTATAAAATTAAAATTTTTTGAAAAAATTACTTAAATAAAAATAATATTTATTGTATATAATTAATCTAACTATTACCAAAAATATATATATATATATATATAATGTATCTATTAATTTCAGTATTAAAACTTATATAAATTAAATAAATTATAATAATTATGATAATTATAGTATTCGAAATTCACCTAAGGTAGATTACTATTTTTGATTTTTAATAAAAAAATTAGCAATTAGTAGAAAAAATTACATTGATTAGTTTTAACATTTTTTTGCTATTATGATGAATAATTTTGGTCAAAACTATTACATATGTCATGTTTATTGAGTATATTTATTCAAGATTTTATTATTTATTTTATAAAAGGGTAATAATTACACCATATGACATTAAAAGAAATTATTATTTGAGGTCTTGAGTATTTGGCCACCAAAACACTATATGCCATTATTTTTCTTTTTCCACCAAAAATTTCCTTTACAAGAAGGTAATCAGCTATTACTCAATTGAATGATTAATTCTTAATGACGCTTTTCATCTCCATCATCAATCTAGGGATTTTATAACAATATAAAATCGAGAAAGCAAAGAAGGTTGGAAAATGTAGGACACTATTTTCAAAAGAAATTAATAGTTGTATCTTTCATTATCTTGATGTTTAATTTTTGATATTATATATAAATGTGTTTATTTTATGTATAGTGAGTAATCATATATTTATAATATGTTCAAATTTTAGATTAATGGAATAGGACCCTGTGAGATATTTTTACAAACAATATATCCAACAATAAACACATATATTTAAATGAGTTTGGCGCTAACAAAGTGGGACCAATACGTATCAATTCTAAAATATGGTAGGAGAAAATGATGAGATGGTAAACTATTTTTATATGTTCACATAATTAAGATTTTTTGTACCATTAAATAAATCAAAATTTATATATTTTTCTCCTAATAATTACCTTTAGATTACAAAACCTCCATATGTATTCTAAGGCTAATGTCTATAATTTTATAAGAAATATATATTTAATATTTATAAAATATATCAACTATTTAAATAAACACGGATTTATACTAGTATATATAATACTATTATGCACGATGTTAATACTACTATCAACACGGGATTTATAGTAGTATATATAATACTACTATCAACGATTGTCAAAAAAATTTTCTTTTAAAGAGGGGATGGGATGGGAAGAATGGACTTTTTTACATTATTGTTGATTGAAATTATTTTGAAGTAGGTAATGTAGAGCAAATCAAACTAGCACAATATTTAAAATTGGTACTAATATAGGTACTTTTTTCTTAACGTGGCAAATTGAGGTACTTAATTCACGATGTTCATATTTTAATAAAACCTTATGAATCAATCCCTCTGAAGGAGTCGGGTCAAATACCCCGTTAGAAATATGCAAAGTTACATCTACATGATGTAAATGTTTTTTTTAAAAATAAAAACAAGATTCATAGCGACGGAAATCTAGATTAGGAGAGAGATGATTGTGACATAGATTGGTTTGAGCGCTGTAAAAATGGCCATCGCAATAATTGGTAATTGGAGCTACGTACATTTAATTCGTTTTGTGGGGATCGGATGGACTTCCTGTTTAAGAAAGGGTGTAGAAATTTAATCTAATATTATAATTGAAATATTTTTTTGAATTGCTCTTTGAAACATATGGAATTCCGTCTAAATAACCCCTTTAAAATTGCTTCACTTCCTTTTTATATCCTTTTTGAAATTCAAACTAAATTGTTACTTTTTTTGTCAAAAATATCAAACACATATACTTTATTTATGGATATATATATATATATATATATATATATATATATATATATATATATATATATATATATTATTCTAACCATTTATTTACTAAACTTTCCCAATCATTACAAAATAAAAAATACTGCACCAAGAAAAAAAATATTCAAAAAATTTGTACGAGTAGCAATATTATGCAATTATTAATATATATCATATTCAAAATTATCATTCAAATAAAAAGAAAATCTTTGATTAATATCATTGACACCGTCTTATGAGGGGCTTAAATTTTACAACCTAGGCTGACACTCATTTCTCCAAAGTTTAAAGGCATGTGGGCATGTTCGAAATTGCATAAAAATCATCATTTATTTATATTTTTGTTCGTTTCTTTTCATTTTTATTCATTTTTGTTCTATTTCTGTTTGTATTTGTTTTTTTTCTACGTAATTTCGAACATGCCCGTAAATTTATAAAATAAATACATAAAAATTTAAAATTAAAAGAAAACATGGGCGTCCCTTCATATACACAGGTGTTTTAAATTATACCTAAATTAAAGACATTTATTAGCAACTAATAAGCATTTTTATGCTCACATAACAGCGTCCCAGACACCATTGGGCTACATGTAACTTCATCACTACATCATTATTAGATTGTACTCCCTGATATACAATGCAATTGTGACCCTAAGTTACATGTTAATAGATTGTAAGTCCTAACATGCATTTGTTATCCTAAATCAAAGGAAAAAATAAGAAGGATTAGAAGTATATAAAGTGACATCTACATGAATAGATGCAAATTTCAAAAGAAAATAAAAATAGAGATAGACACTAGAGGTAGGTTAGGGTTGAGAGAATTAAATCATACGATATGATTTTGAATTGTGATGTAGAAATGTAGATTGGTTTGAGGGCTTTCCACATCGCAATCATTCGTGATTGAGCTATACATAACTGCAGTCCAGAAGGTATTAGTTAAAAAACATGTACATTTAATTTGTTGCTTTTTACTTGTCCCCCTACTCATGAATGTTATTGAGAGTTACAATTTCACACATTACATTATCTTTCCCTGTCTGTCTGCCTGCCTCTTCCAATTACAAAAGTGACTGACTATCAACATCTGCAAAACTCAATACATTATTTGCCAGGTTCATTGTTTCTTTCTCTGTTTCATCTGCTAAGCTCATGTATCAGAAATTTTTCAAATGGCAAAAGTATTTTTAATATGAATTTATATTCGATATTTAAAATAGTTAATTCGATGTGAATTTAAAATTTTAATTGATTTGAAATTAATTTGAATATTGTTCTTCATTTATAGTTTTTTATAAGACAAATGTATTGAATAAATTAATCAATTTATATAATTATTTAAATTTATACAAGTCGATGAAAAAGATAATACGATGATGCATTTTTCATTTAAAATTCAACTAGTATCTATAAGATAGTTTTCTTTCTATATTGTTGACATTATTCAAGTCAATTTTATATGAATTGCTCGAACATTTAACAATTATTACAAGCGGATGAAATATTTTACGTTATCCTATTCGTCCTTACCTAAACCCCAAGTTTTTATTTTCTACTACCACTTGTATTTGCGTACTCATCAATTCAAGCAGCAATACAGAAAAAGTATACATTTGATATAAAACAATATTTTTAAATGTACACCATTGAACTTTGTAGTATCGTAATAATAGAGCCCTCTTTACTTAGTTTTTCAAGATTTTTAAATCTCGAATTTTACGTCTTACTTCTAATAAACATAAAACTAGTGTACGAGGCAATGTTTTTTATTAACATAAAGTTTACTTTTATATGAATAAGACACAAAAGTTGATTTATAGCTAAATTTTAATCTCAAAATAATAGCTTTTAAGTATTTTATTAATTGAGGTAACTCTCACACTTACTTAAGACCTATTCGAAATTATATAAAAACTATCATCTATTTCTATTTTCTATTTATTTCTATTCGTTTCTTTTTATTTCTTCTCTTTTTATTACTCGTTTTCAGAGGCGGATTTAAAGAGGACACCCATAGCCCAACAAAAAAAAACCTACATTAAACAGCAGGGTTATATTTATAATGGGACACCCATAAAAAAAATATTATGTAGACCCAATTAAACGAGGCCAGTTTTAATTTTTGTTTGTCAAAATATTGAGTTGATTTGTTGACCCTCAACAGTACACTCACTCTCTCTCCTCTCAATTCACACACGCTGGTCTATGCTAATAGAGTATTAGAGATATTATTGTACATAAAATAATTGTAAATTATTTTTCCGTATTATTTTCTATATATATAGAATGTCCGACTCCCATATTGGGTGAGTCATTCCGCCATTATCTTTCACATGGTATCGGAGCCAAAGGCTCGATTTAAAATTTTAGTGCAATCCTAGCAACCGCCTCTGTCACAAAAAAAAAAAAAAAAAACTGTTCACTACTGCAACCACCCACAAACCCTAACCCTAGTTTTCTCTCTCCTCCATGGTCGCTCTTGCCGACTCACCGCCGGCCACTTCGATGCTTCCGCCGCCGTTGTCCCGGTCACCGGCCCTATTCCTCCCGACGGTGCTTCCCAGTGCACTCTTCGCCGGCGTCCCTTCTCTTTTCTTCTCCCACCGCGTTTGCCCTTGTTTCGGTTTCTCCCAGTGTGGCCTCCGTCGTTTTTGTTGTCTCCGCCTCGGGGCTTGCCTTCCCGCCGCTGCCGCCTCTCCCTCTATCGAACGCTGGGTTCCTGTCGGCACCTTCGGCCTCTTTCCCCAGTGCTTCATGCTGGAGCATGTCGCCGCCATCGGTGCCTTCCTCTTTCTTTGCGTCGCTGCGTTCTCCGCCGCTGCCATGGTCGTCCTCCGGTACTCGCCGACGACGTCACTCGGCGGCTCATTTGCTCCGCCGCCGAGGGTGGTCTGCTGCCCCTTCCATCGTCTCTTTGGACGGTAAACATTACTAATTATGTTATGATTCTTCTTCGTTCGGTTGACGATTATTTATCTTGGCGAGAGCAATTTTCCTCTTTCACTATTATGCATCGGATTAGTGGTATGCTTGATGGTTCTGTTTCTCAACCATCGTCTCACTTATTTGTTGCCCCGGTTGTTCGGTTATAAATCCTAATTACTCTTATTGGTTACGAGTTGATCGGTTGTTGCGTGCTTGGATATTTGCTACTATTTCCCTAAAACCTTGAGTGAAGTTCGTAGCTTCCCTCGTTCCCTCCAAATCGGCAACATTTAGAGTCTCGGTTTAACACTCGCTAGTTTAGCTCGGGCTCTCGATCTTAAACGCATGCTTACTCATGTTTCAATGGGGGAAAATAAGTCCATGGATGATTATCTTCGAACCATTAAGAATATAGTCGATTCACTTGCTGCTATTCGAGTCCTCGTTATGCGACTTAGAACCGATTCGATTGACTACTCACGAGCTCCCTTCGAGTATCATACCTTTGTCACTTGCCTACTTCACTTTTGATGATCTCGCGCTCCAAACTTATCTTTTACGAGTAACGACTTAATTTTGGGCGTGCTCGTGATCCCCTACGCATCGGGCATTCGCCTCCCTTCTCTCACACGCTTCGCACCAAAGAGTGATGCTTCCAATACGAGGGTGCATCTTCGTGGTCATATGGCTCCGGAAAGGAAACTCTAGCCACTACAATAAAGGAAAAGGGGGTCGGAATAATCGTAATCGGAATCACAACAACAATTGTAACCATCAGCAAGCCTCCCACCGCAACAATTTTTCCGATCAAGCCTCTCTTAGGAGTGTGCCTACAGTACTTGCATTTCGTAATTCAGTTGGTTCATTGTCTTGTACTTTTGGTCCTTCTACTTCCTGTACTAACTACTCCCATGCAGGCACTAAGCTGTTACGAAGGGATATTAGGTTCCCGTCCTAATGTTGTTTGCCGATTTGTAATGCTCAGGGCATTCTGCCGACGATTGCCCCGATCGTTATCAACCACGTCAACAATCAGCACTTCCTCGCATTTGCTACTTTCAATCCGGTTGAAAATGGTGAACAATTGTGGTATCCTGATTCAGCAGCGCCTCTCACATGACTCCTTATGTTGGTAAGCTATCTTCTAAGTCTGCTTACTCTGGTCCTATTAAGGTTCGGGTTGGAAATGGAACCTTGTTACCTATTTCTAATGTTGGGTCTCTATCCTTGCAAACCGCTTCTCGGCCACTTCTTTTAAATCCTGTTTATCATGTGCCTCAACTTCAGCATAACCTCCCGTCGGTCAAACAGTTGTGTCGGGATAATAATTGTCATGTCACCTTTCATTCCGATTCTGTTTTTGTAAAGGACAACACCTCGGGTGATGTTCTTTTGCGGAGCCCCTAGTGTAGGCAATGTCTATCCCTTACGTCCGCCCATTGAGACACCTCATCTTTCAGCTAACCTAGCTCGAGTGAGACCGGCGATACCGGCATCGGAGACTAGGACATTGTGGAGCTTGAGTTTTGGATTTACTTAGGAGAAATAAATCGTTAAACTTACAAATAGTTTTCATGATACTTGTACGACTTGTCGTTTGACAAAGTCACATACTCTTCATTTTACTCTAGCGGAACATCGATCTGTTTCCCTCTTGAATTAATACATTCGCATGTTTGGCAATCATCTTGGCTTTCACATAAAGGTTTTCGATATCTTGTTGTGTTTGTTGATGATTTTACCAGGTTTACCTGGATTTATCCTATGCAATTGAAATCAAGTATGTTCAATTTTTGCAATTTTCGGGCTTTAGTTGAAAATCTTTTTAATTGCAAAGTTAAAATGTTTCGAGTGATGGAGGCAAACAGTTTGATAACTCTCCTCTTTTTGCTCATTTTCTTCAAAAGGGATCCTTTTTCGAAAATAATGTCCCGATATGCAACAATAGGATGGGGTTGCTGAGCGTAAGCATCGCCATGTTTTGGAAATGACTCGGGCATTTCTAATTGATGCTTCCATGCCTGCTCAATTTTGGCTTGATGTCTGCTCTTACAGCTGTCTATACGATCAATCGTTTACCTACACCCGTGTTGCAAAATCATTGTCCATTTGAGCTTTTATTTGGTCGTCCGCTCGATTATGGTTTTCTTAAACCTTTTGGTTGCTCCTGTTTTCCAAATTTTGTTGCAAAGGCGTCCAATAAACTCTCTCCTCATTCTGTTCACTTGTGTTTTTCTAGGCTATGCTCCTCATTATAAGGGATATCGTTGTTTGGATCCCTTAACGAGGTTGTGTTTATGTGAGTAGAAATGTACGATTTCATGAAAACATTTATCTTTTTCCTAAACTTGTCTCTAGTTCGTCTCCTAATGCCCCTTTTGTGATAAAGGATATTCTCTGTCTCACTGCAACTCGTGCCTTGGTTGTCTCATCTTCTACCTCTTCTTCTGGTTTGGTCTCCCGTACACTTGTTGAGTCCATTGGGACGACCCAATCTTTGGTCCTCCCTTCCACGTTGTTTGAACTCGCTTCTTACGGTGCTGAGGTGTCTCCTTCTCTTCCCTTAGCTTCTTTATCCTTGTCGAGTCTCAACTCTAGCCCAATGTCTATGGCCCATGTCTCTCCCGAGCCCGACACAACATCTCGCTCCCTCTCCTCTCGCCCTTGGTCTTGTGTCCGCTTCATCTCCTATTGCGTCGACCCCCTGCTCGTACTAGTGATTCTATACGTCGCTCGCCGAGTCCTGTTGCCTCTTCGAGTGTCCCTATGTCTTTGTCCACTAATGTTCACCCTATGCGGACTCAGTCCAAGTCTAGCATTGCCAAACCTAGGCGTCTCCTGTCTCTCGGTGTTGGTCTTACTGAAGTTGAACCTACATGTTTTTCACAAGCTTCCCGACATTCCAAATGGAAGGAAGCCATGGCCGAGGAGTATAATGCTTTGATTGCCAATAACACATGGGATTTGGTTCCATCTCAACCGGCTCTTAATTTGGTTGGCGAGTAAATGGGTTTACGGGATTAAATATCGCTCCGATGGTACTGCGGAGAGGTACAAAGCTCGACTTGTAGCACATGGGTTTCACCAACAACCCGGTATTGACTATCATGAGACTTTCAGCCATGTCGTTAAGCCTGCTACTATTCGACTGCAGTTCGACTCTTGCTTGTTTCCTTTCATTGGCCCATTCGCCGACTTGATGTCAAGAATGCCTTTTACATAGCCATCCGACCGAGACAGGTTCATATGAAACAACCTCGTGGATTTGTCCATCCTGATTTCCCTACCTATCTTTGTCGCCTTAAGAAGGCGCTCTATGGTTTGAAACAGGCTCCTCGTGCCTAGTTTCATTGCTTTAGCAGACTTCCTTCTGTCTCATGGTTTTGTATGTAGCAATGCCGACACCTCCATGTTTGTTCTTCGAACTAGCAATCATGTCCTCATTCTCCTTCTTTATGTGGATGATATTATTCCGACTGGTAGTTCCTCTACCTTACTCGCAATCTTTTATTTATTCCCTTGCCGGTCAGTTTGCCATGAAAGATCTTGGGAACCTAAGTTATTTTCTTGGCATTAAGGTGGTTCAATCTCTTTCCGGATTATTTTTGACACAGCAGAAATATGTTTTAGATCTCTTACATAAATTTCAGCTCCAAACTTGTACCTCTGTTAAAATTCCTTACGCTACTCGAACCACCCTATCCCTTACAGACGGTGAACTGTTTGTTGATCCCTCTCAACACGAAGTATGGTAGGTGCCTTGCAGTATTTGACCATGACTCGACCTAATATTGCTTATGCGAGTGCATGTAGTTTCCCAATTTATGCACGCTCCCGTACTACTCATCTGCATGTTGTGAAGCGTATTTTCGAGTATCCGTGGAGGACTCTTGACCATGGGCTTTTTCTTCGTCTTGCCTCTTTCTTGTCAGTCATTATTA
Source organism: Talinum fruticosum (assembly GCA_021018815.1). Lineage (NCBI taxonomy): Eukaryota > Viridiplantae > Streptophyta > Magnoliopsida > Caryophyllales > Talinaceae > Talinum > Talinum fruticosum. The sequence goes on from JAITYX010000105.1 coordinate 1,353,022, forward strand.
CCTATTTTGATGCTAAGCTGGGCTGGTTGTTGTGACACATGTCACTCTACCACAGAGCTATGCAGATTTATTTTGGTTCTAATCTCATATCTTGGCTTTCTAAAAAGCAACCCACAATCTCCAAATCGTCCACTGAAGCCGAGTATCGTGCTCTTGGTTATTCGATTCTTTGAGACACTTTGGCTTCGCAAGCTTTTGTTTGATGTTGGTATTTCCCTTGCCACTCCTGTACGGTTATATTGTGACAATATCGATGCTACATATATGACTCGCCAATCCGGTCAATCGGGACCGTCGCAAATATATAGTCGTGGATTATCACTTTGTTCGAGAACGGGTTGCCGATGGAGATCTTGTTGTGTGATATATCCCTACTACTTCTCGGATTGCGGACATCTTCACTAAAGGGCTGTCCTCTCAACAGTTTCGGTTTCTTAAGTCCAAGCTGTCCGTGCGTTCCCCGATCGGCTTGAGGGGGCGTAATAGAGTATTAGAGATATTATTGTACATAAAATAATTATAAATTATTTTTCACGTATTATCTTCTATATATATAGAATGCTCGACTCCCATATTGGGTGAGTCATTCCGCCATTATCTTTCACATCTGTCATGGTTTTGCCTACTCCCGCAAGTTGCTTGACCCACGGTTCTCTCTCCTCTCCCTCCCGCCGGCACTACCCAACCCTGTCGAACCACTTCCTGTCGGTGCCGGCCCTACCCGCCGCTATCCCGCCTGCCCGGCCGTGCTCTGTTGCTGCGCAGCTGCTTGCTCTACTCCCTCTAATTATGCTCGCCCGCGGCCCACCACCTGGACTCCAGCCACTGGTGGCCACCTGCTGCCGGCCGCCGTCGGTTCCGGCGACACCGTTTCCACCGGTCGCCCACCCGGACTCCAACCAGCCTACCTACCACACTCTTCCTTTCATTCGATTTCGGATCTTAAAAGTTAGGGCTTTGAAATTCTTTTTATATTTGTTATTGTTGTTGTTTAGAATTATAAATGCACTGTTGATTGGTGTTGTTGTGTGATTGATTGTTGATATTATTTGTAAATGGTGATTTAGAAATTTATAGATTGTTGTAAATAGTGGGTTATATGGGAAGAAATTTGGACTTTTGGTATGATTAATCAGCTTAACAAGGGAAAAAAACATGAATTTATTTATTCTATTCTATATTTTTTACTGACTCTAGTTTGGCACATGGTAAAGTTCGTGGAGAGATTTGTTGAGATGATTTATGATGAAGAAGGTGCTCTCATAGATTAAATTTGAGTTGTTGAACATATGTAGAAGGAGGCAAAACTACTTCTAGGAGACATATCTGCATATATCCCATTTCCCATTCACTAATTTTTAATATATGTATCGATCATGCATCGATTTCAAAACATGAAACCTTTTAAGGGGTAATTATAATATTTACAATAATTTAATATTTGATGTTATTGTATGATTTTTAATTTTTAACATATATATTGGCATCAAGATGTGTATTGTAAGCTCTGCCCATCGGTTTCAAAGCATGAAACCTTCCAAGGGACACTCATAGACGAAAGTCCTAGCTCCGCCACTGCTCGTTTCTGTTTGTTTTGCTCTTTTCTGTTTGTTTCTACTCGTTTATGTTTCTATTTCTATTTCTATTTATTTTCTATGTAATTTTAAACCGTACAAATTAACAATATAAATTTTGCTACTAATGTGTAATAGTTTTCAAGAGGTAAGGGGATGACCCATCGTACTTTTCCCTCTCCCACTCCAATCCTGAAAGTGAAATGCATTGCCATATATTGAGTATGGATTGGAGGATTTTAATTTGAATATGGGGTTAGGTTGAATGTGGCAAAAGATTCACTGGAAGGGCATTTCAGTTTGAATTTCCAGCTGGTTGTCATTTAATTCATATTTTCTGTAGCCTCAATTAATTGACTTGGAGCCAATATTAATTTACAAATACCAAAAAGTCCAAGTGGTCTATACACTAATTAAAGACGTCTATCGCACCATGTATCTAGTAGCAGATTCAGATTTTCGTACACGATAACGATGATTATTTTTGAGTTTCTAAAACTTTTATAATACCAATTATATTTTTATAGTATCGTCAAAGTTTTGAAGGGTTTTTAATTATATAAATGTTTTAAACAATTTTTCGATTAATAGTATGTGTAAACATTGTTATGCTAAGTGTAACACCCCTCTCCTCACGTGTCCATCTAGCGAACAAACTATAAGTAAAGTCTTCTTTATAACTTACAATTTTAGGATTTCAAAAGGAGATCTTATTGTGGGTGTCATTTAACTCAATTAATAAAGATTTTTGAGATTTGTTATTAAAGACTAATTTTTAAATTCCGCCTATATCGACTTTTATAACTGATTCACACTAAAAAATAAAGAGATATCATCGGCCTTGATCCTAACCTTGGTACCTATCTCCTCCCGACTTCAAACTTTCCAAAATCAATATAGCTATTAAATAAGGCTACTAGCAATCAAACAACTTGCAAAATGCATCAGTCAATAATTCGAACTGGATCAAAACGTCTGTATCATACTGTCGAGGATATACACTCATAATTTATAATAATGTATTACAATGTATGAACACAGTTTACAAGTAAGAGTATGTAATCCTGAGACAGCAATATCGTTTGTTTGCCCATATTGATTATTAACTATAAAAGTTGGTGTGAGTTGCGTTCGGTCCAGTCGATTACACGTGAAGATTGCAGTGTGTGCTCTCCTAACAGTACAGTACTAGGAAAATCCCTAGTGCTAAAAGTATAACCAAAAAACAAAATACAAATGAAAAGACACCAGGGACAGTAACATGGAACGATTCTCTCTCTATCTGTATTTAAATTTTTTCTTAATCAAATCTAAATCACATGAATTACACCTAATCCGAACTAAACAACAACTAGCTTGGCCTTTTCCTTGTCCTCTTCTTCCTCCATGGTATCCGATAGAGGAACACCCCTAGTTTCCGGCAGCCCACCCGTGAACAACCCACAAATACCGATCACGAGCCCGAACAACCCGTATGTCATGAACGGGCTAGTTCGGCCCGCTGCCACCAACGGCGGGCTGAAGATCCCCGAAAACAAGGGCCTGTCGGGCCATGGACACCGCGGAGTTCCTGATGCATGTAGGAAATAACTCAATGGTGTACATGAGCATGATGTTTAAGGACGAACATGCGCTCAGGAACGAGATAATCTCGAGCCCTATTTGAAGACTCATCATTAGGCTACCATGGTAGAAATCCTCCACTATCACAACCAATACACTGCAAATTCCACTCATTATAGTGAACCCTATCAAAGCAGACTTTCTGTTCAATCTATCGATCAAAACGAAGGTGATGAAAGAAGCCGGTAATTCGGATAATGCGTTGAGGGTGCAACTGAGGTAGAGGTTGATGGGGAGGTTCCCTAAGGCTAAGGGCATGCCATAGTAAACCACACCAATGCCAGTACACATGATCATGACCCCGATAAGGCGGTGTAGGGCCCATGACCTTGCCACCAGGATTTTCAAGGCAGAGTAGACATCCACGTCAATGCCCTGTGGGGCCTCCTCCTCACCGAAGAAGCTGAGGGTGAGGCTACTTTGATGGAGGGTTGCGATATTCTTTAGGTTTTCGACGGCCTCCTCCTTCCGCCCCTTGATGAGGAGCCACCGTGGGGACTCCCTCACGAAGAAATGGACGAGGACACAGTATATTAGGGCAGGTATTGAAGTCCACATGTAGATGGCTCGCCATGATTTGCCTTCGTTTATGTAGGCTATTCCGGGCAGGGATAGGAACCCTAGTGAGAAACACGCGAAGCCGATCACCCCTACCTGTAGAAGTTATCAAAGAAGCTGTTAATCACAACGATTGCATTAACAAGTATTTCGATAATTGAAAAAGGTAAAGGCTTGTGAATAGGTTTGGTATACACTAAGCAAAGTCTTTTTCTTGTGTGAATGCGACTTATTGTGCTCAGTATCTAGCTTTTTTATGGCAACTAAAACTGTACATTGCATTCGGTTTAAAGGATGAAGATCGAGGAAAGCAAAGGCGTATGATCAACCCTTGTTTGGTAAGCTTGTTTGGGAATATTAGATGAAGAGAAAGAAAAAAAATTGATTCTTCCAACTTGTCCTAAAACAAGAATGATCAACGTAATAGATCAAAAAATATAATTACGATGAGTTGATCCACATTTCTTTATTCCCTCGCTTAATATTCGAATAAGCTGAAAATGCATGACTTGAGTAGTTGAAAAAGACTGTACACTTGAGTAGCTTTTATCAACCTTTATTCACCCAAAAAAAAAAAAAAAAACCCGGTTTGAGCAGCTATACACGATGCAAACGTACCTGCCCTCGCCAACGCTTGCCGACAACCTCAGTAGCCAACACCAAGGAGCACGTCCCAATGGCAGCCCGACCGAACCCACACACGAACCGGAGTAAGGCATAGACCCACACATTTGTAGAAAAAGGGCAGTTATAATCCCCGAAATAGACATAGAGAGGCATGACAAGAGGAGGAGGTTCTTCCGGCCGAGCCACGAGTCCGCCAGCGTGGCCAGCACGAGCCCACCAATGAGGCACCCGAAGAAGAACGAAGAAGCCGGGAGGCCCTTGACGAATGAGCTGGCACACTGTAGGCCCCACTCGGATATGATAGTGGATTCCTTGGGTGAGTTCCACGCCCACGTGGCGTCCCTAGGAAGGTCACAGACGTCCACGTTAGACCCGCACTGGGATCCCAGGCAGTGCCAGGGTGGCTCGGCGTCGGTGAAGACGGAGATGAAGGTTTGTTGGGCGTCAAAGGCCCAGGCCAGAGACACGAGCACTGATTGGATGAGCTGCGGCCACCCGAAGTCGCCTATGTATTTCTCGATGCGCTCCTCCATAGACAACTTTTTCTCATGGTGATCGTGATTGTAATCAAAGCGCACGTTGGTGTCGTCTTTTTCAGATGGGAGTACTAGTGGAGTTTTGTCCGCCATTGGATTTCTAGCTTGATCGTGAAATGACGAGAGGAGAGAGAAACTAGCTAGCCAGGAGAAGGTAGGAGGGGGTTAGGGGTTGGGCTTATTTTTGAGAAAATTTATTATACTAGGACAGAAATCGTCTAATTATAGGATTGGTGGAACGCTTGGGAAATTTATATTTATAGCTAAAAATGTGAACTACGCGGGCTGATAGTGAAACACGAACAATAACACGGCTGTCCATATCCGACAACAAGCTTTCACCCATAAGAAATAAATAAACAAGTAGCTCCATAATTTATATATATATATATATATATATATATATATATACACACACACATTGAGGTAGCCACTTTTGCCTTATATATACTTGTTTTTATGTTCTCTTTTGCTAAAAAACTACTATATGAGTGTCTTTTTCATTCGATCTCTCTCGATATAAACATAGGGGTGAATTTACGATTGGACAATCGTAGTTATCCGACCAGGCTCTTTTATTAGAATTTTTTTTGCATAAATATAATTTAACCCCACTATATTCATAAATCATCTCTAAGCTTAATAGGTAAGGTTGGTTTAATAAATTAATAGAAAGAATAGGTCCTGTGATTGAATCCTAGTAGAAGAATCTAAAACTTTCTTCCTTTTTTTTTTATTTTCTTTTTCTCAAGTCACATTTCTTATTTCTCACTAACAACCTCCTCCAATCCTCGAATTTTTTCAATTAAGCTACAATTTAATTATATAAACTATGTTAGGTTGTTACTTAATTTTTTAAAATTCCATTAATTTGTAATAAATTTTGTACTAATTTGTGCAAGTTTGAATTTGATCATTTTTAAATTTTTGAATTGATTGAGGCTATATATTAGTATGGATTAAAAATTTAATAATAATCATCTATTACATATTGATAGTCGAATTACTTTTGAGATTTAGAGTAGAGATAAATTAGAGTGTCGTAATTTGCCCGCGGCTTGCCCTTATTTGTAATTTGTTTGTTTCTTGGATTAAGAAATTCCTTATTTTTATCTTTGCTTCCTAATTTCTGTAAGATTTTATAAGAATATTAAAATTAGATATTTATGAGCTTTGAGATTGGGTTTTCAACACAAAATTGTGACTCGAAACCCAAAATTACCGGAACTCTTAAAAATCTAAAACTTTTCGAGTATCAATGAGTCAGGCTTGGGTTAAAATTTTAAATAATTACATATTATCTCGACCTTCGTCAATTTGAATTCTAAATCCGCCACCCCTCCAAAGCCGTAGTATAGAAGCTTGAGAATAATTAGTGACTTAACGAAGAAATATTTGACTTAAAGGCATGATCTTTATTTATTACAAAGGGAATAAATATATTTAAGCGACTAATAATAGAGATCGAATCATTATTACAAAAAAAAAGGGTATACTTCCACCCTTATCTAATCATATAAAAAAATAGGGAATAAATGTATTATAAAGGGACAATTTCTAATAATCAAATAAGTGAAATACTAAATACATAATAAAAATAAATTTTTTAAATAATTGAAAAGAAACATTTTTTTGAAAATTTAACACAAAGAGGGAACATTGTTATTTGATTTTCCGCTGCACAATGTTCAATATATTAAAAAATCAAAATAAATAAATAAACCAAACTCCCATCTCGTTTTCTTTCTTATTTTCCCATCAATTAGTAAATTTCATATGCAGCCACTCTATGTGTTTTTTAATGTTATTTAAAAAAGGCAAAATAAATAAAACTGAAAAAATTCACCTCATAAACTAAATCCTAATTTAAAGAACTATGTATCCTTAAACTCAGGGGTGGATCTATATTGGGGCAACTGAGGTTCTCCGACCCCGTCCTTTTGAGCAAAAAAAAATTGTGTAAAAAGAAAAAAATAAAAAAATCTAATATATGTCAATTGACCCCAATAAATTCAATAAGAATTATGAAGCTCAACTGGTTAAGCATAGTGCAAGTGTTTATATCAGTGATCGCGTGTTCAATTTTCCTTCAAGCTCAAATTGGCAAATATAGATGAAGGTAAGTGTGTCGGGTAATACTACTTTTGTCCAGATATAAGCGTAATTAGATATGACTTTCACCCCGATTATTGAGCACGCTGAATATTTTTCCACTCATACCTTATCCATGCTTAACATGAGCGTGGTATAAGCAAACCTTGCCACACTAATATCCACGATAGGAGGCGATTTTAACCATTGATACATGTCGTATTTTTGTAGTAAATAAAAAATAAGGAAGGTTAATTATTTTGTCCCAAAAATGCCAATCAAGAGAATTTTTCCTCGAGAGTATGTCTTATCTAGCAAATGACGTGTTTATTTTAACTATTAAAACCTAGTTGTTAGCGGTTACAAGCACGTTTCAGCAATTACGAGCTGTTACAAGCGATTACGAGTCGTTGCGAACTATTACAATCAGTTATGACTAATTATAAGATATTACGATTAGTTGTTAGCGGTTATAATTTGTGGTTAACGGTTATAATTCATGGTTAGCGGTTATAATTTGTGGTTAACAGTTATAATTTATGGTTAGCGGTTATATGAGTGTTTACTAATGATTACGAGTGTTTATTAGCAATTATAATTTTTTTAAGATGTCCTTAGTAATATTATTAATTGTATATTTCATAATAACGAATATTAATTAATAACCAGTATTTAAAAATATTTTTTATTGATCAATTTAATTTTTATTCTGTCAAAATTATATATTTTGCTTCTAATCATATTTTATTTTTATATCAATGTTTTCTATGGAAAAAATCAGCTCCTAGTACCACCTATTTCAATTTCATATCATGATAGTAATGGCTTATTTGATATAAATATTTGTATATCTTTTCATACTAATATACAATTTACAAAAGAATAACATAATGATGATAATAACGACTATTATAATAATAATAATAATAATAATAATAATAATAATAATAATAATATTATTATTATTATTATTATTACTATTATTATTATTATTATTATTAAATATAATGTTAAAATTAACAGTTATAATATTTAATGTTTCTTTAATGCTCTCTCATAACATCAAAAATAAACAAACATAATATCATGTCCTCGCACGTTGTATAGTGCTAATCAACTAAACTAAATGCTATCTCAATTTTACTTTCAATAGAGATATAACTAGATATAAATAAATAAATAAATGGCCTTATATATATATACATATATATATATATATATATATATATATATATATAATCCATATATTTTGCATGTTTTTTCTTTATAAGTAATAGAGAATGTAATAAGTACTCTCTTCATCTTAAAATACTTAATGTGTAGAGGAAAAATCATAACAATTAAATTTAATGACGGTTATAATTTAAAAAGACTTTTATACCCCGCTTTATTCTAACAAAGCCAGCTTTTTTAATTCACAAAGCTCCTCTCCCTATCCTCCATATCCCCCACTCTCTCTCTTTCTTGATTTCCTAATAAAGCTAAACCCCAGTCTTTCATCTTGTTTTGCATCTCTCTCTTTCTCTGTCTCTCCTCATAAACATGAAAGATGGAAAAAAATAAGGGATTTTATAGGAAATAATAAAAATTTAAAAAATATATGAAAAATATAAATAATAAATAAGGATAAAATTGATAAATTGATAATCAATATGTTATTAGAATTATAAAGTGATAAGTTGTTCGGTCTAAATATTACGTTATTTAAACCCTTATTTATCTAGTTTTTGTCTCCTAAAATAATTTTTTTATAGTTTTTTATTTATTTTGTTTGATTTTGTAGGTAATAAATTGGGTTGAGTGGATCCCATAATTTGAGCTCGAAATAAATGAAAAATATAGATTGAGAGACTAAGTTGAGCAAATGGGATTGATCAAATGCAGAAATACAAGGCCTAAAACTCATATTCCACTTACATGCATGGCAAAGGAAAAAAATTCTAATGATGACATCATCATGACATCAGATGTCATCATCACAATTCCCACAGATTGCAAAGAAATCAAGGGGAGAGGCAGAGCTTTATATATAGGGGGCGGGGGCGGGGGCGGCTGTAGCTGGGTTTTGGGGGCTATAGAATTACTTTAGTTTTCTAGGTTTATTTTAGTTTAATTTAATTAATTTTTCTCTTGTAAATATTGAGATTCAATTTATTTTTATTTTAATTATTAGTTTAAAAAGTTCAATTTCTAATAGTTTTTAATTCAATTCGATTCGTTCCTGATAAATTCTTCCCTTTTATCTCTCATTTGTTTTTATTTTGTTTAATTTAGTTTAAAGATTCAATTTTTATTATATTTTGATGTTAGTAGTAGTTATATTATTTGTTTAATTTCAGGTTTAATTTTATTTTGTTAGTTTATGTCGTTCTTCGAGTTAATTTTTATTAGATTAATTGTGTTTTATGTTAATTAGTCGCTAGTTTGTGTCACTTTAGTTGTGATTAATCTCTTAATGGCTAATTGATCTTGTTTGGGCCTTTATTTACCTAGTTTATGCTAGTATTTTGGGATTGTTTCTCATACCTGCCACATAGGTTCGATGAGATGTCCGAAAGGGTCTTTTCATCTTGATTTTTAGGCGGTTGGTCTATCACTGAAAGGTGTAGTCAATTTGCTAGTGTGGGTAAAGAGATAGTTGGGATTTTGGCATGAAAATAGCCTGAATTCTAGCTAGGTCCGAGGTTGCTATTTTTGTAATTTAATTAGGCTAACTCTAAGAAAGTAGGTGGTTAGAATAATTAGATTAGCTCTTGACCCTCAAAAGTGTCGCTTGAGTAGGTTTTGATGGTGCAACCGACCACTCCTAAATACTTGTATAAACTTAAGTAGGTTTAGGCTTAGCTTAATTAATTAGTTTATTAAGTGGTAAAATCATAACTCGAGTATATTTTTATTACTTTCTAGGTTAGTTTAATCACCATATCTATCTCATATGTGTTGATTCGCCTAAATAGAAAGTTTAAGTTAGCTTGAACACAACTGTCTCGTGGACACGATCCGTGCTTGCCGGCTAGCTACAAATACACCGTGCACTTGCGGTTATAATTTTAGAACTTAATTCTTCCTACGTAGACAAGTAATTTAAAACGAAAAAGTTAGTTAAAAGAAAATTATCTTAGAGGAGGGTGAATATATGATAACAAATTTTAATGATATTTTATTTCAAAATTGATCGATAATGATCAATAAATTCAGCAATGTAACTCCCTATACTTATATGCAGTCACTAATTTTTATCAATGTGGACATACTTTACCTAAATATGCAGGCACTAATTTTTATCAATGTGGACATACTTTACCTAAATATGCAGGCATTAATTTTTATCAATGTGGGACATACTCTACCTAAATATACTTCGAAACGCTTCCTAATGTTTGACCTCCTAATAAGGCTCAACATGACGTGATTAACCATACAACAAATTGGTGAACTAAGCCTTAATAACAAAAAATGCAATGTATATGTGTAAGTTTAAAGCGCCATTCTACTCATTATTGTCACATATAGTTAGCATCCACTAATATAGAAAGCACTTTTAACTACGGTTAAAAATGATATTTAATGACGGTTAACAGCATCGTGTATTTGGGTGTCGTTGTATGTACAACCTTTAACTACATTTCTACAATCGTAATAAAAAAAATACCCTATGACAACGGTTCTATAAAAAAATCGTAGTATTAATATATGACGACATAGAATCGTTGTCATATATGAACCTATAATGACGGTTCTTCATCCGAACCGTTGTCATAGGTGCAATTTATTTAAAAAAAAAAGAACGTAACTCCTTAAGATTTGAAATCGAAGGAGCTCTAAAATTTTGAGATCTAAAAATTAAAAATGAGGAAGAGAGCATAGAACTAACGAATTAAGAAAAGTAAGCTCTAAAAAAGTTAAAGAAATACACATCTAAAAAATTAAAGGAATACATATCTAAAAGGAGCGAAGCAATACCAATCAAAAAAACATCTAAAATACAGATCTAACAACGAAATTTAAACCAATTTCTTTCCACAATACAGATTTAGAAGAGCAGCGGCTTCCTCCTCCATCTCCTTCGACCGCTTCTTCATCTCATCCAGCTCCTGAGCCAAGCATCAAAAAAAAAAACAGAGGTAAGATTACCAACACATTCTAGGGTTTCTCGGAACCGCGAGGAACAATGAAACGTAAACGATTTTCCAAATAAATCAAGTAATAAACAGAATAGGAGAGAGAATTGAATGAATCATAGAAAACCTTGACGGCGTCATCGTCGGCGGTGAACATGTAGACGTTGGGGCCGTGGCCTTCCATGTCTCCTTCCATATCTCCCTCAACGGGGATATATCCTCCATACACCTCGTGCTCTTTTTCCTCCATCTCGCTCTCTCTCTCTCTCGCTCTCCCTCTCACTCTCTCTCTAGTTTGTGACTCGGAGAAGGTCGATAAATGGCTACCAGCAAAGGATTTATGGAGTTGAGAGAGGTCACCGGGGTGGGAGGGAGAAAGACAGAGAGATTAGGGATTGGAGTCAAGTGAAATTAGGGAGAGAGAGGGTGTTGAAAGAAATATAATACCGCAAGTGTACGGTGTAGTTGTAGCTAGGAACCGGCAAGCACGGGTTGTGTCCACAGAGAGTTGTGTTTCAAATATCAAAACTAACCTAAACTTTCTAATCTAGGTAAAAACTCGGTTCGACGAGTGATTTGGTTTTTGGATCAACTAATAACAAAATAACTAAGAAAAAAACCGATGAATAAAAAGCCTTAGATTGGGATTAATCACACTAATATGCCTGAAACTAGAATCGAATACCGCTTGAGATTTGCCTATGCTAGTAGTTTAGAAGAGGGAGACACCAATTAAGCCTATCTTCGCCTACTTTCGAAGGTCAAAGACTAATCTTGCACAATCCAATCACCTATTGTCCCTACCTGGCGCGCCAAAAACTTGTTGAGAGAAATATAATACCGCAAGTGCACGGCGTAGTCTGTAGCTAGGAACCGGCAAGTACGGGTCGTGTCCACAAGGAACTTGCTTTTAAATACTAAATCCACCTAAAAACTCTAATTTAGGTAAAAACTCAATTCGACAATGATTTGGTTTTTGGATTCAACTACTAAAATAACTAAGAAAGATCAATGAATAAAAAGCCTTAGATTGGGATTAATCACACTAATATGCCTGAAACTAGAATCGAATACTTGTTTGAGATTTGCCTATGCTAGTAGTTTAGAAGAGGGAGACACCAATTAAGCCTATCTTCGCCTACTTTCGGAGGTCAAAGACTAATCTTGCACAATCCAATCATCTATTTTCATGGGATTAATAAAGGCCAAAATTACAATGAATGCATCTCACAACCCCCAATTAAAACCTTAATTATTTTCATATCAAAGTTCTAATCGTTCACAATGTCATTCTAGGTAAGTTTTCATCTTTTGATGTTCCACAAAACCCTAATAAAAGCATATGAGTCCTCTCTCGAGGCAATAAATGAAAGAGTGATGAACGAAGTGAATTCTAACCTAAAAAGCATAGAACAACCCAATTGGTACTCAATTCATGATTATCAAGGCATAATAGGGATCAATCCCAACCTAAGTAAAGAAATTAGCCCCTAAACATGATACTAAACAATTGACAAAGATTAGAGAAAATAGCCATAGAGAAACAAAGAGAAATTGTGAAGAAAAGATAAAGAGAAGAAATTACGATTACCGAATAAAAAGTTTGATGCGATTCAATCATAAAAACTTGAAGTAGAATGACAATAATGAGTGTTCTTGAGTCTCCTCTCGAGCCCTCTCGAAACCCTAACTAAATCTCTAAATTATGGAATAGAATCCCTCAACAAATACAATTAGGAAACTTAAATAATCGCCGAAACAGATGAGTCGCACGGCCGTGCGAAAATCGCACGAGGTACCGTGCGAAAAATCTGCCGCGTTACGTGCTCTCGCTGTTTCGCACGGCCGTGCAGATTCTGCACGGGGTACCGTGCGCGTCTTCAATCTTCCAGTAACTTGTCGCACGGCCGTGCGAGATGTGCACGAGGGGTCGTGCGGCCTTCCTTCACTTCGGGCCTTTCACCCGATAATCGAACGGTCGTGCGGTTTCGCACAGGGGCTGTGCGACTTCTCTTGATGTGTTTTAGGCTTCTTTCTTGTCTCCTCTTGGGCCCGAACTCTTCTCTTCATCGCTTTTCATAAAATTTACCTCGAATCTCTCAAATTTAAACCCAAAAACCTGTAATAAAGAGATTTACGAACTTAGGTGACGATAAAGAGAAAATGAGCAAAATCTAACCCAAAACTAAATAAATATCATTGAAATCATCATGGAATTGGGCTAAATAATGCCTTAAAAACCGGCAAAACGAGGTCTAACAGAGGGGAAAGGGACGAGGAAGAGGCCAAGGAGAGAGAGGAAGCGGCGATTGGAGTCAAGTGAAATTAAGATAGAGAGAGGGGAAAATGAGGAGGAAGCAACCAAGAAGAGAGAGGAAGCAGGTTATGAAGTGGCCAAGTAAAATTAGGGTTTTTAACCAACAATTTTTTTAGTGCTATGACGACAGTTCAATTAAAGAACCGTCGTCAAAAATTTTCACCGAATTTTTACGACGGTTCTTTCATTGAACTATTGTCATAGGTTATTTTTTACGACGGTTCTTTCATTGAACTATTGTCATAGGTTATTTTTGACGACGGTTCTTTAATTGAACTGTCATTATATGTACATTAATAATCACTTTATTTACTAAAATGCCACCAATTCATTTTTTACAACTGTTTATCGATCCTTTTAACCGTTGTTAAAAATTTGTCGTTAAAAGTGGTTTCTATAGTAGCGATCCGTGAGTTAATGCAAATCAACCACAGTTAAAATCTTCAAAAGACGGATGTTGCAGTATATTTATAAGCAATGTGAATTAAAGAACAACAATAACAACTTTTAGATTAGATTCGGCTTTCACAATGTCAATGAAGATATAAATATGAGTAATTTTATCCCTGCTAGCATTTTTGTAACCAGAGAGGTTAGCTCCATGAGGCATGGTAGCAAAAAAATTAGAAAATATTTTTCACAAGTTAAAATCTTTTGAAAAATATTAAAAAATAGAAGCATAACATTTTTTTTAATGGCAACATTCAAGAAACATTAGATAGGAAGTACATTAATAAATAAGCAATAAACACATTTAATGCAACACAATAAAATTAATTATATAGGGAGCAGCTCAGAGCTTTTTTTTTTTCTCGTAAAGAGTAAAAGTGAATTACACGGCAAACTTAGATAACCTTCTCATAAGGATTTAACCTAAATGATCATTTATTAGAATTGACGAAAGTAGAGAGGAGGGACAATGCCCCCAAACAGCTGGGGAAGAAAGCAGATGTCTAAGATGTGCCAACCAATCAACGGCACAGTTAACTTATATAAAGATGTGATTTATAAGCTCAGAGCATAGTAAAAGCTAAGACCCATATTCGTACATAAGCATTTATATCTTTTCTCTTGATATGCGCAATGTATTACCCAAACCATCTGAATTTGGCTTCCACAATCTTATGTTATTCTCTAAGGCGTGCTATCCCAAATTTTTCTCTAATGCGTTCCTAATCCTTTCCAATCTTGTATGACCTCTTATCGATGTAAGCATTTGTATCTCTACGTACGATCAATCTTAGCACTTGAGTATTCTTAATCCGTCAAACACTTCGAACCGTACAACAATACTGGTCTAACCACTATACATTAAACCACTATAAATTCATGAAAAGTTTAGCAAAGAAAATCAAGGATGATACCTCCACAACAATATTCTATCCAAACAAAGATATCTGAAATTCAATATACCATAAATAGGATCTTCAATAAAAATCCTACATATTTAATTCAAATTAGTCATACATATTACAAAAATAAATATAAATATTTTGGAAAAATATCGGTATTTGTATAAAGCTTAATCTAGTCGGTATTTGTATGAAGCTTAATCTAGAAAGATGTTAGTGTAAATGATACTCCAATTAATTTTTTTATATTTTGTCAAAATATTATTAAATTAATTAGAGGGCCTAGTTAGAAGACAAAAAGAAGTCAAGGATAAAAAGGGAGGATTTTTTTATATTTTCTATTGCCCAATTGAAATTAAAATAGGGGCAATATGTATATTAGTGTATCACAGGTTTTGGAACTTTGTGTGTCTGATTAGAGCCAAATTGGCCTAATTGAGATGCAGGTGGAGGACCATGTGGGTGTAAATGTAATCAATCCTTAGCCAAGACAAGGCATATATATCTGGAATGACATGGACCTGAATATGATCATATGATTTTTTATTTTACTGTTTTTTTATTCCCCTGCTGAGTAGAATCTCACCAAGTCCAGCCTCACCTGAACTAGTCAAAGTAAAGTAGGCAGTCCATATCAATTCATTATCTTATATACTTTTTCTGTCCCATAATAATAATCCTGACTAAATAATAGTAAATTTTTATAAAATAATTATTATTAAATATATTATTTTTTAATATTTTAAGAGGAGAGAGAGAAATTCTCAAATTAATATTAGCAATTCAGAAATAATACATGAAATATATTACGAGACTTTGATAAACAAAAATTTATAAAAAAGATGGATAATTTTTTCGAAACAGATGAAGTAAACAATACAATACAAACTGTTAAAAAGTAAGATACGACATTGTCTAAGTGTGGCCCGAAATCACATAATTTCTTTGGCCATATCTCTCCACTTGATAGTGTGGTCCGTTAATTAACATCATTTGCTGGCCCATTATTTTGGCTAATCTCAATTTACTTTTCGTTCCCTCCCCTGCCCTACTTGATATGTATCTTAATTTAAAACGGCTCTTTGATATTTTTATTGTGATTTAGAAATTATATTATCATATGTTAAATTAAAGATAATTAGTTTGATTGAATAGTATAGTGATGTTATAATTAATAAATTATGTAGTATTTATATTCACTCCCTAGCATAGTAGATTCTATGTGCTCATCGCCGTCCATGATTTTCTTCCGATTATTTTTGTATAAATTTGGGTGCTTTGTGCTTTAACTTCTTATTATCCGTGTGTACACTCTTTTCACTTCTGCTTAATTAGCTCAATCCACCCCTAAGAGACACTATAATGATAAAGAGGAGATAGATTTATAGATAATTTCGGGCTCGGAGGTCGAGTGACTGAAATTGAAGAAGCTTCGGTATGAAATAGTAGTATCCTCTTGTATTTGGACCCGCTTCCACGGCTTGGTCTATAAGAAATTCAAGCCCCAGATCGTGCTTAAGATTGAACATCTAATGCTTTAGCTGAAGCCTCAAAGTTTGAGGGTTAAAAGTAGAGCAAATGCCCCGTGGAGAAAGTGAGACGGTCTCTTCCTTTCCCCTTATATATAAAACTGCATAATATATTCTCGTAGAAAGCTCTGTGTCAGGTCAATTCACTGCACCTTGGAATGTTACCCCCTGAAAAATGCATACTTTACCCTCTGTACATCTCTAGGCTTGTTGGGCAGCAAGGTTGAGGCCAATTCACTCATCTTATGGGGGTTTACGGGTACCTGAAATCCCATAACATGTGAACCATACGCCAACTACAAATTCAAGAAAAATATCGATTTGGGTACAAGAATAGAAAATTTTGAATACTTCAGTTCGGGTACTTGAAAATTCGATTCCGGTATTAGGTTTTCAGTTTCGAATAGTTTTGAACACCCGTAATATTAAGCGAGATACAAAATTCATGACAAAATTAAGTATTAAGAAATAAAGTTATCCTAAAGTTTCATTGAAGATGAAAAAATTAATAAAAAGATGACTAAAAATAAAAATAGAATTGATAAACTACTCATTAATAAATTATTGGGACTCTAAAGTGATAGATATTATAAAATAAAAAAGCTAATGATAAAGTAATATGTATTATGAAACGGAGGAAAGTAATAATTAAATTCTGTAAGAATAATTTTAGTTGGCGCACCACTGGGAGAGATTGCAGCACTAGGCTCTGTTCCTCCTCTTATGACAATAAATGCAGAGGGCTATTATTTTCAGCAGCACTGCTGCACATGGGACGACGATGGCCACTATGGTTTTGATGTTTTCTGCACAAGTAGTTGAAAATACCAAAGTTAGAACACCTAAAGAGTATCGAGTATGTGTTTATATTGACCATTTTTACCATTTTCCAGACTGATAAAATGATAAACTAACTATAACGAGTATTCTTTAGTGTTCCTTTTAATCACCAATCTTTTAAGGAATTTATATATATTAATCCACCCCGGTCTCAATCAAATATCTACAAATTGTTCCTGCAGAATGATGAAATGCATTCGAAACGTGCATGATAGTCTCCAAGTCAAGCATTTCTGACTGTCAACTTCGGGGAAAGTTTTCTTACCTGTATGATTAGATGCTGGTGGTGGAGGAACTGATGGTACTGAACCAAAAACAGGTGGTGAAGGAACAGATGGTACGAAACCGAACGGCCGTGGTGAATAAGGCACCGATGGTATGTAGCCAAAAGCAGGTGGTGGAGGACTTGGTGGTACGAAACCTGAGGGCGGAGTAGAGGGTGGTGTACTAGATGATGCATCATCTGCATCGGAGCCACCAAATTCGTCTTAGTTTATCCACACAACAGGCATCGATGTTCAGGGTTACAATATAGGCTATATATGTTTATATATATCAAAAATAAATCAAAAAATTAATTAAAATAAAGCTATATTACTTCAAAAAATTTCAAAATTTCCCAATATTGAGCAAAAAAAAAGGAAAACTCACATGAATCCAGCAAAAATGGGTTGTCTATATCTGAACGTATATAATATATATGTAAAATTTTTAAGTCACTATTTTTATATAACTTTTGAGATTATATATTAATTCCAACCTTTTAACTGCCAATTTGGTCGCAATATACTTAGCATCAATCAAAGATGGAGTCAAAGAACTAATTAGTTATTAAATATTAGGTTTTTACATTTTGGTTGTTAAAGTTTTTATAACTGAAGTTTTATATGGTAAACTTATTTGTGTTAAAAGAATTTTGACGCTGTCACACTACACATCCTTTTTTTTTTAAAAGAAAAAAAAGAATTCACAAAGCATCAAGACAAAGTGAAAGTCAGAAAGATAAAAGATGTCAACATTAATTAAAAATAGAAGTTGAAAGTTAGAAAGACAAACGATAATAACAATTATTAGACCCTAAAGTTAATATCTTTCATCAACATCAATGATTGCAGACATTCTAAGCAAATTTAGTAAGACAGATCATTGTGTTGGCGACTATCTTCATAAACAATTCTTAGTGTGTTCTTTTTGTTCACAGTAGAGATGGAGGGAACAAGTAAAATTAGATTTACATTTTTAATTATATAAAAAAATAAAATATAATTTATAATATAATTAAATAATATGCTCGTTAAGATTTAATGGTATTAGGTTAAAACCCACTTAGGGGTGTTTGGTTGGGGATTTTAGAATGGATTTTGAAATGAGATTTGATTTTTAGGAGTATCAAATCCCTCCCAAATATAAAGATTTTGATTCATCACATTTTTAGATGTATCAAATCTCATTCCTTAAGGTATCAAATTTTTATTTTTCTAAGAAAATAAAAATATTCATCAAATATGTTTCTTCCCCGCCCAAACACCCCCACCCCACTGCCGGATGAAAATGTTGGCCTCCTCCCTCGGTGAAGAATGTTGGTCCCCAGCTGGAGGAGAGCACTGGTCTCCCCGTCCCCCGTGTTTTCGCCGACGACCAACGCTCCCCCCACCCCGGAATGGTGGTTCCCCACCCCGGCCGGAGAAGACGACAAGTTTTCTCCCCTTCACATTTCGACGATCGTTGTTTTGCCTACTCCTATGGCCGAGAGAAGATTGCTAATCTCCCCTTCCCCTTCGCATTTTCGTCAAGCGAACACAATTTTTGTTTTGCCCCCTCCTTCCTATGATCCCTCCCTCCCTCGAAAATCAGACACGGGTTTGTTGCTCAAACGCCCCCAAATTCCAAGTGGGTTGGTTTGGTTTACAAGAAAGAATACAATTTTGTTTAGGAAAATGTATTTTCTAAATAAAGAACAGTTTTGATTTCATTCTATATAATTGAATCAAACAACAGAAATTAAGTTTTAGTTTCATTCCAAATATGAACCAAACATTTGATTTCATGAATCAAGTCTCATTCCATTCTTCTCAAATTTCGGGTTTCATTTCATTTCATTTCACTACTGATGAACCAAATAGCATCTTAAACTTTTGATTCCAAAATATTACTAACTTAAACCTGTATTATAAAAACATTAACAACCAAAAGTAAAATCTCTAAATAGTGGAGTCATTAATTAGTTAATTAACTCATTATAGATGGAAGAAGCTAAGAGTAAGATATATACATACCATTAGAGGTGGCTGGTGGGCAAAGGATGTCAAGAGAAGCATAATTACAACTAGACAAAACCGAAATTGTATTTATCGCCAGGGTTGGATCCTGGGCGATACTACAGAAGCACACCTTCTCCTCTCTGTACTGTTGTTCGATCAGGGGACAGCAAAGAAGCTCAGACTGATTGAATCTGCTTGGGTTCATCAAAAACTCCGATGAATGGTTCAAATTATTCATTAGGCAATCCGAGATCTTCTGCCAGCATGGTGGCGTCCGATTTAGCTGAGCCGACCCCGACATTATCGTCATTAACAATATCTGCCCCCATAGTAACCCTACAACCGTCGCCATTTTTATGTGCGTTCTAGCTTCTTGCTTTTTCATTTTTCTTTTCTGTCTCCTCTTCTTCTTCTTTCTTCAACAAATGAGGTCTCCTTTTCCATTCTAAACTTGGTATCAAGTGTACATATTGTCCATTTAATTGGTCAATAACCAAATTCATGCCCGTCCATTATCTCATTCTTTGATTTTACTTTTCCTTCTGCATTTTTTAAATCCAGTTGCATGAGTATGAAATATAGGTTTTGCATAAACAGTATGCACAGACTCTTATTATCTTAATTTAAAACGCATTTTCTTCCTGCACAGTATATACAAATACACCTCTTTTTTAACCATGTCAAAATTATATAGAAGTTTTTATTTAAAAAATGGTTTCTTTAAGAATATATAGGTCTAGTTTTCGGAACTTAGAAATTAGATAATATACTATGCAGGGTCTAACACATAGTGTAATTTTTAATTCATCTTCTTATCTTAAAAAAAAAAAAAAAAAAAGAGTAAAGGCCAAAATATGAGTAGCTCATTTAAAAATGAGCCCTCCCCCATCCCAAATGCTCTTATTTTTCTCCTACTTCTATGTTAGAAATTGGGCCATTTTCAATTGAATATGGAAGGGGGTCTTTTTGTGTCTAGGTAGGGAAGCAGGATGATAACGAGATTATATTTTTTTGTAAGTTCAAATTTCAGTTAGTTAAACTAGTAAAATGTATAAAAATTATTACGGTGACTTTAAATATATATAGGGTGACTACTAATTTATTAGGGGTAATTCTAATAAAAGTTATATTTTGATGAATTATGAGTCACTTCTGAATTAAAAAGTCATTCTAGTATAAGTTATTAGTTGTATTATAACATTAAAAAAATCACCTCTAACGAAGTTTGTCTTACGGTAACTCTTATGTGATAATGAGAATTTATGTTTTTAAAAATAAATATTAACGCATGTGAGTATGACTAAAATCTACCCCGTCTTTTGTTCCTGTAGGTGCATACTTTATCTCATCCAAGTCTCCTACTCTTGAAGCTCATATTTTGATCTCAGAGTTATTCTTTGGAACATTAAAACTTTATCTCTAGTAAGCCTAGGTTTTAATTTTAGGGTACGTTCTTTATGGTTTGTATTTTAAGATACTCTGCATGGTGATATCAGTTTAACTCTTTAAATAATTGTGTTAATTTTCTATGTGACCATGAAGTTAATTTATTTTTTTGATAGAAAGGAAAAAAAACATTGACGAAAAGTAAATCTAAATGTCAAAATTGATGGCAAACATTGACTTTATAATGATTAATTGTATAGATTAATATATTTTGACTACGTTAACAAGTATAAAATGATACCCTAATAATATAATCAACATCTTATCTCTGAAAGCGTATTATATGCACAATTTAACAAATGTAAAAACATGTTTATAATAAAGAGATAATTTTACATAACTTATAAGTTATAACACCTTCTACTATACTCCAACATACTATTATTTTTAAATTTAATATATGATAATATAATTTTTAAGTTAAAATAAGTATGAGAAAATTTATCAAATCACATTTTAAAAATATGACCTATGTGGGTTGATCTGGAGAGACACATCTCATCAATATGTCCATATCAAACAAGAAGCTTTCACCCAAAAGAAATAACCAAACGAGTAGCTCCACAACTTCAAGTGCAAATTGAGGATGCTCCTTTTGCTTTAAATTATACTTGTTTTCATATTCTCTTTTGAGTAAAAAAATTATGTGATCATAAATTAAAGATTAGAGTGCTCTCTATCAATTAAAGATTATACCTGAATGGATTTATGAAGAAATATTTGACTTTGAGGAATTACCTTTATTTTTTTATAGAAGGAATTATTTGTAAATATACAAATATAGTTTATGATAACAAAAATATAATGTTCGAGAAGTTGGTTAGTAGTAAGGGATTATACTAGGTATGTGGAATCCATTGGTTATAAGTTAACTCTTGTAGATTAGATATTTCGAAAACGATTCGAAAATCCAATTGAATTTAAGATAGAACGGTGGTTTATGTTACGGAAAAATATGTATATTTGATATTAAATATTGACAAGTAATAGATAAACTACTATTTATATATTTTTATTATAAAGGTCATAAACATGTTTAATTATTCATCAAAAAAATAAATGTGTTTAAGTAACTAAATAAGGTCTATTCAGAAAAAAAGAAAGATTATTTTTTCCCCAAGGTGTCATTCTTGGAGGATCTTTTTATAATATTGATGTCTTCTCTAAGTAAAAGAATCTTAATCTTTTGCCATAGAAGAACCGAGAAGGGAATAAGCATAAATAAGTGGGTCACTATTAAATGAATGTTACTATAGTGGTAAGCACTCTATACTTTCATCCTTTTCAATAGGGTTCAAAGTTTGGTGGAGAAAATTTCTCTACTAGGTATACAAAGAAGTTAAGATGTGTTGTGGGCTGGACTTTAAGCTTGGGTTTAGTATATTTACCCCTCTCCCGGACCTTTAAACTCAACTAGTGTTTACCCTCGAGATAGGGCCTAGTTGAGTAGCCCACACTTACCATATATAAAAAAGGTGGGTCTCTCCTCTTCTTCCCTCCCTTCCTCCATTCTAAACTGTAATTTTATATGCATGACTTTTTTTTTTTCTCTTTTCTTGGTCGTTAGGGTTGCTACTTGGTTTTCGTCACAATTTTCACAACTCATAACTAAAAGAACTTCGAGCTAATACTTAGGGTGTCAACCACATGGAGAAGAGTTTCAAGTACCATAGCCTAATACAAATGGCTCAAGTTACACCAAATTATAAATGTGGAAATTTGAATAATGAAAATTAAACTAAAGAAAGCTAAAAATATAATTTGATTGCGATTTTACCAATTAATAAATTAAATAGACAAGACGAGGTCCTAACCTAGCTAACTTTGTAACACCCGAAACTTAATCGTAATTAATTTTGCATTTTGTCGTCTTAATATTGTTTAAGAGTTTTGAGCCGCGCAAAATACTGAAGCTGGAATAAAAGATGCGAACAAACTTAATAATCGCAAATAATAAGAGATAATTCATACAAATTTACGTTTGTATCTGCGATATGTATATATGTTCGAATAATTTTATTTCGAAATTAAATAAATTAAATTAAATAAGTAAAAAAAATAAAATAAAACAGTATACATATATAGGTAAATTATTATAACAGAAATAGAAAAAAAAAAAACAAAGCCCAGAAGCATCGGGATACCAGTGGAGGGGTCTGTTTGAAAATAAAGCTGCCACATTCATCCTCACCTTTCCCTCACCTCCCCACTCTCTCTCACTGCTCTGCCACTGCACCCACCGCCGGCCAGCCACCACCACCGGCCTCTGCTACCGCCAGCAGGCCGCCGCCGGCGCCCTGTTACCTCCGTCGCACCTCTCTCTCCTCTTTGCTCTGTTCTGCTTCAAGCGACCCTGATGCCGCCGCCACCACCGGACTGGACTGGTGCCACCGCCCCCTGGCCGCTGCCGGCACAGCAAGCCGCCGCCGGCGTTCCTGGCGGCTGCCTGCCCCCGCATCAGGTCCTTCTTCTCCCTCCTCCCCTGTCTCGCGCCAGCAGGGCAAAACCGCCCCCTGCTGCTGCTGTACGGTCGTGCCACCCTGGCCGCCGTCCCCGGTCGCCGACTGGAACCTGACGCCACCGACCAACGCGTCGTGCTGCTGCCGGAGCCACCGTATCGCCACCAACGAGCCACCACCACCCAATTCCATTTTTGACCACTTGTGAGGTATATCTCCACATCTCCAATCCTTAATTTCTAAGCAAATTTTAGCACAAATTCATGTTATTATTGAATAATTAGACAAGTATATGCGAATTGTGAATTGATTATGGTGGAATTGAAAGAATTTTGGGAGGAAATGAAATTGGAGTTAGGGTTTGATATGTGTGGATATGGAATTGGAAATTGATTTGGGATTATTTATAATTGTGGATGTGCTTGTTTAAGTTTTATATGAATATGAATAAACTGTTTGGCGGTGGAAGAATTGGAAGAAAAATATTGAGGATGATTGAAATATGAGCAGATACATAATTTTGGGAGTTAGTTTCAAGAATGCGTAAAGGGGACATTGAAGATTGATGGAGGATTGAATTTATTGTTGCATGTGTGCTAAACTTGAGTAAATTAACGTAATTGAGTTTTGGCCTAATTGTGCAAGTGCGAAATTATTTGAAATGTAGAAAGTGGGTGAGGTTATAGATATATGATCATGGGGAAAAGAAATTTACAGAATTAAAGGAAGTTAGGAATTCAAATGAATTTGAGTAATAAGTGGGGAATTAGAGGAAGACAAATGTGAAAAGTTCGCATAAATAGAGAGTAGCTATTGAGTTTATTAATGCATAAATCAAATTACTTCTTGAAAACAGAAAATCGATGGGAATGGACATGATCGAAGAAAATAACGAAAAACAATACTTAAAGGAAAACAATCAACTACCTCAGTGCGTTACTTGTTTGCACTTCTCAAAATATTTAAAAGTTAACATGTTAAACTATTGATGAGTTTCACTATTTCGTCTACGACGCGCTAAATCGTTAACCGATTATTAGTACTTTTCATAAAGAAATTTATCGCACGGAACCATCTCCCGATAATCGGGATTTCTATGATTAAATTGCATAACCAGGAGCCTCGGTTATAAATATATATGTTGTAATCAAAAATCGAAAAGTGCATGAGCACAAGAGATGAGAATATTGACGAGATTGTAACTTGGATTATATACTAGTTGAAACTTGGTTTTTGTGGTTGTGGATATACTCCGGCGTGTGGCCGTTGAGTTGTATACTCCGAGCGTGTGGCTCGTTGAGTTTTATTGTGGGTTTTATGCGGGTTTTAAGGCTTTTAGCCAATTGGTTAAGCCATGTTTCAAACGAAACTCTGCCGAAATTTTTAGAAAATTAGAAAACCAAACCCACACCTTAAGTAGGAAGCATAACTAGTTTACGAGATAAGAGGACATCTGAGCATATTAGATGAAATGAATGGTACAATTAAGTTTAGCTTGCATTAAGCACAATCTAGAAGTGATAGAAGCAAAAGATCAAACTTGAGCTATATTACAAGAATGGGAAATTAAACTCATCAATCGTTATATACAAATTCAAACCATATCATCAATAAGCGATTTATAGGAAATGTATGAATATCGGGCTCAAAAGGAAATAATATGGATAGGCGCGCAAAAGTAAAAGTTTGGTAATCGTAAATGCATATAAATGTTGTTAAAGGACTAGTAATCTACAAAGTAGATTAGTTTTGGAAAGCAAATCGAATTGAAATAGTGTTGCGAAACAATCGAGTCATTGGAGTGTTGGCACGCTGAGGTACGTTATTGCTTGTACCTTTTCCAAAGTGCTTATCTTTATTATTGAGTTACTTGCTTTAATAATACAAATAATTTGGACCCACTTCACAGCCACAGTTCACGATTTACAACGATTTATTACAGTTCGCAGTTCACGGATGCGGTTTATAGTTCAAAGTTACGATTACGATTTACAATTCACGATTCACGATTATAGTTTACGATTCATCGATACGATTTACGATTCATGAACACGATCACAATTCATTGCGCTTATACATAAGTTTTTCACAATTTAATTGATTTGGCCATGCAAAGGACCCGTTAACCGTTATGACGATCCATGAATGAATGTGATCGTAATCGTAATCGTAATCATATGACGATACATGAATGAATGTGATCGTAATCGTAATCGTATCGTAATCGTATGACGATCCATGAATGAATGTGATCGTAATTGTAATCGTAATCGTAATTGTAATCGTAAATGGTTGATCCGGGGCGCTTGGACAACGTTGTACGCTAGCGAGTATTTAATCGTTAATTGTTCAATTGTTCACGAGAATCGTTAATCGTTTAACCGTTTAATCGTTTAATCGTTCAATTGTTCATAGCCGACTGCCTTAGGGTTAAATGAACCTAGGAGTCGGATTCTATGATTGATTGTTCCACAGTATGGGTCCTAAGTTTGACTAAATCGAAAAAGCAAATTGGCAATTGACAAGTTTGCAAACTCGAGTATTCAAGAAAGATGATTTAAGATATGCACGATTTAATAGCATCTAAATTGCAATTTTATTTTATAACGGTAACGTCTTGAGCTTCTAGCTCACACGTTTATTGTTTTATGTTTTAAATTTTTAGGGACTTGAGCGCATGACGGACTATTCGCAATCACATCCAAAGTTTAAAGATGAAGAAAAGATAAAGCTGAGTCGGAGAAGTAATGTTTGGCCGTTCGTCTTGACCCCATACATGTTAGTCCCTTCCTCGGTCTCATGGCTCATGATTCCTCTCCAGTGATCCTCGGTATTTTGAAATTTCATTTTCGTAAAGAAAAAAAATTTGGGTTGGATTGTCACATAAATTGTTTTCAAAATTAATTTGCTCAAATGAACTTGCCTCGTTTTCATTACGAAAACGGCGGTAACGTCTCCAATTTACAAGTCTTCCGTTGTTAATTACTTATTTATGTATTTACGTATTGGGGGCGTTACAAACTTAAACTAAAAGATTAAGATGACCAGTTGCTTTCTCGGTTGTTTCAAGTGACACATGCTTGCCCGTGTTTCTTTGTGGACTAAAAATAAAACCAGCCCAAAAAATAGGGATGCCACAGGTTGAGCCACGGGTCGTGGGAGATCCCGCGGTCAACCCGTGAGCCCTCTTCTGAACCTCTTTTCATATAGCGTTTGTTGGGCAACACTGGGACAGTTTAGATAGCATGTATAATTTTTTTAAAAAAACAGTATAACTCCTCTCTTCCCCTCCGCTCTCTTCCTCCGCTCTTGAACCAAATTCAGTATCCACTACTTAAGGAGTAGCTTACTACTGCCGACCACAAGGGGAAAAACAAAAAAGAGTAGCTGACTACTTGGACAACCTGGCTGGAAGACCAAGCAAGCCCAAGGCGAGATGGGTTGGGTTTTATGACTTCTATAATGAATGTAGGAGTCCATATAGATAGATAAGCTTTTACTTAACTCGTAATTCACCCTTTAAAACTATGAACTGTATGTGACAATACTTTACATATACCTTTTCTTTAAAATTTCATCGTATTAAAACTATGAACTGTATGTGACAGTACTCTACATATAACTTTCCTTTAAAATTTCATCGTATCTACTATAATAAGGTATTAGTGATAAGATAATGTTCAATGAAAAAAAAAAATACTTATTAACTGTATCTTATGAAGATATTTTTTTTTTTATATCAAATTAACTTTTTTATAATTGAAAAGGTGGAAATAAATAATAAAATCTAATACGATAGTGGAGGTGAACAATTTGCAGAGAGCCTGGAAACCACCGAGTGCTGAGGTGCTCAAGGTGAATGCGATGCTGCTCAGCTTGGCGATTGAGGGCATGGTCGTTTGTGAGAATAGCGGAAATGTAGTCTTCTCAAGCGTCCAGCAAGGCCCTGGTTTCTTAGGGTCTGAGATAGAGGAAGCGCGAGCGTGTAAGTTTGCTTTAATGGAAATGGTGAAGTAGGGGATTAAAAGTGCGGAGATTGAAGGTGACTGCTTAATTCCTGTCTCAAAATTGAAAAAAAAGACTTCTTTAGTTTCTAGTATGATATTTTGCAACTTTCTTTATCTTTGGAATAGTACGCTTTTTTTATTTGTTAAAAGGGAGGTAAATCAAGTAGCTTATTATTTAGCACATTTTCGACCCTATGACTCGATTACTCGGGATTTGACGTAGGAATGGTGCAGATCAAGTTTTGGATCGAATAGTTCTAAATTTTGATATATATTTGTCATTAGAATAATATCACTACCCCTTATTTCTTGATAAAACAAAAACCCTACTTTTAATGAATACTCATTTTAGCGTTTGGAACTTCATATTGACTTCTTTCTTGTCATGGATTTAGTTTAGTGAGTTCTCTTGAAATAAAATGTCATAAATATATATCTTGTTCATGGTGCTGATTTAAAGATGATATTATCATATTGACCTCTTCAGTAATAAAATTGCGTAAAAGTATCTTTTATTCATAATTATAATATTTATGCATCTAATATGTCTTTCTCGGATATATATATATATATATATATA
This sequence comes from Talinum fruticosum, assembly GCA_021018815.1. NCBI lineage: Eukaryota > Viridiplantae > Streptophyta > Magnoliopsida > Caryophyllales > Talinaceae > Talinum > Talinum fruticosum. Next base: position 1,380,943 of record JAITYX010000105.1, read on the forward strand.
TATATATATATATATATATATATATATATATATATATATCCCTAATGTCATGTTTCCACATGCACATGCATAAGAGCTCTTTCGTAGACCATTCTCGCTAAGGTGTTGTTTGGCTCGATTTATAAAAAAATGTTTTTGTTTATGAAAAACAGCTTTTCTAAAAGTGTTTTTTGAAGAAGTTATGAAATGTTTGACCTAATTTATATGAAAATATTTTTGAATAATAAGTCGTTTGGCCTAGTTTTGTCTACACTATTTATTTAATTTAATTTTTTTATTTACATAATAACTATTATTTAATATTTATTTTTTGTATAAGATAATATTTATTTATTTGTTAGAGTAAGAGATAAAGATAAAATAAAATAAAAGAGATAAAGGAGAGAGATAAAGATAGAGGAGAGAGAGAGTGAGATTATTGGTGGTTTTTTAACAGTTCTTCCATAAACTAAAAACAGAAATAGCTATTTGTTGTTTCGTTTTTGAGCAGTTTTTTTCCAAAATCACTTTTGAAAAACAGTTTTAATTTTTTAAAAGTTAGTGTTTGGCCTAGTTTTAATTTTTAGAATCCAAAAACAGTTTTAAAATCTAGGCCAAACACCCACTAAATAGATATATGTGTTATGATTCAAGTCTAAGTCTATCAATTCTTCTTGGTTGAAATCACAGGGAAAAATGATATTGTCAAAAATTTGTAAGACAAAATTTCCATTTATGCATCAGAAGAAATGTCCCTTTTGAAGTCAGAATTGATTTTCCTTGATACCTAACATAACGGATTTTGAACCCCTTTCACACTCAGATCACGTCGTGATAATATGGAAGAAAAAACTGCAAAATTCGATCCAATTTATCATAATATATATATATATATATATATATATATATATATATATATATATATATATATATATATATATATATATATATATATATATATATATATATATATATATATTAGGGTGTTATTTACATCAGTCAAGTAGACGAATACTAAAATTTTACAATTTATAATTAATTCTAATCGTTGAAACTTGAAAATTTAGTAACTTTAATGTATAGAACATATTAATTTATGCCAAGGAAAGAAATGTCTTAATATAAAACACTTAATCATCTATAATCCCCTAATAATCAAAGCCATAGAGCAAACAGAGGAAGAAATTTTTTTATATTAGCGGCACTGAATGCGGTTGGTCGATTCTTCTGTACGTTCATAGTACAGTAATTAGTATTAATTAGTCATTAAAAATGATTCAATTTTTTCAGCTTCAGTTCATCCGTCCCCGTTGAAATATGCAGCTTCACACATGCACTTCACGAAGCTTCTTGAAGCCCCCTCCCCTCTCGCTAACCTGTCACAAGTTTTGTAACTGTTTACTATATGAAACCATTTTTGAACAACCTTTTATATCATGAGAACCTCCAAAAGAATAATATGCTAATTTTATACAAGTTCATATTTAATTATAACTTATAATTATTTTATTGAGATCAATAGTTACCGTACTAAATGGAGGAAAAATATAATTATACTAATAAAATATGCATTAAAGTACACTAACATATTCTGGTTAGTTAATTTTATTTTTTATTCTTAAAACCCTTTATTTTCATGGTGATATATTCTATCCGATTGTGAAACGTCATGTAAGTGTCAATTTGGTGCCCATTTTGTAAATGCATTTAGAATGATTGCTAAACAGATAGGTATAGTAAATGGTTAAATACTGGCGATGATATATATCATACTCCTTTCCACACTACCCTCCTAGGTTGAATTATGGGAAGGAGCAAATTAATTAGATTCCTACTTTATGTTGAAGAAAAATTACTTATGGTGACTTGGTCCCAATGGACCAGCTCCACTTACTAAAACTATTATATCTTATATATATAATAAAAAGAGTACATGTGACACCTGTATAAATATATATCTTAAAAAGAATATATAATGTGCGTAAAACAAATGGTTTTAAGAAATTTGAAGAGCACGATAGAATACCTAAATAGCTAGAGGAGAATTTGAAGATCACAGGCTGGCACTTAGGCTATATAAGTTCGCTGTACAAAGTAATTAACTTTTAAGTCACGGGTTCAGGTTGCATGGAAAGATTGTCCCCAAAGATCTGTGTAGGGCGAATGATAACTAATAAGGCTTTTACCTAACCTTTATGCTCAAAAATCACAATGTACGTGGCCAGATTAGGCATGGGAAACTGCTCAGCCACAAGTAGCAGCTGGACACATGCATGAAAGCCACCCTACGTACGTATCACCAAGACAGCAACTGTGCGAGGAGGAAGAGAGAGAGAGAGAGAGAGAGAGGACAGAGAGAGAGAGAGAGAGAGAGAGAGTGGTGACGAGATGAGATTGCTTTAAGGGGCCAAACCCAAAGCAATCAATTAGTCATGCAAATAAGCAACCCCGTGACCGTTGCTCGTCTCATATGACCACATCTACATCACTCATTCTGCTCCTTCCATTCATCATCATTCATTCCCACTCTATTTATCCTTTTAGAATTTGTTCACACTTAATTATGGGTATCCATCTTATCATAATTTTGGGCGGAATTATATTTTAAAGTTTATCCTATACTTCTCGTAGTATATACTCCAATAAGCCATATAAGCGTTTACATATTAAAATTTGCCTATATGGCAATTAAACGGTTGTAAAATATATGTACATGGTAACTAGAGAACACACACCCAAATGTATGATATATATTATCACTATATATTGTTAGGCATGTGAACTACTAGATTTTTGGATTCTTTTCTTTGTCACACAATCATGACCCACTCTATGTAAATTTGTATAATATTGTCTGAAAAATTTACTGTGTGTGTTGAAGATGTTGAAACTTATTCGATAGGACCAATTCAGGTGATTTTTGTTTTCTTGGATCAGCAAGGGTTGGTGTAACTAGCAATGTTATAGTTTGGGTGGGGGGTCTTGAGGTTTAAATGTAACTCTTAGATATCGATTACTAGAAAAATCATCGATTGAATTCAAGTATTTAATATTATAATTTATATTGTACCAAATTTAATTTGTACAACTATCATAATATATAGAGAAAAAACGAAAATACAGAAATCCGAATCATGTCAGATTAGAATCACACTAAATTAAGGATTCAAGAGTTTCCGGAAAACATTACCTCATCAATTTATACTTGAATGAACACTTTAGAAATGATACAATGGATTACCACCCACCCCAAAAAAAAAAAAAAAAAACCAAAAACAAGGCACCCAACAAAAATAGAAAGTGGGACAACCACTTTTGTGTGAGGCAAGAGTTTGAGAAAACAAATTGATATACATATATCTGTGTAGATTGACTTATGGTTTAGTTGAAATTGACATAGCCATCCTAATTTTGCTAAAAATTAACTGAGGTAGCATAATTGTTGATGAGAGCAAGAGCAACACTAGTCAAATGAGCCACCTTAACAACTTCCTCACGAACTCTTCTATAATCCTCTGTTTTTTACTCCCCTGCTGAAGCCCATCCATGCAGGTATCATCATCAGTGAGGGCAGCACTGACCCATGTCTGGACATTATTGACCCGGAACCGAAAATCCGACTCTTCAGGGCTCGCCCGCTCCATTTCCTCCACTGACATCCTAAGCTCGTCGAGGGCGTCCTTGAGTACCTCCATGCAGTCTTTCATGGCATATGCTCCCCTGCTTTTGGTGGTGTTGTTCCCTCGGCCTCGGCCCTTAGAGATGTTCTTACTCTTAATCATCCCTGAGGCGACCTGGGCCTCGGAAAGGGTGGCGTTTAGGGCGGCACAGGCGAGCTCTTTCGGGTTGTTTTGGATTTGGTTGGCGTAGGTGGATAAGATGGAGTAGCATAAGTCAGGGTATGTTGTGTTGTTGCAGCTTTGTCTGATGAAATCTGTGGTGGGATTTTCATCATCTCCGTTGATGTTGCTGTTGATGTTGAGTGTTCTGGCCGCTGAGCTCGAGGTCGATTGATAATGGAGGAGGATTATGAAGAAGAATAAGGGGAGAATTTGGTGGGTAAAGGGTGGGAGAATGGGCATTTCTGTGTTTCTTGCAAGTGCAATGTCGTTATAGGATTATTAAGTTTGGGAGATGGGGGATGATGTTTTGGGAATGTGAGGAGGAAAACTTGGTATTTTATAGGGAGAGTAAAGAACATGCTTATGGACATGGTGCCTATCTAGAATGCCCTGTTGTATATGATATGTCATGTACTTTGAATGTGAACGTGAGTTACCCTTATAAAAATATGTTGGATTCAACTGTCTAATATTTAAACAAAATAAAAGAGCAAAATTGTCAAACACTTTTTACTCCTATTTTTAATTTCAATATAATTTTTACAAATTATATATTAGTTAAAATTATACCATCTTGATAAATAAATTGACCTGTCATGAAAACAAAAATTCTCACTTAAAATAAGCTTAAAAAATCAATTATTTTACCGATGACTATTTTGAAATAGAATTAGTCATTTTTCTTGTTTCCAAACTTTGTCTTCACATTAATTTAACTTGAGTTATTTTTAATTAGCGTGAAAAAGTTATCGAAAAATAAAAACTATCTAAATCGCACAACATGTGTCTTAGATTTTGATAGCATCCTCTTGTTTGTTGTATGGTAGCATACTAAAGAATAAATAAATTTAATGTGTGATTGTAAAGTAAATCTCTATCTTAAGACAATAACTCGTGTTTACATTGGAGTATGCACCAAACATAAGATGATAGGACAAAAGGGTTTTATGGCATGAAGTCATATCAATTTCAAACATAAGACAATAGTGGGCCATGAGAAACACGAGTCACGAGTCAAACTAAACAAGGGATTTGGACCATGGATGGGCTACAAATTAAACATTAGGCCCTTATCTTGAAAGCCCAATCCAAGTGAAAGGCCCAAATTAATCATAATCGGCCTAATAATCATTTTTTAAAATTTTATTTAAAAGGATGTATATGGTTGATATAAGCGATATTTGAAATTTCACCCTTAATATTAAGCTTGTTGTATTTTTTAAAAAATAATAAATGTGAAACTATATTTAATGTTATAAGGAGTAGGATATACTATATGTCTATAAGAAGGTACTTTAATCTAGTGTTGACTTATTTGACTTTTCTATGTATAGATTCTTTTATTTTTATATTTTTATTTTCTTCAAAATTGCAGAAAACCTACTTACACAAGAGGACTAATTATCACTTCTTTATTCCTTCTAATGAGTTCCATACTAATACTAATCGCACAGTTAATAAACTACTCCTTTCATTTTAAAGTCGCTTGTCGTATTTTTATTGTGAGAGAATATTGATAAAACACAAAATTTATGATAAAATTTTTGCTAAAAAATTGTCAATGAAAAGAGCAAAGAAAAATTGGTGATTAACCATTAATATGTTATTAAGAATGTAAAGCGAGAGATATTGTGAAACGAAAAATATTAGTTAAAGTGATAATATTTGTAAAATAAAGGGAATAATAATTTATGTAAGTTTAAAATATTCCTCAAAATAGATGAGTGACAAGTATTGTCACAAAAATGAAGTGTGTAATAAACTTTAAATTGTAACTATTCCACTTTGTCATGAATGACAATTAGTTTTCTTAGTAAATTTATAATAAATTGTTGTCATACATTTATAATTTGGGCAAACAACAACATTGGTGCTCCCTTTGGAAATGTGAAAAAAAAACATTATATTAATCCAGTATTATTGCAAGTCTGACTGGTGAAACTTCTTGAAAAAATACTGTTTGCAGTCCATTAACACATGCATCAATAAAATACGAGTATTTTGTTTATTAATTTTATTAAGATTCGCTCTCTGGCCATTCTCTGAGCATTGGACGGCTTATTTCAAGCTCTAACTTTCATGCGGTTTCCAAGGAACCTTCATTTTTTATTTACCCTGCATATTTATGTGTCTGTTTAGCCGTGTTTTATATATAAGTTTGAATAAATTATTAAGGCGACTTTAATAGTATGTTTAACAATCAAATTAACAAAAAATTTAGACTATTAATTAAAGATTTATAAATAAATTTATACTCTAATACTATATAATCATATGTATTTTTGTAAATTAAAGGTGAATTTTTTTTTTTTGGGGGAAGGAAGAGTATACTCAGACTTCTCCAAGAAAATGTTATTTCTTAACATCAAATATACATTGGTTTTCTTGGCTTCCTCAGCCTTCTACAAGAAACGACATATAGAATAAAATTTCCTTTTTTTTTTTTTTTGTTTTGGTTGCAAAACCAGCAAGATAAACTAAACCTTAATTACAACAAGAGAGCAATTAAGGGTGGTTATAATTATGATTATGGTGATGATGAGCTTTCCTGATGGAACCATAACTATTAACAAGAGCCAAAGCATTGCTAGTCAACTGAGTCACCTTGTTAATTTGCCTTGTCACGATAATCTTAACCTTCCCATTCATTTCCCTCCCTTCGAACCCATCCATGCACGTCCCTGCATACGTCAGCGCCGTGCTCGTCCACGTTTGGACGTCGCTCATCATCATCTCCGAGCTCGGCCCAGTCCGGGCTGGGCCATGGCTCAACTCCTCGATTGCCCGCTGGAGCTGGGCTGCAGAGCTACCCATAGCTGCGGTGCAATCGGACAAGGCCGCCACTTCCTTGGGCCTGAGACCACGGACCCTGGAAAGGCGGCCCATGGTCCGAGAGGCTGACGTGGCCTCGGTGAGGGCTACAAAGAGGGACTTGGTGGCTAGGAGTTTCGGGCTGGTTTTGATCTCGGAGGCGTAGACTGATAGGGTGGCGTAGCAGAGCTGAGGGTATGTGGCGGAGGTGGTGCAGGACTCTCTGATGAAGCTGGTGCTGGTGGTGGGAGGCTGGGATGCTAGAGAATGGGGAAAAGAGGAGGAAGTTAGAGAAAGAAAAATGAGGAGGGTAATATTGGAAAATGAAATGTTCATCATATTGAATTACTGATAATATAATAGTTAAGTGTGTGCTTAGTGAACTCCTCACTTTTTGAGGGACGGAATTGGATGGATTGATGATGGGTGCATCATGGAAGTTCCGCTATTTATAGCCCATTTCCTTTGCCTAGTGGACCCATAAAATATTTGAAATTATTCCCATTGTTATATATACATTTTTTTGAATAAGTACTATATATGCCATACTCCCTAAGTTGTTATTTATAATACCTTACAGTGTTAATTTAGTTTAAGTTTACAATCTTATAACTTTTTACATATTCTTATAATTTTTTATAACTTTTTATTACGATTGCTTACAACTCATTACGATTATTTATAACTAACTTTTAAACGATTTTATAGTTTCTTACAACTTTACTTACAACTAAATAAAACAGCGATAGAAGTTTATTGAAATTTATATGCATATTACTTGCTTGTGCCTTACCTAATTAATATAAAATATTTAACATTTCCTTAAGATTATAGTGTTGACCGTCTTTAAACCTTATGCTGAACTACTAAATTCCTACACTATTATTTTTACTATCCGCTCATAACAACAATTTATAAGAGACTGAAATTCACTAGATGGGTGGGGTACATAAAGGCCATGAAAAAAATTAAATTTATGGGTAGAAAATCACTAGATACGAAGAACATTGACTTGATTTTGATAAATAATGGCATTACATTGACAACCTAAACAATCCAATTCTTTATTATGATATATCAAGCATTAATTGATAAAAATAAATCACGACTATATATTTTGATATAGTTGGTGCGTCGCATTTGAGTGGAATCGAATATTGCACGAATTTTATTGCTAGTATTGCTTAGATTGCGAGAAATATTTTATGCATGACAAACAGAAGACAACTTTGAAGGGGTAATTCAATATAATCTTTCTCATGACTTTAAAAAAATAAATTAAACTGTGTCTCATAAATTATGAAGATAATCAGCACTCAGAGAATACCTGGGGAAGGGTAGCAACTCAAGTATACTTTACTGGGGGCATAATAAATTAATAATAAAAAATCAAATTAATAATATAGGGCATTGTTTGACTTTGAGAGAAAAACAATATAATTTGGCATAAAATTTATTAGCCGCAGCTTCCAAGACCCAGCTCACTGCATATCGTTGCCATGTAGATTCTAGATATTTTGTTTTGTTTTTCTTGGTGGCAGCACCTAATTAGTCCCCCCAAACAGCAATAATTAAGAGCATCTTTAATATAAGTATCTAATAATCTAACCACCAATTAAACAGCCCGTTTGGTGAGGCCTTGGTTTTTCAAGATTAGTGAATTGAAGCTTCATTGGGTAAGGATGATTGGGTGGATGATAAGAATTATTCGAGAAAAGTTGGAATAGCGTGTATAGAGGATAAGATCGATGAGATAAGTTAGATTCAAATGGACTGATCGTATTAAGAGATGTGATATGAATATATCTGTGAGGAGATGTGAGATGTTTGACCTTCCGGATTGTACATGGGGTAGAGGTAGACCAAAAACGAACTGGACTAAAGTGATCGGACATGGTCATATAAAATACTTAAGATTTACGGGGGCCTGACTCAAGATGGGATTGTATAGAGAGTTAGAATTAAAGTGGTAAATATTAAGTAATTGGTGTTCTACGCTTTGACGCTCAGTCACTTAACGAGCTTTGTTATCGTGTGACTTATATATTAAGTTGTACGAGCTCTTATTGCCTTGCTATTATTATTACGTGATTTATTTATTTACTTTTTATATAAGATTATTTGACTCTATCACTTATTAATGCTTCTATTTTAGTCACTTGTGCCATAATAGTTTGTGGGGTGAACATTTCTCTTGTGCTAGTTTACTAGTAGAAGGAACCGTTTGTTAAGGTACTTTTCGAAATTACATTAAAAATGAAATTTATTTATATTTATGTTCGTTTATGTTTTTTAATGTTATTTTATATTCGTTTATATTCGTTCGTTTTTCTTATTTTAACAACTCATTTCTATTCTTTTATGTTCATTTATGTTCATTTCTATTCGTTTATGTTCGTTTCTACTATTTTATATTCACTTTCTAATCTTTTGTGTTCGTTTCTATTTATATTTATGTTTATGTTTATGTTTATTTGCGTTTTGTATGTAAACATGCCCTAATTCTTTTTCTGTTTGATAGTAAGGAACAATTAGACAAAATTAATTTTGAATTTCAGGAATATGACATAAATTAAAATTTTTATGTTTAAGAGGCTAACCCATTATATGGAAACAACCTTTTTTCCCAACCTTTTTTAATGTCAATTTGATGGCAAGGATAAATTAAAATGTCTATTAAATTAAATTTCTATAAATATTTCTATGTCGTATAGCTTATTTATGGGCAGGTTAATGTTCAAGGTAGCGCTCACAAAAATTCGAGTTTGGGTAGAAATCGGGTCGGTCATCGGACAAAATATTTTGTCCGATACCCGATTATTTTTGGGTCGGACAATTGGGATAAACGTAAATTCGGGTTAAAATCGTGTTCGCACAATAAAAAGTCATGCCGGAACCCAATTTTTTTCAGGTCGGATAAATTCGCATAATCGGATCGCACGAATTTTACCTACGCTTATCAAGGTTATGATGATATATATTTGAAAATAAGTTTTAAGGATCTATTCCTTTTAATTTATTATTATAAGTACTTTTATAAATTTTAACATTATTCATCAATTTTTGACAATTTTCAAAAATACGTCATAAATTTTTAATAATTTTCAATAAATATTCGAAAAACATGTGTATATGCCGAAAAGAGGAACATGCATGCGGTTAATTTTCTCGTACAAAATCTTAAAATTCGAGTAAATTAAAGCATAAAAAATGAATACAGAAAAATCCAGATTACTACATATTTAATGCCTACTGTGCGGCTAAAACTGAATTTGGTAAAACCGATCCGAATTGAACGGGTCAATCCGAACGACCCGAAACCAAACTTAACCGACATTCGAAACAGTTGCACTAATTTTGACCCGAAAATCAAAATGAACCGACCTAAAACCGAATCGATCCGAAATCTAATGAATCCAATTAAGATCCAAATCGAAACCAAACCGACTCGAAATATAATTAACCCGATTACGACCCGAACGTAATCGGACCGAAACGATTTAACCCAAATAAAAGTGACTCGAACCCGAACAGACCCGAATCCGAATTTGACCTAACCCACATTTTTTTGGTGGGTCTCTCATGATGGACTTTTCACTACTAAAAAGCTACAATACCAACGGATTTTCCAACGGGATTTGCCAAATTTCAAAGTGAATTCCGACGAGTTCAGACGAGAATTCCAAAAAAAAACTCGTTTTCCGTTGCTATTTTTGTGTTTTTTTGTAGTGTTTGTGTTCACAAGTGATACAATTTTTTTGGTGGGTACAATTTTGAACCGATTTTTGACCCAAAAGTGACCCGATTACGACCCAAACCCGAAAAAACTATTATTGATAATAAATTAACTTTAAAAATTTTGGTTTTTCTTCAACTCAAAAAGTTTTGTAAAAAATTAGACACAACACGGCCGAATATCAACCCGGCCCAAAAGTGACACGACTCGATTTCTACCGACCCAAACTTAACCCGAAACCATACTCGAAACCTACCCGAACCGACATTGACCCAACTCGAACCGAACCGACTTGAATTAATTTCACCGAAATTGACCCGATTTGAAATTAACCCGAACCGAACCCGAACCCGACTCGAACGAGATTGACTGAAAGTTGAACCGAATCAAAGTCGACCCGAATTGAAATCAAACGAGATCGACCGAAGTCGAACCGAATCGAAATTAACCCGAACCGAATGACCCGATTGCTAGGTATAGCTAAAATTAGGTCAAATATAGACTAATTGAACTTGTAACCCTATACAATTAATTAAACGGATCATAGTTTTGTTCTATTTTTTAGTTAAATAAAAATACAATTTTATATTCCCTCCATTTTAAAATACACGTCACTTTAATTAATTTTTTTAATTTTATAATATCTATAAATTTATAATTTCAATAACATATTACTGACTAATTTAACAATTTTTTTAAAAATTAATATTTTTCTCTCCTTTCTACACTATCAATAAAACCTTAGGATAAGTTTTTTTAAAAAATAATTAATATTATAAAATAGAGGGAATAGTTTTATGTACAACTCCAATTATCAGCAGGGACAGACCCCCCCAAAAAAACCCAAAAAAGGTAATTAAATGCGATTTGACCAAAGTCCAACCAAAGTATTGGCTTACGGCTCATGTACTCACCATTAATTTATTTTTCATGCTTATCTTGAGCCAAGATGGTAACTTTCAAGACAACTTCCCTATAAAGTACAGTATTTTAATTAAGGATGTGATTATAGCGTGTCATTATATTACAAGTAATATAATTAGAAAAATTTCAATTATATATGTGTCATATTTAGATTTTGATCATCTATTATTTTTATATTAAAAAAATAAAATTATATTTTTATTAATTACATATTATAATTCTTAAGGAAATAGAATCTCAATTTCTAAATTCTACTCTTTAATATAATTAATTATCTTAATCAATTATAACCGTACATCTATATTAAAGCAATTATAATCATTCATATTTTTTTGCTTTTATTAAATTAAGATAATAAATTTTAAAAATAAAATAATTTTTAAAAATTTTAAGTAAAATAATTACGATAGGTTATCGTAGTTGTAATACACTGACAATCACTATAATCTTTTCTAATTAAAAAAGGTACACTGGCAAGAAGTACAAGTACGCAGACGTAGTAGATCTAAAATACAACACTAAAAAACACAATATGTAATAGATTAGGTTAGGTTTTGATTTAGTTACTTCACCTATCGTTTTCGAAAAATTATACTATGTTATACTCTCAGGACAACTTTAATTATGTTTGGCAACGAGTTATTAGTCGTTAGCTTGTTTGTATCAACTGTTAGTTATTAACTGTTTTTTGAAAAAATATTTAATAAAATTAGATATTTTAGAAAAATATGTTTAGTGAAATTTCATTTATGTCATTATATCTCTAAGTTACCTTTTAATTTTATATGTATTTTTTAATCATTTTATTGTCTTTGCAATCATAATTATGCCTATATTATGTATTTTGACTTGATTAAAACACTTAGACCCCTACAAATAACTCTTTCCCCTCCTCTCCAAATAACTGTCAACCAAACAAATCCTCTCCAAATAACTGTCAACCAAACAAATCCTCTGTAAGACCGTTCGGATAAACCGCCAACTATAATTTTTACTTTTTATTTTTATTTTCTAAACCTTCCCTTTATTTCTTACTTTGTCAATCGGCCATCTAGTGATACGTTGACATTGCCCTTTCAACCTATTCCCTTTGCGTTGGATACAGGCGCAAAAAGGCAATCCTATACAGGGCCAGAAGCACATCGGCCTTGAACTAACACCCAGTGCTAGCCAGCATAAAACTTGAATAGGGCCCAGGCCTAAGCTAGCCCAATCAATCTGGGCAAATATTGCACAACATGGGCTGGTGAGCTGTAGTCAATAGCCAGAACTGAACCAAAAAATTAGTCATATCTAAAGTAAACCAAATTTGATCTAAAATCTTCTTCGAAGCTAACTCTTCTTGTATGACAAGATATTAGTTAATAAAAAATAAAACTAACCCCGACTCGTGCTTAAATCGAATCACTAATTTGCTGGATCTACTCAATCCTACGGTAGTTTCCTCTTTGTATGTCGAAATTGTGTCTCATGTGGCGCGGAACTATAGTTTTGGTTTCACAGTAGCTTGGGAGTCCCACTGGAACCAGCAATGGCGATGGTGAGATGTAGGTCTGATGCTTGCCCTCTCTTAGCTTCAATTGAAGGTGACAACAAAGCGATCATTGAAAGCATCAGAGGAAAGTTTAGAATACCATGGGAAATCGACTTCATCATTCAAGACATCAGACATATGATGTCTACTTTTCAAATCTGCATTATCAATCATATTTTCAGGGAAGGAAATACTGCAGCAGATTCTACTGTTTGGGACGAGTGCCCCTCCCCTTCTCTTTCTTGTATCCTGACAAATAATAATTTAGGCAGAACCCTTGTAAAAGGGCTGTCTAAGTTTTGCTGTCCCTCTATTTTTACCCACTGCCCCAAAAAAAAAAAAAAAAGTGAGGTTAATCCAGATGAATGAATGATGAAGCTTTTATACTTGTCTTGCTCCCTGAATGATGAAGCTTCTATACTTGTCTTGCTCCCTTTCTCTTGCTGTTTCCTTCCCAAAATTTGTCTCTATTTGCTTTCAATAATCAACAAATGTTAGATCGTTTGAGCCCATCAAATTAATGATAATTCATAATTATCCAAATTCTATTCTAATCTCACATTGCATTGTCAATTTTGTTTCAAAAATTATGGATGAGATTTTTTTTTCCAATATAAACTGTAAAATGAGGAGCCAAGTCTCATTTAAATAAGACTATAATTTAAGTATCCGACAATAACTATTAAAAATTTTATTAGTTGATCTAACTAACACCCACATCATAAATATGATTATGATAGGGTGTGTAATCAATTAAGTTAGGCGGGCCGAAAAGGACAAAAGCTTGATCTAGATTAGAACATGATAAGTGACGCTAATCTCTTTAATTAATTCATTTAACAACCAATCAAAGGTAGGAAGGTAGTCTCGGAAATTTGTCGCGTATATCTCAAGTTAAACGAACACGGGTGTTTGTCAATTCGACAATACATTCTTCTGACAATTAGCTGGTTTCCAGAATGAATGACCAACACTCTTAATTTCAAAATCACACTCCAATTGGTCAGTTGGGTATGATATGAAATAACTAACGAAATATGGAGTATATCACAAGGTTCTTGGACTAACTGTATGGTATTATAATGTACTTATTAGTATTATCAAATTTTGTAAAAATAAAATATCAACAAAATTACTTCAAGTGTTTTGAGACTGGTTTCCTTAAAATATGTCTCGGGTTTAAATTTTATAACTGATGAAAATTAACAATGAGGGAAGCCAGCAGTAAATATTGGAATTGCTGTTCAATCAGGAAATTACAGAAACAGGCAAATACAGAAACAGAAAGACACATATACATACACCCACGCCCACACCCACACATATTATAATGTACTCATGGTATCCTAAACGTTGTACAAGACAAACATAAACTTCTACACCTCTAAAACAGCAGCCAACACCTTTAACTGTTGCAATTGGTGTGCCCCATAAACATATAATTAAGCTTGATTAAACCTAAGATTTTGTGACAGATTTTCCAATTCGATGCCTCGAAGCGAATCGATTAACCAAAGCCAAAGCGTTACTAGTAACTTGGGCAACATTAATCACTCTCATCTTAATAGAACCCTTAATCTTGGCATCCATTGCATGCTCAGAGAGCCCATCCACACAAGTATTCTCATCAGTGAGAGCAGCACTAACCCAAGTCTGCACGTTACTCATATGCCACGTGAAATCCTGACCATCCCTTTTTCCCGTATGCCCGAGCTCCTTGATTGAACGGCTCAGCTGATCCACACTGTCACCCACGGTCTCAATGCAGTCCTTGACAGCCACCAACTCCCTGTGGTTAATCCCTTTGGTTCTGCTAATACTCGACACGAACCGGGCAGCTGACCGAGCCCTGTCTAGGCCGACTGCCAAGGCGGTCAGGGCTAGTAGGCGCTCGCTGTGGTGAATCTTATTGGCATAGCCTGAGAGGGTGTGGTAGCACAGGGCAGGGTACAGGGTGGCGCGGCACGATTCCCGGATGAAGTCTGTGGTGGATTTGGAGTGCCTGGGGGTGGGAGGGTGTGATGTGGTGGAGTGGATCAGGGAGAGGAGAGAGAAAATTAAGAGGAGGAGAGAGAGTGGTGGTTGTGCCATGGTTGTGTAGGGGAGAGTATGATTTGATTTTATGTGGAGTCACAGTGTTTGGAGGGGTTACATAAAATAGAGGAAGCCAAAAAGATTGGTTTGTCTTGCGTAATATTGTTTGTTATGCCTGTCTTTAGAAAGTGAAAGGTTTGCCCCACTGCCCTCTTTCATTTTAAATTGTAATTAATTTTATTTGTTCTTTTGTTTGTTCCCCTTTGTCTCCGCCTCTCTGCCTTCAAAAGAAAAAAATAAATAAATAAAAAATAGAGGAGCAAAAATTAGATTGGATTTTTTGTTTGGTCAGATAATTTGACATAATTAATTTTGCCAACAAGCTAGGCAAAACTAGATTGATACTCTTGCATGATAATTGATAATGTTGTCGTAGGCTCCCAATAATTTGATGTTACTACATTATAATTTATACAATTATTCTAAATACATTTACAAAATGAAGATCAAATCGATATTTATTTACATGATACGGCATAATTAAATAAAAATATAACCACGAAAATAATCAACTAATCTCACAGGTATTGAAAAGTACATTTTGTTGGTTTAAGTATACTTTTCGTAATTTATAAATTCATGAGGGCAATGATACAGTAGCAGTGTGGAAATGGAGCTGGCTAAGGAAGAACAGAAAGAGATAGCATGAATTTGCAATTAGGTGAAATAACAACATAATGCAGTATAAAACGTTTTACCAAACAATTAAATCAAAAAATAAATAATGGAATTATGTAAATAGTAATTGAAAAAATGAGAATTTTTTTTTATTTTTTATGCTTTACTAGATGCCAACTGCCTACTCTGACTGATTCTCAAGCTAGCTATATATTTCCACACCTTTAACAGAACAAATCCTCTTAGTTTCTTGACTTCTGATATAGGAATCTCCCTTTAAAAACTTAAAGACTTCAAGAAAAACATATTTATTTATTTTGATATTGAGAGTAGTAAAGAGTATTACAATATAATTATAATATAATGTAAAAGGAGGGTATGAGATATTCAAATATAAAACTAAGAATTTTAATATTTTTAAACAAAAAACATTGGTAAGTGTTGACAGGGTTGGGATATCAATACGCAGTATCACAAGAAAAATGAAAGAAAACGGCCAAAAACCGAGCAGCTGGTCGGCCTGCCCTTGTTTCTTTCAGTGCACACTCCCTTTCTCGATGCTTGTTGGTCGTGCTCGTCATTCCTTACCCCGCAATGCAATTTTTCGAGTCCTAAACATCCATTACACTCCACATACCCAATAATTCGATCTTGGATCTTCCAAATAGAAGATGAAACTTACGTTAGTCAAACTAGGAGCTCTAGTCATATGAGCTAGACTCTTATATATTGATTTTTTTCCCAAAACTATCAAATAATTGTTGCTCCCACATTCTTTGTTAATATAGTTTTTTTGTTTTTTGTTTTTAAGATGTGGGTTGTGTCAAAGGAGTTCAATATTAGTCGAAATTGTCCCTTAGAAACAGGTGGAAATAATTATCAATTCTGTAAATATAAATTATAACGTAATCTCAAAACTATAAATTATAACAATGAAAACTACGTGTACAATATAAAAGTTGCCCCAAACCCAAAGAAGTTGGTGACACGATTTGAAGTACATTTGCTGCTGAATTATGTATAATTTCCTTTGCCCCTTCCCACTCACTCATTGGGGTTTTCTATTTCATGTTTACAAAAGAGATCTGACTTCAGTCATGAGTGCACGTCCACTAATTCACAATTTTTTTCTTCGACAAATTATTTTATCCCAATTCTGTGTTTTTCAAAGACGTATTAAATAAACTTTTGTGAAGACAAACGAAAATAAATCAAAACTTTCCATTCTAAAAAGAAATAATAGTTCAATATCGACCTCAAAACCAAACGTGAACTCAATTCCAGCGAAGACCCCTTCAATCAATCAATAAATCTAATATATGTAATATGATCATGATCAAGCATTATATATAAAGATTACCAAGAGAAGATCATTGAGGTCCATTGGTACGCGAAAGATCGGTCGATCGAGAGATCTTCTGGCCATGGCAAGCATGGGTGGAAGGATGATGCTGGTGATGGTGTTGGCAATGACCTGGTTGTCAATGGGATCATCAGCTCAGTTGCACATTAATGTTGGAGCATGTTGGAGGAAGGTCGATGACTGCGTTCAGAAGAATGTGAACGAGAGCAGGACAAACCCAGAGTTTGATCCGAGAAGCCCGTCGTTTAACAAGTGGAAATTCCTATGCTGTCCTCTCATCCGACGTACCGCCATGGCTGATAACCGTTGCTTCTGCTCCATCGGACCCGTTCTTCATCAAACTCTTCAGGGCGACATTCTAACCAAAAACTTGATTTTCTGCAATGCCTTTGATTCACTTGCTTCTTTTGATGCTGCCTGCTCAGGTACTTACAGTCCACACAATATTGCTTCTTGTATGATTATTTCATTGTATGCATTATAGAAAAGTTTAATCAATTGTCATTTGGAAATATCAAGCTTCAAATTCAACCCACAAACCCGTCAAACCTCCATCAACCTCTCCTCCAGGTACTTTCCACTTCCTTTCTGATATATTCCAAAATTTTGAATCATTATATTTCACTTTTAAATCATTGTTCAAGCAAGTTCTGATATATTATTACCCACCTTATTATCTTAATTGACTATCTTTTTAAAAATTTTAAGTTCTAACTCCAACTCCCAACCCTACCAAAGCTCCAAGAGTGTCACCTCAAGCTCCAAGAGTGTCACCTCCTCGAGGTAATCTATCTGCCTGACCTTTTTCATTATATTGGTGAACTTTTAGTGTACATTTTGTTACTACATGTATATTTTTCGACAGCCTAACAATAATTTTAAATACTCAGGAGTTAAGTTTGTTTTTTATTGACTCTAATTTTTTGATTGACTGTTTGAAAATATTTAGGACTTACTCCTGCCCCTGCCCCTGCCAAAGCCCCTAAAATATCACCTCCAGGTAATTTACTCTCGCTTTAGGAGTCATGGAGTTTCATTACTGCACAATTTTGATGAATATTGATAATATTTTCAAAAATATCAAGGTTCAATTTCCAACCATACCAGAAGTCCGCGGGGATCACCTTCAGGTAATAAATTAATGCCCATTATGATTATTTATGTTCATGAGAACTCTACAAAGTTTGCTAACAGATTGATGCTATTGGTGGATTATTTGCCTGCAATTATCAATTGCCATGAAAATTTAAGTAGTATCTACATAGTTTTTGTTATATTTTTTTTAAAAATCGAGTAATCTTTATCGAACATTCTAATTATATGTGTCATAAAAAAATCAGCATATTGTAATACGGTTGAAAAATGGCAGATTTAATTTTTAATTTATTCTACAATTAGTAGATTATCAAGTTAATTATTAGCCTATTGCAAGTAGAAATAAAGTATGATTTGATAATTAGTTGTTCATCAAATATTCTCATCATATTCTTATAACAAATACTTTTAAGTATCTTGTGTAAGTATAAATTAATATATTATATTATTTGATTTAAAATTATTAAGTTGTTAATTAATAACAATTAATTATTAGTTGATTATGAATTTAAGCATTTTCCAGCTATCTCGATTAATAAGTGTTAGCCAATAAAGGTGTGTAACTTGAATAGTGGAAGCGATTGGTTTGTCGATTGATATTCCACGAGTGTGAAAACCTTAGCAAGTCCAAAGTATCCCCTTGTGCCCTTTTTGTTTAGCAAATCCAAATCTTTTCCTTGTGCCCTTTTCGTTTAGCAAATCTGAATCTTTTCACGAGCCAAATCGAGTAGAGAAAAACCCGGTGGCTATTAGAGTCAGGCGTTAACCACGGTTTAAACACGTGAACTTAAGATGCTAGTATCATTAATTAGAACATAATTGAAGAGGAGAGTTTCTCAAGAATCTGGATATGCATACTAGCTTTTCTTTTTTTTTTTTTTTGCGGGGGGATAGTCATTGTAGTTTTTCTTTTGATCAGAAAGGGGTATTAATATTACTCCAAAGATGAATACAACTCTAAATCCAAAGCGGCCACATCTATGACTTGATCTAGACTCTCTTCAAGCGAAACTCGGGTTGACGAATCACAGGCTTGGAGATGAGTTAAATAATACGCTACCTTATTCCCACCCCTTCTAACGAACGAAAAACAATAAAAATCAAACTGTAAACAGAGTTGCAAAATGTCAGAGACAAGCAAGCCAATACAAGAGACTAAGTCACCTTCTTCTTAAGTTTTGAAATAAAGGCCAAGCAATCGCCTTCAATCTCTACACTCTTTGATACAACACTTTGAGGACTTCAATTATAGCAAATCTGCAAGCTTGCACTTCTTCCATTTCAACACTGCAGAAGCCCGCACCCTGTCCAATACTGGAGAAGATGATGTTGCCCATGTTGTCATTCGCCACCACCCCCGAGCCAAAATCCCAATCGCCTAGCTTAGCAGCGTCAAAACTGATTTTAATGTTCCCAGCAGAAGGTGGTTTCCGGAAAGTAGGTAGATTAGGCTCCTCCAATTTAGTGTTAGCAGACAGCTCTCGATACCCATGGACCATCGTTAAAGTACGCTCAACCACCTCCCTCAACTGCAATCTCTCCTCCCCAAACAGTGCTTTGTTACGTGCCGCCCACAACCCAAGCTACAGCTACAAACTCCTCCCATTCGTGGCCACCTAGTATCGACTTCAAGTTGAAGAAGACCTCCCAGACATCAGGTCCATTACACAGATTATAGATGGAAGCAAATTTGCTATTGTTCCAAATCTCAAAAGCGTGGGGTCAATGGAAAATAGCATGGAGGTCACTCTCCTCCACCCACCCACGAAACGAGCACCGCATGGAAAAGTAAGGAATATGCACACCTAATCGATGAGATGCGCCCTAGCACAACACCTCCAGGCGACGAATCTGAGTCTCTGTGGTAGATTCATTCCCTAAATATTTCGCCAGCCCAGCCTGCTCACATCGCCACTTGACCAAGCAGCAGTCGTCCTCTGAGATGATAAAATAAATTGATATGCTAACTTGGCTGAGAGTTCCCTATCCTGCGAGCCGAGCCATACTAATCGATCAGGTGGTACGTTGATGCTTAAAGGGATACTACGAATCACTTCCGCATCAACGACTAAGAAAATAAAGTTAATCATACCCATATTCCAATCTTTGTGCTCCCAGTCAATGAGGTCTCCCACCCTAATAACGAATAGTTCGTTGTAGATTGAAAGTAGACAGGAAGAAATGCAAATAATTATTCCGTTTGGGCAAAAATAGCGCTTCAAAATTTAATTTAAAAATTAGAGCTTCAACAAAATGGGGTGAGAGAGGCTCGAACTCTCGACCTCAGGATAACTCAGAAAGCTATGAGACCTACGCGCTAGCCAACTGCGCCACCACCCCATTGACGTCGGTTAATGGTCCCCGAAAGAATATATTGATGCCTTTAATAATGAAGAAATCCAAATCGGAATTTTAAAAATCCTGGTTAAAGTTCGCCTTAATTAAATGGGTAAGAAAATGGGTATTAAATGGGTAAGAAAATGGGTATTAAACTCTCCTTATTATCTTTTTAATTGTCTGTCTTTTTGAAAATTTTAAGGTCTAACTCCAACTTCCAATCTCGACAAAGCTCCTAAAGTATTACCTCCTTTAGGGGTGAGCGGTTCCAGTACTCTGTACTCAAAACTAGGAACCTTACCCTTACTCTGTTTGACCGGTTCCTGAATTTTAGGAACCTTACCCTTACCCTCGGGTTCCGGTTCCTAAATTTTAGGAACCTTACCCTTATTCTCGGGTTCCGGTTCGGTTCTAGGGTACCCTATTTACAACAAGATATTAAGAAATTACCTATTTTGTAATGAGAGCACCGATGAGGACGAAGCCACAAGGGAGAGTTGGGACTGAGAGTGGGAGGAAGGAAGGAGGCGACACCAACGCCGACGAGGACTCGGGAGGAGGTCAACGAGCGAGCAGCAGAGAAAGGGCGGAGCAACGCGAAATGAAGGAGCAAAACAGAGCAACACGAAATGAAGGAGTAGAGCAGAGCAACGCGAAATGAAGTTCGATTCGTCGAGAGAGCAGATAACGCGAGTCAACGAGCAGCAGCAGAGAAAGAGAGAGCGAGAACAATGCGAGTCAACGAGCACCAGCGAGAGAGAGAGCGAGAGCGGAGCAACGCGAGGGAGAGAGAGTAGAGCAACGCGAGAGAGGCGAAATAAAGGAACGCGAAATGGAACAACGCGAAATGACGAGGAGGAAGGAGATTACGGTTTCTAATAAGTTGGGCCACACATTAGAAATTCAAAAGTAAAAATTTCATGGGCCTCAAAACTGAAAAATTTTGAAAATTTTAGTAACGTATTCGGGTGCCCACGGTCCTAGAACCTATCTAAACAGAGTTCCAGGTTCCGGTTCCGGGGTTTCATTTTAGGAACCTTACCCTTACCCATTTGACGAGGTTCCTAAATTTTAGGAACCTTACCCTTACCCGTTTGACCGGTTCCGGTTCCAGAACCTTACCCATTTGACCGGTTCGGTCCGGTTTCAGTGTACCGTCGATCGTGCTCACCCCTAACCTCCTTCAGGTAATTTATCTGCCTGACTTTTTCATTATGTTCATATTTTTGTGTATATTTTGCTGGTACATATATACTTTTTCAATAGCCTATCAATGATTTTAAATACTCAAGAGATAGTTCTTTTTATTTTTATCGACTCTCATTTTTTCATTGACTGTCTGTTCGAAAATGTGTAGGTCTGACTCCTACCCCTGCCAAAGCCCCTATAATATCACCTCCAGGTAATTTACCCTCCCTGGAGGAGTCATTGAGTTTCATTATTACTACACAATTTTGTTGAGTATTGATAATATTTTCAAAAATATCAAGGTTCAATTTCCAACCATACCAGAAGTCCGAGGACATCACCTCCAGGTAATATAAATTAATGCCCATCATGATTATTTATGTCCATGAAAACTCCACAAAGTTTGTTAATAGATTGATGCTATTGGTGGATTATTTGCCTACAATTATCAATTGCCATGGAAATTTTAGTATCTAGACAGTTTTTGTCATCTATCTACATATAAGATTTTTTTAAAAAAATTTTGAGTAATCTTTATCGAATATTCTAATTATGTGTTTTTCATAAAAAAAATATATATATATCAACATATTGTGATACTAGTGAAAACGTCAAATTAATTTTTAATTTAGTCTATCATTAATAGATTATCATGTTAATTATTAGTGTATTGCAAGTATAAGTGAAGTATTCGCTTCGATTAATATGTATTATTTATTTGTACTCTGAGTAATTTGCTTTTGATTAATCGTATTTTCTGAAATATTAAGGTTCAACTGCCAGTCCACCCATGAAAACTCCAACAGCATCGTCACCAAGTAATTTCTCCTCCCTACGTTAGATTTTTGAATCTTCTAGTTTATCTTTATGGGAATTTGTCTAGCGCTCAACTTCATTTTGATTGTCCTTCTTTTCAAAATATGGAAAGGTTCGACTCCCACTCCCAGCGCAAGTGAAGCCCCGGCAATGTCACCCCGTGGTAATTTTCCATCCCTTCTCGCTCTCTCTCTTGATTATTATACTTAATTCTAAATAACTGGACCTTAATTCGATCGAGTTATGTTTATAAATTCATGATATTTTATTTCAAAATTAATTACAAATGGACTCAATCGATTATAATTTAATTAATGTGATAATTCTTTATATTCACATTGTCAATTATCACATCACAGATGAGGTAAGTGGGCTTTTAAACAAGAATCTTGCACCCTTTTGGTCAATTTGAGGTTTCGACTAACCTCGCTACCCTGAAACAAATAACTCAATGATTTTACCCTGAAACAAATAACTCAATGAAAGACTTAAATCGTTAGTTGAAGGTTCATAAAAGATTTTACATTTACTTCAATGTAATATGTCCCCTCGTTCGAATGACTTAAAAGTATGAATGCTGCAAAAGGAATGTGTTAATATATGTAGCCCAATGCATGATTAGGTGAAAAGGACAGTGGGTTGTGCTGGGATAAGATCGGGATGTGCCTTCAGAAGCACGTTGCCCAGCGTAAAACAAAACCAGAGTTCGATTCAGCAAGCAAGTCGTTCAATGTGACTGAGTTCTTGTGCTGCTCTCACATCCAACAAGCAGCAAAGACTGATAAGCGATGCTTCTGCACCGTCCAGGACGAAATTCGTGCAAATCCCTCAAATGGTACTGCTATACTCGGCATCTTGAATGCCTGTAATGTCGCTGATTCTCTTGCTTCCCTTGGTGCCTTTTGCTCAGGTATATGTATAACTCCAACTTTATATTTGCATCAGAGTTTAGCTAGCTTAACTTCGATACTGTATGTACCATTCATCTACACAAATTACATGCATAGTCTTATCTAATAATGGTCGTTTGGTTTGAAATGAAAAATATCAAGGTTCGGCTCCCTCGCCTACGGCAACTCCTCCAACAGTGCCACCTCCAGGTAATTTCCTCTCCCAGTTAATTTTCGTATCAAATAAATTATTCTAATTATTGACATTTTAATACCGTGTTTTTTGAAACTAAGAAAAAACGAATGATATTAGTGTAGAATTCTTTTCTACTTGGTAAATTAGTTTTTATTGATTGGCCTTTTTTGAATTAAATCAAGGTTTAGCTCCAGTTCCCCAGCCTGCCAATACTACACCTGTATCACCCGCTCCAGGTATAATTTCTCTCTTTTTCAAATCTACATTAGACTTTTTAGTGTTTTTAATCAGTATTTATGAGTTTTTCTAAGACTGAATAATTAGTTTTGATTTTTATAAAAAGCAGTAGTTTTGATTCTTTGAGTGTCTCTTAAAAATCATAAATTTGAAAAACTCTATTCTTACCAATAAAAATATACTAAAAGTATACCGACTCATAATTAGCCGATTTTAATTTTTTTATCAAATCCCCCTTATATCTGTGGTGATATTTTTCATCTAATTACGTCATGTCGTGTTAAAAAAAAAAAAACTTGTGTATCCATTTAATTAGTATATCTAGCATAGCTGAACTAAATTTTTTAACACTGATGTGATTTTGTAAATTTATTTTTACCCCTTTGAATTTCACAAAATATTTTTTGATAAGGAATTTTATATAGATGTGGATGAATTTATAGATGCACTTAAATATCAAAATGCGGTACTAATTATTGTTGCGGTTGTTGAAAAATGTTTGAAAGGTACAGCGCCAATAAACCAGACTGCAACAGCTGAGTCTCCAAAGAATGCCTCCACTAAGATTTCCATGATGGGATCATTCTCTGGCATATTTATTCTCTTGACATACTTTCTCTTCTATTAATTAATTAATTAATTAATCCTTCCGAATATATATATATATATATATATATATATATATATATATATATATATATATATATGTTTTCATAATTTCTTGGATTGTTTATGTAAATTAATTAAAGTCATGCCCGTAAGAGTAAAATGAGACACTTTCTTGGATTGTGTATGTCCATCTTTCTGTGTATGACGAAATATGTTTTTGGATACGGTGAGATTCTACATAATCTCGATCTGTTGTTCATGAATTCGAATAGCAAAGCTGCTATGCAACGCATACCTACCGATCAGATGTTTTAATTAACTTTTCACAGTATTAGAAAAGCTTTTTAATGACGAAAAAAGTTAGTCGTTCAAAGAAAAATTTATGCTGTTAAAACCTCTACGTCAAACAAAAAAAAAAAAAAACCATTGGTCATTGTTGGTCGTAATTTGATCCCATAGTTAATAGTTTAGCAATGAAGTGAATATTTTTTGTTGTTATTCTTATAGCAGCGAAAGTACATATTATGATTACAACTAATTAACAATCAAATTATTCGTTATGTATTTGTAAATAAAAATTAAAATTTTATAACTATTATCACCAACGATGACTTCAGCTTGTCGTGACATTTTTTAATCAAGGTTAACGATGGAATGTTTTTGTTGTTGAAAATGGTTTCCGTAATCACTAGTACATACTTATAAATAATATCAAGATGAGATTGAGTACTTGGATTTATATAGGAGTACTTGGATTTATATAGGAGTTTTTCAATATTATAAATATCTTCATCATTTATATAATTATAACTATCATTTAATAACAAAGATATTTATAATATTAAAAATCTCCTATCTAAATTCAAGTAGTCGATCTCATTTTGACTATTTAGGCTAAATAATTTTTGTATTTTACATTGTATTAAACTTCATTATGAGTAATCTACGTGTCTTTCCCTCGTATACTTATATGTTCATCCTTTTTTTGTGGTGTTTCAGGGATGATTCTCCATAACGATTCTCTACAATTACAAATTCCTGATTAACTTAACTAAGAATAAGGAAGACTGAAAATTAAAACCCGAATTGTACGTTTGTGGAATGTCGTCAATATAGCCGAAAGGAATTATAAGCTCTGAAATTGTCGTTGTTGATTAGGTGTACACATATTTATTATTTTTGTTAAGCAACAACTTTACATTATGTTCACTTCTAAAATAATAACAAATTTAATAAATTTTTAGTGTTTTTTTTAAAATAATGAGATTTTGCATATAGATTATAGCTAAGACTGTCTTACATCTTTTACCTCTTCCTATTTTTCCCTATGCAACTCATAATTGTTGTATATATCTCATCCTCTCACCATCTCTCTTTTTATAGAAAAAGGAAGAAAAAATAAGATAAATTAGAGGAAGATTTATGAGTTTGGCTTTGTACTACATTGTCCACAAAATACTTGGAGCCTTAGTTCTTATATATCATAATTTTTTAATAGAATTTGATAGCAAGAACATCAAATAATTCTTTTCATGAGAGATTTTCTCAAAAAATCATAAACTAAAATAATAGAAAAGGTAAGACAAAGAGTGTTGTTATATGACCCACATATGCCTTTTAATTCGTTGCTCTATTAGTTTTACGAAAGAAAAATATTTCTTAGCTTGCTACATGAAAATTTTAAAACCTTGACAAAATGATACAACTTATTTAAAGGTTAATAGATATTCTATAATACATATCTATTGTTTGAATACAATTTGTTAAATCTTATATTTGAAGGCCTAAAATAGGTTTATATTATATTTGTACATAATATCCCAAACCATATTTAAAAGAAAATATTTATGTTGAGAAAATACCGCAAGCGCACGATGTAACTCTAGTTAGAAACTGGCGAGTACGGGTCGTGTCCTTGAGGAACTTGCTTTCGAGTACTAAAATTCGCCTAAAAACTCTAATCTAGGTAAAACTCATTTTGACGGAGATTTGTTTGGTAATTGGATTCAACTAATAACGAAATAAATACGAGAAATCAATGGATAAAAAGCCTTAGATTGGGATTAATCACACCACTATACCTAAAATCAAAATCAAATTTCGGCTGAGACTTGTCTATGCTTGCAGTTTAGAAGGAGGAAACGCCGTTTAAACCTATCTTTGCCTACTTTCGTAGGTCAAAGACTAATTTTGTTCAATCTAATTGCCTATTTTCATGGGATTAACAAAGAACAAAACCACAAAAATTGCATCTCATAACCCTCGATCGAAAACCTTAATTATTTTTATATCAAAGTTTCAATCGTTCACAACGTCACTCCAAGTAAGTTTCCATCTTTCAATGTTCACAAAACCCTAATAAGAGTTGATGATTCCTCTTTCCACGTATTCATCGAAAAAATGATGAGCGAAGTAAATTCTAGCCTAACAAGCATAAAACAATCCTATTGGAATTCAATTTATAATTATCAAGACATAATAGGGATCAATCCCAACCTAAGTAGGGAATTTAGCCTCTAAACATGATACTAAACAACTCAAAAATTCAATGAAAACAGCTATGGAGAAATGAAAAGAAACTGTGAAGAAAAAGTAAAGAGGAGAAATTATGATTATCGAATGAAAATTGATGCGATTGAATTGTAAATAATCTTGAAGTAGACGATAATCCTTGCAAGTTCTTGAGTGTTCTCTCAAAAATCACTAATGGAAAAACCCCACCTAAAACTTAAAATAATGAAAAAGATATCCGAAAATACAAATTGGAAATTGATAAATCGCAAATCTGCAGGTTGCACGAGCGTACGTGTAGTTCTCGCATGGGTAGTTGTGCAGGTTTCAGCCGCTATTTCGCACGGTCGTGCAGGTTCCGCACGAGTAGTCATGCAGAATGCATGAAGTTTCTACCTCTTTTGCACGGGCTGTGTAGTTTTTGGACGGTAGGTCGTGCATGACTTCAACTTTGCATAATTTCTCGCACGGCCGTGCAGGGTGTGCACGGGTGGCCGTGCAGCCTTCCTTGACTTTGAACCCTTGGCTCGATGCTCTACACGCTGTGCGACTTTTCATAGTTGCTTGTGAAACTCGACTTGATGAGTTCTAGGCCCTTTTCTTATCTCCTCTTTGGCTCGAACTTTCCTCTTCATCGCTTTTCATCAAATTTGCCTTAAATCTCCCTCATTTAAGCCCAAAACCTGTAATTGAGATATTTAGAAACTTAGACGACGATAAAGAGAAAATGAGTAAAATTTAACCCAAAATCAAACAAATATCATCAAAATTATCACGAAATTGGGTGGAATATGCCTTAAAAGCGATAAAATACGAGGTTTAGCAATTTAATGCACATATTTTTCTTTATTTATAAGTTAAAAATAAAATGTTAAATAATGAAAAGAACATGAAACCCATAGAGTCCAAGAATGTACAAGATCAACTTAGATAGTGCAAAGTTGGGAGATTGGGGCCATGGACGAGGAGTGGTGACTTATGATTGCCATGTGGAGGTTGTCCTCACCCGTGTACCCCAAGGCTTGGGGTTTCTTGGCCCGGAGATAGAGGAACCTTCACATGTAGGATTGCCCTATCTATGTGATCAAGACGGGAGTTAAGTGTATTTGTTCGGTTCAAATATTACGTCATTTATACCCTTATTTACTTAATTTTTGACTCGTAAAATAATATATTTTTAGAAATTTACTTATTTTATTTACTTTTATACGTAATAAAGTTCAACCGAACAAAAATCGAAAATTTGGACTCAAAGGAAAGGAAAGTATAATCTTGAACTCAAGATTCACAATAAAAAAAAAAAGAAAAGAAAAAAAGAAAAAGAGGTCAAGCATCATAATTATAAAACCCAAGTGAAGCCCAATTCAAAAATTCAGCCGTGACCATCAAGGAAAAAAAAGGCAAGAACTGAGGTAAAATTTGGACGCTGATGTTATCATGACGTCACGATGACATCATGATGACATCAGCATGACGTTGCTTTGAAATCCCTCCAAAATTTCCAGCAGCAGCAGCAGCAGCAGCGTTGGCTATTTATACGGGAATTAGAGGGCAGCGGCGAGAGGAGGGTTTATTTTTTTATGCAAAGTCATAGTTTAGGTTTTATTACTAGGTTAATTTAGTTTAATTAAATTAGTTTTCCTCTTGTAAATATTCAGATTTAATTTATTTTAGTTTTAATTATTAGTTTAGAAAGTTCGATTCCGACAATTTTTACTTTCGGTTCGATTCGTTCCTGGTAATTTCTTCGTTTTTATCTCTCCCTTATCTTTAATTTGTTTCGTTTAGTTTAAATGTTCGATTTTTATTATATTTTGATGTTAGTAGTAGTTAGTTTAATTGTTTAATCTCATGTTTAATTTTATTTTGTTAGTTTATGTCGTTCTTCGAATTAATTTTTATTAGTAGTTATTAGATTAGTTGTGTTTCATGTTAATTAGTTGTTAGTTTGAGTCGCTTTTGTTATAATTAGCCTCCTTGATGGCTAATTAATTTTTTAGGCCTTTACTTACTTAGTTTATGCTAGTATTTTGGGATTGTTTCTCATACCTACCATATAGGTTCGATGATTTTTCATCTTGATTTTTAGGCGGTTGGTCTATCACTGAAAGGTGGAGTTAATTTGCTAATGTGGGTAAACAGAATAGTTAGGATTTTGGCATAAAAATAGCCCGAATTCTAGCTAGGTCCGGGGTTGCTATTTTTGTAGTTTAGTTGGGCTAACCCCACAAAAGTCGGTGGTTAGAATAATTAGACTACCTCATGACCCTCGAAATTGTGGCTCGAGTAGGTTTGAATGGTGCAACTGATCACTCCTAAATACTTGTATAAACTTGGATAGGTTTAGGCTTGACTTGATTAATTAGTTTAATAAGTGGTAAAAAACAACCCGAGTATTTTATTTTTATTGCTCTCTAGGTTAGTTTAATCACCATATATATCTATCTCATCTGTGTTGATTCGCTTAGAATGAAAGTTTAGGTTAGCTTTGATATTTGAAACACAACTCTTTGTGGACACGACCCGTGCTTGCCGGCTAACTACAACTATGCCGTGCACTTGCGGTTATAATTTTAGAACTTAAATTTTTCCTAACAAGTGCATTAATATGGAAGGTGATTGCATGTCCCTTATATCCAAGTTGAAAAACCAAGCTTCTTTAGTTTCTGGAATTGGGTCTTATATCTATGATATTATTAAACTTTGTTTGTCTCTTGATTATTATGTTTTTTCCTTTGTTAAATAGGGAGGGCAATATAGCTCATTCTTTAGTTTATTTTCAACCATATGACTTGACTACTCCAGTTCGCTATGAAGATAGTCCAGATTTTGTTGTGAATATGACATTATAAGATTTAGATCCGGCAATCGGGTAATCGATTCGTGTTCGGTTCAGGTTAAGTTCGACTCAGGTCAACTTTAGGTCGATCTCGTTGGGGTCGTGTTCGATTTCGGTTCGGGTCAACTTTGGGTCTATCTCATTCGACTTGGGATTGTGTTCGGTTTGGGTTAATTTTGGATCGAGTCAACTTCAGGTGAAATTAATTCGGGTCGGTTTCGGTTCGAGTTGGGTCAACGTCGGTTCGAGTAAGTTTCGGATCAACTTCGGATCAGGTCAAAATTAGGTTGGGTGACTTTTGGGTTCGGTCGATATCTGGTTTGGTCAATTTTGGATTAAGTCAAAATCGGATTGACTCAAATTCTAATTATGTTACTTGTTTTAGTTGTAACTTTCTCATTCGAACTCCAATTGATGCGATTCTTGATTCTTTAGAAAGCTTATTGAACCTTTTTAAATAAATGTACCAAAAATGAAAGACTCAAATATAATTCTGACACGGGTCATAAATTACATAAATATGCATATAGTTATCATTTCTTTATATCAACAAATATATAAAAATAATATCAAAACTTATATATACATATTTTGGTTTGAATTGGGTTGAATTGGATGCAGAAGGGGTCAAATTCGAATTCGGGTCCATTAGGGTTTGTGTCACTTGAATTCGGGTTAAATCGGTTTGAGTGTGAATCGGTTTAGGTTTGCATCGGTTCGGATCTTTTCAGGTTTGCGTCTTAATCGACTTATGTTTCCAGGTTGGTTCGGTTTCGGATCGGGTCATTTTGATTCACGTCTAAATCGGGTTTATTAAATTTCGGATCAATTTAATTTCGGGTTTTGGGTCAAAATCAGTTGGGTTGTTTTGGATATTGATTCGAGTTGAGTTTCGTGTCATCCGATTTGACCCATTAGAATCAGGTAAGTTTTGTCGGATCTAAAAATAATATGATATTTTTCAAAATTGGAGTAATATATATACCTCCCTAAGGTCAGTGATTGAAGGGTTCTTCATTTGAATTGGAATGTGGTGATTTGTTATTGTTCAACTTGCTCAAAATTAATGACCACGCATAAAAAAATTTCTGTTGAGAATAATCAAGGTGGTTATGATATACAAAATATATTTCCCCGAAGACAATGACTAATAGTAGTGGGAATGCATTTAGTATGATTGAAATTTTTTGAAAGGTGATATAAAAATCTTTGTGCCTCTATGAACACCAAAAACAAAAATTATGGATAATCACAATCAATTATCAATCCTATAGTTAGAAAATTTGTTAATTATACCGACGGATATAAAATATATCACACAGATTTAACTCCATCAGTTAAAAAAGATCGTACATATGCATGTAATGTTGTTATCAACAAAAATAGCAAATAAATGATGATTATATACAAAATTGAGTACTTAGTCACACCTATATACAATCTAATAGAATAATGCCACAAAATTTAGTTCTTTTAAACGACACGTTAATTTTATTTTACTTTGAGTCGGAACTCTATGAAAATTATGTTATTGTTCTCCATACTTTAAATTAAAATCCAAATTTTTTTGGCCAAATCAAATTTAAATATGAGATTTGATCATGAGTTTGGACCAACTAGAGCATCAGCCTAGTTTTATCTCGACATTTCTTATGTGATTCGATATTATTATTTTGATATTTATTTCGATTCAAAAGATTGTAAGTAAGCCTAACTTTAACAAGTAAAACTTAGATATACATGTCATTGTCGAAGCACAATATGTCCAATTCAAGTACAAATTAAGTTTAGTACTTCATTTCAACGTTCTAAATTGTACAGTCAATCACTGGGGTACGCAAATAAATTCATAAGCAGGCCATCATGGGAAGCATCACCTTTGACCTATCAATAGCTAGCCCGATCCACTCATTAAAGAAAAAAAGGATCCAGTTTCCATTGTAAGAATATCCGGTTACGATATCGATAATTTATTGGCAATATGTTATCCTTTTTCAAGGTCAAAAATGCCTTTTTTTAAGGGGAAGGGGGCGTCCATCATGTTGCCCTATCTAAGGGTCCCACACAGTGGTGTTGAGTGGTCAAGGGGAGGGGTAAATTGGGTATTATGTGAATTCTTATATTTATTTAAGAGTATATACTTTCAGGTGAAATATCATTATATTTAGTCTTTATTTTACTTTTCATCTAATCATTTGTTGACAAATGTCATAAGAACATACACTCTCAACTGTATAATACATGCTCTGTTGGTATCACATCCATTGCTCCGCCAATTTCTGACAGAGAAATGGCACTCAGTAGAATTTGATCCTGCGCTCTCAGATGGAAGAAGAGTATCTATGCCCATATCGCTTTCAAGCCCATAAATATATTAAGATTTTGCCAAACAAGAGAAACTTC
This sequence comes from Talinum fruticosum, assembly GCA_021018815.1. Classification (NCBI taxonomy): domain Eukaryota; kingdom Viridiplantae; phylum Streptophyta; class Magnoliopsida; order Caryophyllales; family Talinaceae; genus Talinum; species Talinum fruticosum. The sequence continues at coordinate 1,412,965 of JAITYX010000105.1, forward strand.
TGAAATCTATGATAAATGCAAAACCCATCAAAAGGACACTGAGGTTTTTTTCAAAAAGGCAAAAAAGTTAAGGAGGTAAGGGATAAGTTCATATTTGAATAGAACTTGTATCGATATTTTCCACCAAAGTATAAGATGCCGTTGGATGAAATGAAAATTCCTCCATTATATTTGGAGATTTGATGATTTCAGCTGGACTTGATCATGATGAGCTTGTCAACAGGGTTGCAAGTCTAAACAATGTCACTCGGGTCGTATAATTTGTACTATAAATACCACCTTTCATCTGCTGTTCTATTAACTCTCATCCCAATATTCCATTTAATCTCAAACGCAAAGCAAGAGATCAATTTAGAGAGACAGAGGGGGAAGAAAGAGATCGAGAATGGCGGGTCAGAAGCTAAACACAGAAATGGTGGTACTGATGGTGTTGGCTACAACACTTTTGATGCCATAAATGGCTTCATCGGCAAAAGACGAGCAAGGAGCTCCGAGCCCTAGTCCGATTCCAGAAGACATACCCCCATGCTGGGGTAAAATGGTAGGGTGCTGGAACGACACATTTGAGCAGACTTCATTGCTGGATCTTACAAAGCCATCTTTCAACATCAGTGAAACGCTGTGTTGTCCCGTGGTTCAAGACCAAGTCAAGAGCAATAAGCAGTGCTTTTGTTCTATCAAACCCCTTCTTCCTGCCATTAACTCTGAACATCCTAATTTTGTTCATGATTTTGATACCATTTTATCTGTCTGTAACGTCACTGGCTCCATTAACACCATTTGCTCAGGTATTCCTCCTATCTTCTCTTTCTTTGATTTGAGTGCATCACTTTTCTTGAATATTTCAACATTGTCTAATAAATTTTTATACTCTCCACAAATGTTTTTAAATTTTCTAATTCATATTTTCTAAAACGTAGATCGTGTGATTAATAATTTTTATACGTACATATATTTATGTAAAAAATAAACGTGCCCATATTCTATATTTGTGTAATTAAGAAAATAAATGTGATTAATAATTTTGCAGGTATCAGTTCTGCCAGTAGCATTGGTCCAGTTACCGGGTTAGTGTTGCTCTTGGTTGGATTGATGTTCTTTTAGAAGCATCGCACGTTTCCTATTCACATTGGGTCTGCAACCTCAGTTAATTTTAAGTATGCTATATAAAAATTTATTCAAATTTTGAATTATTTGCATAAATTTGTACTCTTCTGAATTTTTTTCAGAAAATGACTTTAACCCCACATTTGAGTTTAAACATTATTGTCTGAAAAGTTTGGAGGAGAGTTTTATGCAAATCGTTTAGGGTTGAATAAATTTATATATAAAAACCAACCGCGAGAGGGTGAACAAGTTGTTGTGTCATTGTATTTTATTGTTCTCTATATTTTTTATTTTGATGATGTTTCATTGATTTGTTTGAAAAGAATATTTGTAAGGTTGAACTGATTATTCTTAATTTTACTTATATTACTTGTAACTGATGGTCATGCCATATTTTAAAACTTACGAATCTATATTGACCCTCATTTTTGATCAAATAAAGTGGCGAGAATTAATGACGAAAGTTATTAATTGGTAATCTAGTCTGACAAGAATTATTTAGAAAATTCAAATAATCTGATCGACCGACCATAGTACAATATTTGACGTTGCTCAGACTTTTGTATATAATGATGAGCCTTTTGTCATAAAAGGATATAATTAATTTGTCAAATATAAATTAATAAAGGGATATTTTTGTCAAAAATAAAATAAAATACTACTTTCAAATTGAAAAACTAATATTCTTAACTTTTCAGGAAACGCTATTTGAAAAGTTATAAGCTACTATAAAAGCTAGTTAATACATTAACTAACAGAACACTAAATACTAAATGTTACTCCAAACAATATTGCCGAACAAGGCCTTAATTTTAAAAGTCGGACAACTCTTGGATAGATGTTTGATCAAGGATAGAGTACTGAATGTTTCCCTCACTACTAGCTTTAGTTGCTACATTCATATACTCTCTCCATTTCACAATATATTGGAGAACTGTTATTATTAGAATTGGTTTGGTCAAGTCTTTCAACAACGGTTATTTTATAAGATCGTTATAGTAGTCCTCATCTATGACAACGATTATAATATAGAATCATTGTTTATAAGTGGTACTTGACAAAGGTTGTAGAACCGTTGTCAAAAATACTGACTTTCAACAACATTCACTTAGATAATAGTTGTCAACTATTTTTGTAGCAGCAATACTAGTTAACAAAATCAATATCCCGGATACTTGGGCTAATATAACTAGGATCCATTCATTACTTCGTCAATGAGTGAACTCTTATTAATTAAAATTAGCTAAGCAAGTTAAATTGTTGGCGAAACTATAATGTGAATAAATGAATTGAGTTTGGGCTAATCCTAGATTAAGTAATTAAGCTTATAACTATCTCAGTCAAATTGCTTCGAATCACCGTCCTGACATCTTCATCGTACAGTTCAAGTAAATTATGTAGAAATTCTGGACATTTTTTCGAACATGGACCGTCACGAAAGTTGATAGGCATGCATAGAATCTCAAAAAATTTAAATTAAAAAAATCTCGATCCACCACAGGAAGACACGTTAAGAGAAGAGTAATTAGCTAGGCAACATTTCGTTACATACTCAGGTGCGAGTGTAGTGTCTTTCTTTTTAAATTTATAAATTAATTGACCCGAAAATAACTCGATGATTTGAAATCAGACGAAATTATCCATTTATCCGGCCTCTGTTGTTTGAATTTTACGATTGAATAAGAAAGTAATTAATTATCATATCATTTCCTAAAAAAAAGGGAAGAAACAACTCCAAAACTTATTTTTCCTCTTTTCTCATATTCGTTAACATTTTAGTTTACTGTCTTATTTTTCCTCCTTTTCCATATTCTACTATGAATATGGGACATGGGAAGTATCAATTATGGGTCACATAAAAATGTTCTCCTAGCTGTCCCAACTCATGACTGCACACAATTGAAAAATGCGCAAGTTACACATACATGATCTTGCGCAGGTAGACAATTTCAGTTTGAAGTTAGGCTATTTCTTCAGAACATCTCAATCAAGACATTTTCTACCTTGTTTTAACTTTAGGCAAATTGAAGATGTAATTACATGGTCAAAAAATACCAATTGAATGGGCAAGTTGCAATTGAAAAAGGCCGGTGACTTAGTACAAAACCCTAGTCAGAATCCCATGATACCAATATAAACTCCCCCACCCTTTGGTTGTGCCTCAGTTCATCATCACATTACATATTATTTACAGAATTTCAAAGCTAATTAACTAAGCAAAGTGAGAATCAATGGCGGGACGCAAAAGAGAGATAGTTTTGATAGTAGCAGTGGCCTTGGGAGTAACATTTATGGAGTCAGCCCTGCTGAACGACGGGACTGGAACCTGCTGGGACACGATTGGGACATGCATCATAGAGCATTTCAACCAGGCTGCAACAAATCCAATGTTCAATGCTGCAAGCCCGTTGTTTAACGTAACTGAATTCTTGTGCTGCTCTCTTATCAGAGAAACAGCCGTGACTGATAAGCCATGCTTCTGCCGCGCTGACACTTACATTCACCAAAATCTCGGCAATGGTAATGGTTCTTCTGTGCTCTATGTCTTACAGACCTGCAGTGCCACTGTCTCCCTCGCTTCTCTCGACGCTTTCTGCCCAGGTTAATTTCACTTCACTTTGAGAATAATACTCCACCTCCCTCTTATCAACCTCTAATTGTTTCCATTTAATCGTGTTTTTTTCCTAAATATGAAGGTTTCGCAACACAATCCCTAGGAGCTCCGATGACACCACCTATGGGTAACTTCGATCACTCCCTTTTTGTCATAGTTCCATTGACGCTGTTTTTAGAATTCACTTATACTACTAGGCTAATCTTGTTGTTTCCAAATGTATAGGTACACTTCCAAACTTTAATATGAATTAGTATGACAGCTAAGGAAGTGACCTAACAGGCAAGTCATTAATTTCTTCGCTTTAATAGTTATTACAAAACTGTAATCTAGCCACAATGGATTGCAATGATACTTCCTCTGTTTCAAAATGAAATGCATGTCACTTTAACTAACTTTTCTTTTCTCGTTTCACAATACTTGTCACTTTACAATTCTAATGACATATTAATTACTAGTTTACCAATTTTTGTCCTTATTAATTGTCTCATTTCCTTTCTTTTTTCATTAATTTTCTTCATTTCCAATAAAATATAGGGGCGACTTGGTCTTTTAATATAAAATTTGTCATGAATTTTATGTTTCCTTAATATTCCCGCATAACCTTAAAACGACATGTATTTTGAAACAGAGGGAGTATTATTTTGCCCTACTATCCAAATATTTAAGCTTATGATTTAAGGTTTAATAATAAATTTATTCTCTAACACGTTCCCTCACGGGAATACCCTTTAGGCTTGAACCGTGTATTCTGCAAAAAGCTCGTTCTTACTATGCAAAATAATTAATATGGGAGCTGATAAAATTCAAACTTGAGACATCTTTCTTAGAAAGACTATAATATCATGTTTAACAACTATGTCAATTAAAAGATTAAATTGGTGGTTGAAAGTACATAATTAGGTTTATTTTCTAACAAAGATTAATTGGATTTTCTTTGCAGGGTAATCTACCAGCGAGCACTTTGAAGGAACGTTTGAAATGTAGTTTGTCCTTCGAATAAATGCGCTACTATACATCGTGAAATGTTTACTTTTGTTATTTGTCCCTGTAATAACGATTAAATAAAGCTTAAAGTGTGCATTTTCACGGTGTTCATCTTTAATTTGTAAAATATTATTACTAAAATAAAATGGAAGTCTATCTTTTTTATTGTGTAGTTTTATTTCCACTTATTTTTTTAAATTAAGTATATTTTTATAAATTTACAATTTTGAGGTGAAATTTCAGTTGGGTGCTCTACATTTTTGCAACTTTTATTTGCATTCACTATATTTCCGAGAAATCTGAATATTTTTACACTCTCCCTTCTTAAAGTTTATGATATTAATTAATTCGATCTCGTATTTTTCAGATTTAATTTTATCCCCTTGGTGATAATGTAGTAAAGTAGTGTTGGATCTAAATATATTATATTATTTATATCCTTATTTATCTTGTTTTTATATCGAGAAATAATATATTTTTAGGATTTTTATTTGTTTTATTTGATTTTGTAGGTAATAAATTGAATTGAGCGGATCCCATAATTTGAGTCCGAAATGAGTGGAAAACACAGATTGAGAGATAAGGTTGAGCGAAGCGAGTCTAATTTAAGGCGAATTGATCAACCGAACAAAATGCATACATTTGAAGTCTAGCCCATAATTGAAGATCCCACCAAGCCTAAGTGTTTTATCAGCACAACTATGCGGCACTTGATTTGGAGCTAATCCAATTCTACTTCACTTTCTCTCTCCAATTATGTGGGGCCCGCTGAAAATTAGAAGCTTGGCTTGATACGTAGGCCATGAAGCAATGCTATAAAAGACAGCAGTAGTATTTAAGGGGTATTCAAGCCCATTATTTGATGCGAACATGAAAAAAAGGAAAAACATCCTCGGTGTGAAATTCTTAGGTATTATATGTAGCCTCTTTTTCTCCCTAAAATTTGAAAATTAAAAACTCTCTCTTTCTCTGATCCACACTGACCCAAATTCTACCTTATATGAATTTAACAGTATTTTTTTTTTTTTGTAAATATACAGTTTCAATTGAATTAAAGAGCATAATTGAAGAAAATATGTTAAGCGAAAATTCTTTAATAAGGGCATATAGTCACTTTTATACTTCACTGTCGGAGCTACCTAAAATAAAATGTAACTCTATTTCTAGGAGAAATAAAATTAAAGCCAAAAATACTAGATTGGATTAATTAATGTCCTAAACCTCAAAGGAAAAAGTGCTGAAAATCCGAAAAATTTAGATGCATGATGCCCTTCTGTTTTTGACAAAGTACAAACAGTAACAATGCTCTGTTCTCTTTCTATAAAAAATAAAAAAAACAATGCTGTCTCAATTTTTCTGTAGTAACGACTTATCAAATTTAGATTTGGATATGCATACACAATATTATAATTTAAAGTTTGATTAGTCGGACTAGTCATTGTTTGATTGTCTTAGATTCTTACCCTAAATTGTGTTGACTTTGGTATTTTCAATACAATTTTACCGAGTTATATATATATATATATATATATATATATATATATATATTGTAAATTTTCAGAAGGTCGGATGTACCCTAAAGGGGGTGAATAAGGTATTTTAAATTTTTAAGACGTCTAACTTTGTTGAGTGGTCGGATATGAAATAAAACAAACAAACAGTAGTGTAAAGTTGACAAGGCAAGTTTATTTGTTCACAATATTGACCCAAATATAAATATTTGGGTAAGTGACCAGCTAACATTTCCAATCTTAGGATTATCTCTTACTTCTCTTATTGATGTTAGTGTCAAATGAGCTCTTCACTTAACTCACTGACGGACCTTTCGAGTACTAGAGGCCCACCACTCACACTTTTCTCAAGTACTACAATTCATAAAGTAGTCTTCCCCAAGACTCTTTGCCACAACTCACAAAGTATCTACCCTAAAACACTTTGCTACAAGTAAGATTGAATAAGTAATTGAGATTACAAGAGATGATTAAGATAAGATAAGAAGTGTGCTCTCTTGCTTGAATTCTTCCCTGTCTTAGCTTGGTCCTTTATAGCTTTCTGTTCATTTTTCAGACCGTTATGTTTGATAGAAGTTACCGTTGTAGGTTGATTCTCTTTGTCGACTTGGTAACTAAATCTTCGCAAGATTTGACTTATGTCTAGAATGATGATACTTTCCAAATTTAGATTATTTTCAAGATGCTTGCTTGTTACCTGATTATAGGCCAACCTTAACACCCTTCATTCAATGCTTGATAATCGTAGTTACCACTTCTAATTCTTGCAACCCTTAAATGTACAATCTGACTGATTTCATACAAAAATAGACTCAATAAAACCTGTGGAAGGATCAAAATTTTATGCAGTAAAATCATACTATATTGTCACCTACTAAATATTTGCTTTGAGATTAAAATACGTTATATCAAAATAAGGATCAGATAAAATGACTTAATATGTATGTCTGACGGGTCACATAAATTGTTTGACTAATATATATAGAAGAGTGAAAATTATACTTGGATTTCTTTATTAACGACTACGGGTACTGGTAAATATTCTCTTGGTGTTGCCGGGTATTCTAATTCTGATTCCATATAATTAAAATCAATGCATTTTTTAATTGTTAATTTGGACGACTTAGTACTCAAACCTTGTCAAAAATTTTAGAAATTTCAATATGGGCACCCGGAAATAAACTTTTTGAATCCAAAAATATGAATAATGTTTGGATCAAAGTTAGACCTGGCAATCAGGTCATTTGGTTTGGGTTCGGTTCGGGTTAACTTCGGTCGATCTTGTTCGGGTTCGGTTCGGTTTTAGGTTGGGGTCAACTTCGTTTCGGGTCAATCTCGTTCGGGTTCGTTCGGTTTCGGTTCAGGTTAACTTTGGTTCGGTTCAATTTCGGGTCAATTTCGTTACTGGTTCGTTCGGTTTCGGTTCGGGTTCGGGTTTGGTTTGGGTTAATTTCGGATCGGGTCAACTTTGGGTCGGTTTCGTTCGGAATGGGTCAATGTCAATTCGGGTGAGTTTCGAGTATGGTTTCAGGTTAACTTTAGATCAAGTTAAAATCGAGTCGGGTCACTTTTGGGTCGAGTCGATATTCGATCGTGTCGTGTCAAATTTTTTACAAAACCTTTTTGAGTTGAAGAAAAATAAAATTTTATAAAGTTAATGTATTATTAATATTAATATTTTTTATTTTATATGTTTGTTTTTATACAGATTAAAAATGGAACGTTGTTTATTAAAAAAAATAATAGTAACTTTTAAGAGATATAACTTATAAGTGTAAACAAGCAAAATTTGAATATTTGACTCTAAATTTAAAACAAAATAAACCAAGTTGATATTTCAATACGTCACATATGTATAATCCAACTCAAACTTATTGATAAGTATCAAAAACGAAATCGCAAGACAACAACGATCGATAGATATAAGAGTTGGGATTAATCGAATTTACTCGATGAATTGTAATTTGTAATGAATGAATTGAACTAATGTGAACCATAATTTGACGCTTAATTTCATATGATGCCAAGTCGATTTGGTCAAATTCGAACTAGTACAATTTCAACCGAACTTATCTACACACTACATAAATTAATAAAATCGAAATTGCAAGATACTCGACATAATAACAATACTAATAGACTAAATGGCAACGGGTCGAATTTTTAGAATGATTATATTTGATGTTAAATTTATAAAGATAATGTTATAATAACTTAGATAAGTTCCAGTCGATACAATCTAAAATAATCTTGATAAATCAAAATGAAAAGTGAATATTCATCGACCACTAGTCATAATAACCAATTAATAAGAATATCTAGTCGATCAGTCAATCGGTTATTGCTCAACTCATAAGTATTCGACTTACGATTATCATCTTGTATTATAATTTTTCAACCAATTAATTGAACTAATTTGAACATTAATCTAGAGCTAAATTTAATATCAATTTGGTCAAATTTAAACTAGTACATATTAATAAAAACAGAAGTACTTAACTTATTCATGTAATGACTATATTTAACGTTAAACGAACCCAACTTAGATAAGTTTGAGTCAATATAATCCTAAATAAACTTGCTAAATCAAAGTGAAAACTAATACAATTCAAATTGAACTTATTTATACAAATTAAATTACATATTGTACACATATTTCATTATTTTTTAAATTATTTATATATTTACACATATTTTATTATTCTTTAAATTACATATATATTTACACGTTTTATTATTCTTTAAATTATATATTTTACCTTCATTTTCATGAACAAAATAATAACTTATTTTGTAATGTAAATTCTCTAAACTTATTAATTAAATTAAATTAAATTCTATTAATAATATCTTATAAAGTTATAACCTAAAAATTTCCACCTTTTATTTTTTTTTCCTCTTATTTGTTTAACAAAAATCAAGATTTTCATCTCTACTTCTACTCTAGTAAAAATCAAAATTTTTATCACAAATTACAATCAGATTTTGGAGGGAAAGCCCCCTCTTATTTTAGTTGTCAAAAAAGGAACAAAAATAAAATTAAAAAAACCAACTAGATTTTGGAGGGAAAACTCCATTTGATATGAGAGACTTGCAAAAAAAAAAATGTGGGTTGGGTCAAATTCAAACTCGAGTCGGGTCAAGTTTGGGTCACTTTTATTCGAATTCGGGTCCGATTTGATTCGGGTCCGATTCGGTTCGGTTCGATTCGGTTCGGGTCGTAATCAAGTCAATTTTATTTCGGGTCGGTTTCGGTTTTGGGTCGGTTCGGTTTCGGATCGGATCGTTTCGGTTCGGGTCCGAATCGGGTTCATTACATTTCGGTCGGTTCGGTTCGGGTCGGTTCATTTCGGTTTTCGGGTCAAAATCGGTTCAATTGTTTCGGATGTCGGTTTGATTTGGGTTTCGGGTTGTTCGGATTGATCCATTCTGTTCGGGTCGGTTTTGCCAGGATTAATTAAAGTCACTAAGGTATGGTTTGACTTGTTAGGGGTTGCCTTTTTTAAAAAAAAAAAAACTAATTTGCACCGAATATTGGATGAGTTTTTTTCTATTAATATTAAGTCAATAAGTTAAAATTTAAGCTACAATAATTAAGATAAAAATTATAAAAATACGATAGTTTATGAATAGTAAGCATGTTGGGTAGTTTGAAGGTCGAATTACAGGGTCAAAGAAATTTGAAATTGAATAGTCAATGAAGCTGGGAAATATTAATGGTGACCACGTACAAACCCGTACTGACAGTTTCAGCTGATTAAGTATGATTGAATAAGTACAAATCCATACTCTTATTTATATAAATGTAATAAGTTGCATGAATCCAAGGCACAAGAAAAAAGAGGATCAATGGCAGGATTCAAAAGAGAAATAGTGTTGATAGTATTGATGGTGGTGTTGGGAATGACGTTTATAGAGTCTACAGGAGCCCAGGAGATCTGCTGGGACAAGATTGACACCTGCATAGGAAATAATCTGAAGCAGAGTGCATCAAATCCAGCTTTTGATCCCCATAGCCCCTCGTTTAAAGTGACTGAAACTTTATGCTGCTCTCTTATCCGGGAAGCAGCCATTAATGATCAGCCATGTTTCTGCCTCGCAGACACTTTTATTCACCAAAATTCCGCTAATGATGCTGGTGCTGCTCTTCTCGCCGTCTTACAGCTGTGCGGCCTCTTTGATTCCCCGCCTTCTCCTGATCCATTGGTTGCCATTAGAGCCCTTAATTCTCTTGATGCTTACTGCCCAGGTATATGTACATAACCACTATCCTTCCTCCCATCCTGTTTCTCCCATCCATGCCACTTATATCGCACCTTTATTTCTCTTTCATTATATGCATACATGGTATTACTTTAATCATGTCTTCTTCTTCTTCTTTTTTTTTTTTTTTTTTTTTCAAAATTTGAAGGTTTTGCAGTACAGCCTATAGACCCTACAGTGTTTCCACTCACTCCAGCGAGTTTCCATTTAGCAGACTTACGTACATTGGGGCAGTTGGGGAAGTGATATATCCAAGGCCGGGGTCATTATTTCCTCCATCTCCTTTTATCTTGTAAAATCCATCCATTTTAATTTATTTATTTTTTTATATCACTTTACAATTTAATGACCATATTAGTAAGTAGTATACTAATTTTCCTCTTACTAGTCTGGACTCGTGCTATGCACGGAACAATGTTATATAATGCATAACTTAAGAAATTATTAAATTACGGAGCAATATTGTACTTATGAGTTTCTTTTTCTCGATCATTTGATTTTATTGAATTATTTCACTTTCAACAACATTCTTGTACATATTATCCCCTCATAGCGAAAACACTTTCGTGACTCATCAAAGTTATCAGAACCCAACACATAAAAATCATTAGAGCCCTACACACATTCATCTTACAATCATTCTAAATTTTAAAAGAATAAATAAATAATCTAAAATAATAAATTAAAAAATATTAAAAAATATCATCAAGGTTTTAAGATGATACTCGTGATTTGGAATATTAAGAAGCCAAGCCCCTTTAAGAATCAAACAATTTAAATAATCCTAACTTATACGAGTTATAAAAATAATGTGACAATATGTTTGGGTATCAAAAGGAATAATATATGATTGGTAGATATTGAGTTATATAACGTATAGATGACAATAAATATCATTATGTCACGAATTAATATTACAACACAAAGTACATCAAATTAATAAAAGAACATCAAACTATTATAACTCATAACTCTCTACAAAGTTAATACTAATTTAACTTAATAGACGTCTAGATAAATATTTATATGCAACCAACCTACTAAAACATAATTGACTTAAATATTACACAAATTCTTATAAAGTATAGATATACCCATAATGAGATCTAATTTTTTAAAATTATAAGGTGAATATAATGATTTATCCATTCTTACATACTTGTGCACACAAAGATAGTTAAACATATAATGACTACTTATACTGAGATTAATAGTGAAAAATATTATATAATAGAAGTGATCCAAATGTATTTAACAATAATAGGTAATTTGTATCATAGTAAAGGTCATGATAGGTCAATTCGCGGTGTAGGTTAATAAAATCATCTATGTTTTGTACTTATATTGAAAATTAATCGCGATTTTAGTAGTGAATCAATGAGGCAAAAATATTGATACAATTGATGTTTTATAAATACATGTTTTACTCAATTAACAACCAATTACTTCCCTCGAAACACAACTCTTCCTCTCAATTAATTAACACAATAAGAGTAACATGAAGTTGTATTTCAAGATGGCGGGGAGGTTTGATGGCAAATACTCTTCTTTTAATAATTTAGAAAATTTACAATAGTAAAAGATATGATTTAAATATGTTTATCAATAATAAGTCACGAGATAGACATGTTAGGAAGAAACTAAAATAAATTGTATTTGTAATAAAAAAAAATGATCCGTATGTTGTGCAAAAATTTTGAGACAAATGAATTTATTCGAAGTCATATGGGTTTAATAAAAGTTGGCATATTAAGTTTGCAATCCTTTAAATATAACACAAATTAAAAACTTAAAGTCCACAAATTACGATCCGAATCAATATAATTCCTAACTTTTTATTCATTACGTTTTATTCCACAACATATTTGAATCATAACTTTCTATCTTGTAAGCATTTTTAATTATTAATATCAAGTATATATATAGTTGTTACATTTTTATTATATTAATTTATGATTTCTTAAGATTTATTAAATCATTCTTACATAGGATGAATGTAATAACCAAATTACTTCCTCGAGATAATTAAATATTTAAATATTATTTTCATAATGTGCTCCTATTGATTTTAATTTTAAAAAATCTTATAATAAATATATTTTAAACTAATACAATTTTATGGCACCAAGTCAAAAAACATCATCAACAATGAAAAATTAATAATATTAGACAAAATTATTATATTTCAGGCCCAAAATAATATTGCATATCAATATACATAAAAATAAATGAGAGCTAATATACAAACCAAACCCTAAATAAATAAATACATAAATATATATATTGATTTTATTTTATGTTTTAATATATTTTAATTTTTAAATTAATTTTCTCTTCGTTTTTGTTATTTTTTAGTCAGTTTGTTAGAAGTTATAATAAAATTATTCATCTTCGGTTAATTTTATTTATATATTATTATAGGGTTTAGTTAGAGTCTTTTTAATCTATTAGTATTAAATTTAGTTTTTTTCATTTTGATTTTAGGTGTTTAGGATATATTCAGGTTCAAAAATAATTTTAATATTCTGGTAATTTAATTATTTATTTTCTCATTTACTTAGTGTAGTTTATTATTTGTTTTACTTTATGTTTAAGATTATATTTTTATTTTATTATTTTTAATTCTGTTTAATTTTTCTAGAAAACTATAAAAAAATATTTTTGGATTTTAGGTTACGTTTATATTTTTTCAGATTTTTGATTTAATTTGTTATATAATTTTGTATATTTGTTATTTATTAATTTTCTACTTAGTTTTGTTTTTATTTTCTATTTTATATTTTTATGAATTAATTAGGATGATTAATTATTATTTAATTTTTATATTATGATTAGATAATTTTATAATGTATAAATAATTTGATAATTTTTCAATCTTATTTACTAATTTAGGTTCAAGCATGTTTTTAATTTAATAAATTTATAAATTTAATTTTTTTATTTTTATTTTGGATTTTAGGCTATTAGGTCCAGAAAATAGTTTAATATTTTGGTAATTTAATTATTTATTTATTTAGTTTATTTTATTATTTGTTTAACTTTTTGTTTAAGATTATGTTTTTATTTTATTATTTTTAATTTTGTGTAATTTTTCTGAAAAATTATATTATATTATTATTATTATTATTATTATTATTATTATTATTATTATTATTATTATTATTATTATTATTATTATTATGGAGTAAAAAAAGTCCATATATGAGTGGAAACCTATTTTTTTCAATGATAAATTATTATTTTCTTATTGGACGAAACTCCTAAATTCACTCACGAGACCGCGATGTCATCTTTTTGAAAAGATTGCTATTATATATAGTATAGATCGTTATGATTACACTACTACAAAACTTTAAAATAGCGACGGAAATAGCGACGGAAACAAATCTGTCGCCGGATAGCGACGGAATCGGCGACGAAGCCGACAAAAATGCCACCTGCAACAAACAACGACGGATTTAGCGACGGAAAGTAACTTCCGTCGCTGTTTTGTTCTCGCGACGGCTCAGCGACGGAACTTCCGTCGCTAAATTGATTCAGCGATGGAATATTCCGTCGGTGATCCGTCAGCGAGAATTCGTATAGTACAAAATCCTTCAAAGGGGAAAAAAAATTAAGCTGTACTTATTAGCGACGGAATATTCCGTCGCTATGCCGTCGCTAATGACAATTTTGTAATTAGCGACGGAACAGCGACGGACTGTTCCGTCGCTAATTACGAATAAATCTAGAGCGGCACCGGCCGGTTCTGGATTTCGCAGCGATAGAGAGCGAGAGCGAGAGCGAGACCGAGGCCGAGACCGAGAGCGAGAGCGAGAGCAATCAGCCGCCACACCACCGCCATCAGCCGCTACCGCCGGCGACGAGGCACGCCGCCGTCGCTCGTTGCCGCCGCCTCCTCGCCGCCGCAAGTTCGGGACCCCGAAGGCCGAAACACCACCTCTCTCGGCTTCGTTTCGCCCGACCCCTGCACTGCCGCCGCTGCCGCTCGGGTGGAGGACGCCGCCGACCAACCGCCGCCGCTGCCGGGTCACGCCTGAGCTTCGCCGTCGCAGCCTGTGCCGCCGCCGGTGCCGGCCATCCATTGGAGGTATTTTTGTGTTGATTTTTGTAGATTTATGGTTTTACAAAATTGATATTGAAATTGATGAATATATGTCATTTGTGGGAAATTAATGATGTTTGTGAATGAATTTGAGAAGAAAATTGTGAAATTGTGTTGTTTAAGGAGTAAATGTTATTGAAGTTTAATTTAGGGTTTTACAAAATATAACTTGGAATTGACGAATATACGTACTTTAGTGGGAATTAATGTTGTTTGTGAATGCATTTGAGAAGAAAAATGTGCAATTGTGTTGTTTGTGGAGTAAATGTTATGGAAGTTAAATTTAGGGTTTTGAACATTGTAACTTGAAAGTAACGTATATATGTAATTTAGTGGAAATTAATGTTGTTTGTAGATGAATTTGAATAGAAAACTGTGCAATTTGGTTCTTTATGGATTAAATGTTATTGAAGTCAAATTTATGGTTTACAAAAATGTAAGCTGAAATTGACGAATATATGTAATTTGGTGGAAATTAATGTTGTTTGTGGATGAATTTGAATAGACAAATGTGCAATTGTGTAGGATATATTGTTAAATTTCAATCAGAATATATATGGACGGGCCTACACATCGTAGATGGATATATCGTAGGTTATTACCCGGTAGAGTTGGGTATAGACAAGAGTTTTTAGACGGGGTTGAGGAGTTTGATGCACATGCTAGAAGCCAATCAGAATTTGTGCATAATCAACAATATAGGTGTCCATGTCGCAAATGCGGAAATCGGAAGTATAAGGATCCCGATGAAGTTAAGTTGCACCTCTATCAATATGGTTTTCTTCCAAACTATTGGTATTGGACTAGTCATGGTGAAATAGATCGTCATTTACATGAGGAGCAAACAATGGTTTCTAACGTATTCAACGACGACAGTGGCGCCAATCATATGAACTACGGCGATGTCGAAACAAATATCGACCGTATGAATGATATGGTCACGGATGCTATGATCCCAAATCAAAACTCCACAAGTGAGCCTCCAAATACCCATGCCCAAAGTTTCTTTAATATGGTTGAGGCTGCGCAACGACCTTTGTGGGCAGGAAATGAAACTCACACCGAGCTGTCTCGCCACTTGTTAGAATGTTGAGCATTAAGTCCGACTACAACATGCCTCAAAATTGCTTTAATGAAATTGCTCAACTTATGAAGGAGATTTGTCCGCCTGATAACCGAGTTCCTCGTGACATTCACCATGCAAAGAAGGTCATTAAAAATCTTGGGATGGATGTTCAAAAAATTGATTGTTGTCGACAAGGTTGTATGTTGTTCTACAAAGAGGACAGTGACCTTGATTCATGCAAGTTTTGTGGTCATGCGAGATGGAAGCGTCAAACGGAAAGACATGGCAAAAGTCAAAGAACTCCATTTGCAAGGATGCATTACTTGCCGTTAATACCAAGACTTCAACGCTTGTTTGCTTCAAAAACCACGGCAGAACACATGAGATGGCATTATGAGAATGTAAGAGAAGATGGTGTCCTCTGTCATCCTTCGGATGGTGAAGCATGGAAACATTTTGATAGAGTTCACCCCGAATTTGCTACTGAACCTAGAAACATAAGACTTGGTTTGTGCGCGGATGGGTTTAATCCATTCAGCCAACCTGCAAGGTCTTATTCAATCTGGCTAGTCGTAGTTACGCCATATAATCTACCACCGAGTTATGCATGACGACGCCTTATATGTTCTTGACATGTATCATACCAGGGCCGAGGAATCCGAAAAATAAAATTGATGTGTACTTGCAGCCTCTCATTGATGAGTTCAAAACACTATGGGAAGATGGTGTTGAAACATATGATATTTCTAAAGGTGAGAACTTTCTCATGAAGGCTGCGTTAATGTGGACCATTAATGATTTTCCGGCCTATGGTATGTTATCTCGGATGGAGTACGCATGGTGGCATGTCATGCCCGGTATGTATGAATAAAAAAAGCATTTAAACTTAGAAATGGCCGAAAATTTTCATGGTTTGATTTTCATCGGCGGTTTTTGCCCCGAAGTCACGCGTTTCGAAGGAACGAGCACATCGTTTACAAAAGGGAAAACCGTACATTTGGGTCCTCCTCGTCGTTATACAGGGGAAGAAATAAAACAATGGGTTGAAAACTTTCCCAAAGTAACGAAGCGCAGGAATTTAACATTTCGGGGTTTAAGAAGGATCATAATTGGACAAAACAAAGCATATTTTGGGAGCTGCCATATTGGAAAGATCAATTGCTCCGCCATAACTTAGATGTTATGCACATTGAGAAGAACTTTTTGAGAATATAATTAACATCTGTTATGGATATTCCTGGTAAATCAAAGGATGACATCAAGGCAAGAATGGATTTGGAAGAGTTGTGTGATCGTGTAGAGTTGAATTTAAAGCATGCGATCATCTGGTAAACTTCTCAAACCGAAGGCAAAATATGTGTTAACGTTGGAGCAGAAGAGGGCAATATGTGAATGGGCAAGGGAGTTGAAAATGCCGGATGATTACTTGCTCTAACATTTCATACCTTGTCGACCCAAACTCCACTAAGTTCCATAGCATGAAAAGTCATGATTGTCATGTGTTCATGGAGAGCCTTCTTCCAATAGCATTTAGTGCACTCCCGGACGAGGTTTTAGCGCCTCTCATTGAAATTAGTGAGTTCTTCAAGAACCTTTGCTCATCTGTTTTACGGGATGCGGAGTTAGAGCAAATGCATCGAAATATTTCAATAACCCTTTGTAAATTGGAAACAATATTTCCTCCTGGGTTCTTCAATGTGATGGAACACCTGCCGGTTCATTTAGCGGAGGAAGCAAAATTGGGTGGTCCGGTACAGTATCGGTGGATGTATCCATTTGAGAGGTTCTTTGGCCGATTGAAAAGATCCATAGGAAACAAATCGAAGCCTGAAGGGAGTATGGCTGAAAAGTACGCCCGATTTGAAGAAACACATTTTGCCTCTTACTATTTCGGCTCTAACGTGCCTTGTATGCGCACTAGAAGTCGACGAAATGAGTACTTGCCAAGTTCCAAACCACAATCCTACTCTTTCGGTATTCATACCAGAAGGTGCTCCAATTGGGAAGTGCAGTCCGCGTTTCCTTGATGATAAGGAAAAGACGGCCGCACATCTGCATGTTTTACTTGAGCTGTGCCGAAGTTAAACCTTACCTTGAGTGAGTTTATCTTGTCTAATGAACACTCGTTTCAATAATTTTATAGTTTAATTCGAACGATGATGTCATCTTAATAAAATCTTTGAACTCAGCCTATTCGAACACCAAAAGCGAGCTATGTATGGTGATGTTAGTGATGCTTGCAATTGATGCAATGGTGGAAAGTGAGTTCGAAGAGTGGTTCAACGGAGCTGTGAGTACCATATGTTGTTACTTATTACTCGTGCCACAACTTTATTAGTATCGGATGTTCCATTGTAATAAACTAAACAAACACTATGTTATTGACACAGATTCATTGTTATCAAGTATATCATGATGAAAAGCATGTTTATTTGATGCAACTAGCTCAAGGTCCTTTAAGAAGAGTGAAAACATGGACAGCGTACATGGTGAATGGAATGTTATTTCATACTAAGGCTCGAAATGAAGGGAGAATGACCTTCAATTGTGGTGTACGTGTGAAAGGAACTGATGGAGGAAATGTTGAAAATAATTACTACGGCATCTTGCAAGAGGTTGTTGAAGTTGAATATGTGGGTGAACCAATAAAAAGGTGTGTGCTTGTTTAAATGCGATTGGTTTGACCCTAGTCGTCCTCGGGAACTCGGTGCCATAAATTTAGTTCGTATGTCGAAGTGCATCGTACAAGGCGGTATCGTAAGTACGATCCTTTCATATTTGCTAGCACTGCAACTCGGGTGTATTATATGTCATATCCACAAGGGGTCCCTAGAGAAAAGCTGAATTGGTTCGTCGTTGTGGCATCAAAACCAAGGGCCGAGTTGATGACCAATATACTATTCCCCGTGCATTCCAAGAGGATAGTATGGGTACAGTCGATCCAATAATAGAAACTTTGCCGAAACTTTGGTTGATAACTCAAGCTCCGCAGAAGAATTAGTTGATGATTTTATTTTAAACCGAGAAGATGAGAATGAGGATGTTGGTGAAGAAGAGGAAGGTGAAGAAGATGAAGAAGGGGAATGGGATGATGACAATATCACCGATGATGAAGAAGAACATACCCTATTCAATGACGCCGAAGATGATAGTGAAGAAGATGACGATAAGACTGATGATGAGGATGATGAGTAGTTGATAATGTGCTTTTGTTGGGTTTGTTTTTTATTGTACAACTTTCATTTATGTTGTAATCGAATGAATTCTTTTTAATGTACTTTATTCACATGCTTCGATTTATATCTAACGCTCTTACATGTGCATATGTTTACTATTGTTTGTATGTTGTTCTATATGAAATCACTTGAACCGTTGGATGTTTACTAATACTGTGAATTACTTGTTTATGTACAGAAAAATGGAGAGAGGTAGAGGCGGAACCAAAGATCAGCTACTCGGGGAAGGGCTAGAAACACCTCTACCGATGGGGAAGGTAATGATGTCAGCACTTCTACCCCCTCTCAAAACCCTCGGAACCTTCAAACTTCTGCCGGTGGAACACTATCTCCACACTCCCTCACAACCAAACTCCATTGGGGGGTCATTTATTCCCAACCCTCCCTTTTTCCAACTCCCAAATGTCCCACACATGCAAAACCCACTGGGTGGGCCTTTCTTTCTAAACACTCCATATTCTCAGCAACCCCATATGTACTCAAACCCGTTCGGTACATATACATATCAACAATATGGTACAAATAATGTACCACGCATCCACGTTGGTTCCGAACAACGGCCACCACAAATGCCTACAAATGAAGGACCAATTGATATCGGGAACGAGGATCCTTGTCTTCAATCAAGTAGCGCTAGCAGCCGAGAAAAATCCGAATTGAGCCGGATGGTGAAGGGTGAGTGTGATAATAAATAATAAAATAAAATAAGCATATTAGTTATTAGGAGGACTAACTATTTTATATGTTGAATTGATAAGGTTCTACCCCATTGACAAAGTTGTGGGTACGATTTCCCACATCTTCCAAAGCAAATACGATGGAGCTTGGCCTACATGGGGTAAAGTCCCTCGATCACAACGTGATCAATGGTTTTCCGAGTTCAAGGTAATGACACATCATTAGTTTTCTCCAGTTCAAATAACACAATCACTTATTGTGCATGTTCGAGCATTATATTTTAATTTCATAACATATAAACGACGTTTTTATTTATATAGAAATTTTTCACGTGGTCCCCAACCCATGAAGTCCAAATCAGAAGAAATTTTGAAAAGAAAGGCGGTGATCGCTTGAAGGACTTCATGCTCAAGGCGAGGAAAACTAAGAAGAAGCCGAAATGGTTGGGTGACAACTACGGCGCGAGTTGCTCGAATATTGGGAAACTGCTGAGTACAAGAAGTTCCGCGAGCAAGCTCGGAAAAACCGTCATGCTGATCGGGGGACTTGGTTCATCACTCCATACGTGTGGCTCAATCCCTATGACGGAGCATAAGCGGCGATTTGTACGTACCCCTTTCTTATTGATTACGCATGCAACTGTTAACATGTTCATATTTGTGAATTGATTCTCTACTAACTTGTTTTCAATTTTAGATGAAGGAGCTTAAAGGAGTTCAGCCTCTACCCACCCAACTATTTGCACGCACGCACAAAACAAAAAAGGACGAATGGGTGGACAAAAATCCAAGGCCATTTACGTGAGTAATCGTATATATGAATTCCGCATAATTTTCTATCTATTGTTTTCGTTAACAACTCGTTATATTTACATGCCTAAAATATTTATATTATATTCAGGAGAAGTTTCAAAAAGAGTGGGAAGAGTTGCAAAACACTCAACCCACTCAAACTTCCAATGATGACCCCAACTCTTCCGAGGATCATGTATCCACCCCTTCACAACAAGAGTTGTGGGTCAAAGCAAATGCGAACAAGAAAGGTCGCATTTATGGATTTGGATCCGAGGCTACAAACTTGAAACCAACAATGTCCTTCAAATCACCGAAAACTTCTACTACGAGATGACTCGGAATGGAGAGCAACAGGTGCATAATTTAAATTCGAGGTACATCACTGGATTGAGCATTGCCGGCTGCTTGACGTACAAAATCGGCATCCGAAGGCACAGGTCGACGGTTTCGCTGAGCCAATAGCACGTATGAATGAATTTCTGCAGTCTCGAGCAACCATCCGGATCGCACCGTCGACCACCGGAACCACAACGAGGAAGAGGAAGAGGAAGAGGAAGACGATGAGGAAGAGGAAGAGGATGAGTGAATTCAAATGTGAACTTTTGTATATATTGGTGATCATCACTTTGCAAACTATTTACAAATTTGTTTTAACTATGTTATGGTTGTTGATGATGTTGAATATGTAAGTTGGATTTGTATATCCAACTTTGATGAATTATTTGTGGCCGGCATATGTAAATGCCAAATGTAAGTGTCATATATGTGAATGTTGGATTTGTATATCCATTCACAATGTTACGTACTAGGATAACGAATAATTAGCAAACAATATATAAAATTTTTACGGAACAGCGACGGATCGGCGACGGATCGGCGACGGTCCGTGCCGCTTAGCGACGGACATTAGCGACGGAAATGCGGAAATTCCGTCGCTAATACGCCTATCAACGACGGAAATCACTCCATTCCGTCGCTGGTTAGCGACGGAAAGGTGGGATTTCCGTCGCCGAATTCCGTCGCTAAATCGGCGACGGAACACTTTCCGTCGCCGATTGGTTTCGGCTACGGAACGAAATTCCGTCGCTAGTCCGTCGCTAATTGGCGACGGACTTGAAAATTTCCGTCGCTGATATTTAGCGACCCGCTTTTAGCGACGGAATTTTTCCGTCGCTAATTCCGTCGCTAATGGAGAAATTCCGTCGCTAATGATTAATATTCCGTCGCTATTTCCGTCGCTAATATGCTGTTTTGTAGTAGTGTTATGATTATTATTATTATTATTATTATTATTATTATTATTATTATTATTATTAGAGTCCATAGATGAGTGGAAACTTATTTTTTTAAATGATAAATTATTTATTTTCTTATTGGACGAAACTGCTTAATTCACTCTAATTGCAACATTTCAAAATTTGAAAAGATTGGCATTATATAGTGTATAGATTAATTATTTTTTTTCTACTTTTATTATTTCCAATAAAATCCTAATGACATTTTGGTGTTTTAGCTACTAATTTATCTTAAAATTAACTTCACCTTGATATTTTCTTAATAACCCAAACCAACAATAAATTAAAATAAAAAGTTATAGTGATTGTCGCTATAATACAATCATGACAACCACCATAAAATTGGATAATCTCTATCGTATATTCAGTCTGAATAAATCTTAACCATCCATTATTATTTATTTTCAAATAAGTTAAAAAAATATTTTTAAAATCAAATAAAGTATTTAAAAATTTGACTACAATAATTAAATGTAATTGTGTTTGGTTTATTTAGTGACTCACCATTAAAAGACTAAAAGTAATAAAATTAAAAAAAAATCAAGACCAATCCCCCAAACCAAAATTGCAGATTCGAGAGTATGCCATTTGTTGTCGTCCTTTTCTCGGCCACCATGGATTCCGGCCACCATGAATTCCCACCACCTGAACATTTCATATAATTGGTCGAATGGTCCTCATATTCTCATCCATCAAACACTTGCCCTTTACAAGAACCAATCAGGGCCGTCGATTTCTTTCTCGGTGGTCACTCGACCCGCCGGATTTAGGGCTTTAGCCCCTCTTTCACCTCTCTCTGTGTTTGGTCTCTAAACCATTCAATCAAGCCGCAATACAAATATCTCCACTCTCTCTCTCTCTCTCTCTCTCTCTTTCCAATCCGTTCTTTATGACTCCATTGACGAGCTCAAAATATTCGGAAGCCATGGAGTCGAGAGAGCCCGAATCCAACTACGAAGAAAAGCCCACACTCTATCCGCAATGACCCTGTGTTCATGATGAACATAACGATCGTCGGAAACTGAAAACATCGTCGGAATTAATGGAAGGCCGGCAGTCGGAAAACATGGGGGGAGACGTGAAGAACATTAAGAGAATGAATGGGTGTTTGATTTTCTTTTTAAAAAATTCAGTCTGTTTTTGTTTTTGAACGAAACCAATATTTTTTATTAGGGCAATTGATAGAATTAGGAAACAACCAAACATTCCCTTACTAATTTGGTTTTTTGTGAATTAAAAAATATTTTTCCTGACTTTAAAACATTAATTTTAACTTTAATTAAAGATATAAAAATAATGTGGCGTTTGGTTGGATGTAATAAAATAGGGATGTAATGTAATCAATTATGTAATGTAATTAAATATGCAATGTAATGAGACAACAATTACATTACCATGTTTGGTTATATAAAAAGTGTAATGTAATCACAGTGGTAATGGATTATTTTAATGACAAAAGTTAGTAATTAAATTATTGTAGTGGAGATAAATGCTATCTAAATAAAAATTTGAATTACGTATTTAGATTTGAACTTTTAAAAATATTTTCTATCAAATAATCAAGTTTTATTGTAAATATCAATTATATTATTCTAATAACAATAAATATAGTAATAAAGATAAATATTATCCACACGAAAATATTTTAAATTCAAAATCATATTTGAAATTTTTTTAATCTTTTATATCATATTTCCTAATTTTAAATTTTTTGGTGGCAA
The DNA here is from genome assembly GCA_021018815.1 of Talinum fruticosum. Taxonomy (NCBI): domain Eukaryota; kingdom Viridiplantae; phylum Streptophyta; class Magnoliopsida; order Caryophyllales; family Talinaceae; genus Talinum; species Talinum fruticosum. Next base: position 1,436,342 of record JAITYX010000105.1, read on the forward strand.
AAAGATCAATTGGATTATTCTAATGGTAATAAATGTTTGTTGTGATGAAGATAAATGTTATCCACATAACAAAATTTTAAACTCTAAATTTATATTTGAGCTTTTTTCAATCTCTTCTATCATATAATTAAGTTTTGAATTTTTTCATGGATAAAAAATACAAACTAAAATTATTTTATTTATGATAAATATTTATTGAATTAAAGATAAGTGTTAACAAGTGAAAAAATTTTGATCTAAAAAATTTAATTTAAGCTTCTTTTACCTTTTTAATTGAATACTTAAATTTTAAATTCAAAATATTAAAGTTGAAATTTTCTGTTAATGACTTAACGATCATATCATATATTAAGATAATAGAAGAAAAAAAAAATAAGTTTCTTATCAAATAGATAAATTTTTTACTTGCCAAGGAGGAGAGAGAAAATGCATATGGAATTGAGAGGGGGAGAGAGAATTATTGGAAGTATGTTAAAATTTGATCACAAAGATGGATGTAATCATGATTGTTTAGTAAATGTTCAAGTAATTGTAATTGCATAGGTGGAGGTTAATGTGATTACAATGTAATTTTGATTACATTACAAAGTTGTAACCAAACATGATAATGTAATCACCATTACCAATTTGATTGTATTACCACTTTGATTATATCCTACCAAACAAGCCCTAAATATTAGAGACATGTACGATTATGATTCACCCTATTATGATGATTGTCAATTTGCTCCATAGTGACAATTACTATAACTACATCCTAATTAAAATTGAGGGAATTTTCCTGAATGCCCCAAATCGACAGATAAATTAAATCAACAAATAATATTGCAATCGATTGTACAGGACTACAAATTATTTCTAACTCCTGATTATTAAAAAATTATTCTGGTACTTGATTAATTGATATAAATTGGATTGTCTTTTGCAGGCTAATCTACCGATCAATGTGGCACTTGATTCCAACAAATTAAAATTGCCTTAATACTAATATCTTGGTGGGGTTTTCAGTGTGTTCATATATTTGTAAAAGTTTAAAATAAAATGGAAAAGTATTTCATATTGTGTACTGTTGTTTTCCCTTATTAATTGGGGTTTAACTATGTTTTCTGTATATTATTTGAATTCTTGGATTTCTGTGTATTATGGAACTTTAAAATGGAGATTTATCATTTCTGATTACATCCTCGAAAAATAATAATCTTATCATCGGCTTACTTTCCAAAAAGCATACAAAAATCAGCCGCTTGACTAGCTCGCCAGTTTTCGTTCAACAACAACGCTTTTAGATAGCGTTTAGTATTTTGATCAATTTAGAATTCTATACCTGTTATAATTTCAGTTGTCCGCGGTAAAATAAAATGTAGACGTTTAGTATAGCATTTTGCAAACGTTAGATATATTAACATTTCATTTTATTAACCTAATGTTTGATATTTTACTTCCCAAATGTCGCTTGTTTTTCTTCCACACTGGTAGTGGATAAACGGTGCCTAATTTACTTTGGTTTGATGATCAATGTGATAATTCTTTATTTCGATAGTCCAGGAGTACTAATATGCTTGCTTATTTTATCCTTCAATTTAGATTGTTTTATTGACCATAATAATGACGACAAGATTATTATTATTACTACTACTACTGCTACTATTATTACTACTATAATAATAATAATAATAATAATAATAATAATAATAATAATAATAATAATAATAATAATATTTTATTTTGTCATTTTATATTCATCAGCTAAATCCAACAATTTATTATATCGAACATTTTATTTTTTCAAATAACTAATTGAACAATTATCCGCTAACAACTAAATACAACCGTTTTTATTGTTCAAACAACTATCTTCAAACAAATATCCACTATTTAAACCGTTGAATTAATAAAAATAAACTTGTTTGGAGAGGAAGAAGGGGTTTAAAAGATGAGTTTGCGGATATATCTTGGAAGCACGTAAAATAGATAGTCAAAAAGTTTTAATGGCAAAAATTAAGTCACATCCAAATGAATTAGTAATAATTGAAAAAATTGTGGTAACTAAAAGTATAAAAGTTCTTGATCGGGAAAACAATATTTTTGAGACGAATTCAACCGAATGTTGTATGAAAAGATAAAGAGTAGGCATGATCCAAAAAAAATAATAATAAAAATAGGCATAATAGCAAATGAATTTGACTAAAAACGATGGTAAGAAATTTAATCACTAATAAATAAACTTATTACTCTGTCATTCTCATGGTAGTAGTTGTTCGCTGCAAATTTTTAAATGCTCTTATGAATATATAGTATTAGAAGAGAGAGATTAGGCGCACAAAACCCATATTTTTCGTTTGTTTAACCATCTATTGACATATGGCCAGGAGCGAGATAACCCGAAGTGCATATAAGAAGTTTTGGTTGTTTTCTTTTGTTATTGTTGTCCTAAAGCAACACCTTTTTTTAAAAAAATTCATGGAGGGTGGAGAGACAACTGGGAAGGTTTACATCTGCATTTTATGCAAATCATAATAGTTACATCCATTTTTCGTTTCAGGGAAATTGGTTTAAAATAATTTCAATTATATGCCAAATATGAAAAATTATCCAAAGTATAGTATTTATCCAAAATATACTTGACTTTTAACTCAATTGAGCATTATATCTACTCATTGTATGCTAAATGTGCCACAAAGTGTAACCACTAATTTCTTGAGATAAAGTTTTTGTTGAACTTTTTGTATATCAGTACCCAGTGCGATGTTATTGTTAATAATATGGTTGAGACTTTTAATGGTTATTATACTTCAAATTATAGGAAAACATTTGATATATATATGAGGTTATCACACGTGCTCCCATGGAAAGGCTTGCAAAAAAAAAAAAAAAAAATAGTAATCGAGAACTTTGAGAATGATGTATGCTCTAGGATGAAGGTAAATCTAAGTCACCATATCCAAAGTTGAAAATTGAGCTTCGGTGAAATGAGTATATATTGTGCCAAAGAGTAAAAAGTTGGGTATATTTGCGTAAATACCATACTTTAAGAATATTCTGAAACTTTGCGATTAATTTGAGTACTTTGACTATCGCTTTGTTTAATGTTTCAGTTGCTATTTTCGAACGACGGAGTATTTTTAGGAATTTTTCATGTCGACATAGTCATTGCTTTTGGGAAGATAGATACTGCCTAATTATAACCCGCCCAGATAATTCTCAACACAAATGTTTAAAGCGCCGTTATTAATTTTGAGCTAGTTGAACAATAACAAATTACTGCATTCCAATTCAACTGAAGAACCCTTCAATAGTTGAAAGTTCCTAAATTCCTATCGTTTACACCTGGTTATTGGCACTTTTGCAACAGTATAAATATGCCACTACCCTTGCTGTTCTATTCAACAAAGCAAGAGTACATTTCCATATTCCTAGCACCAGAGAGAGAGAGAGAGAGAGAGAGAGAGAGAGATAGAGAGAGAGAGAGAGAGAGAGAAAGAGATGGAATCATGGAGAAGCATGTACGCAGAAGCAATGGTGATGCTGGTTTTGGCAACGATGTGGTTGTCATTGCCGATAATGCCCTCATCAGCCCAATCCCAACCCGATTTGACATGCTGGGATGAGTTTTTAAGTGCTCAGATGAGCATTTCAACCAGACATCGAAACCAGAATTCGATGTCAAGAGCCCTCTGTTTAATGCCTCTGAATTCTTCTGCTGCCCTGTTCTTCAACAGGCAGCACTCACTAAGCCATGCTTCTGTGCCATAAACGCCATCATCCATGATGATCCAGCAAATACAACCGTTTTCTTGAAGATCTTTACCCTATGCAATATCACCAAAGACGACTCTCTTGCTACCCTTGACTTGTTCTGTGCAGGTATACACATACATATTTTTGTTCTAGTACTGTTACATTTTTGGTAGAGTCTAATGGAATGCAATATTAATGAAAGAAAATTGATTAGAATTCTACTATATCCATCCAAACATGACATAAGTTTCATACCAGGTTCAGGTTACTGACTATAGGTTGTATGCAACTCAGTTGTTTTGCACATCATTATTGCTCAAGTTTTTTGCACTCGACGAAGTTTTGATCTCATTAAACTATGGAGCCTTTGGAGGATAATCCCTAACAACAATCAGGTTAATAAGCCACCGATCAATTGACACAGTTTCATTTAATTTGCTGTGGTAGATAAAAGGGAAAAATGAGGTATTGTAATGAATTAAGGACGTTTAAGTACAACTTATAATCAAATGTCAATAGACTTTCATCATGCAAAGGACCGGGGGTTCACGTAAGTAAATTATTTTTGTTTCCATAACTATCGAATTCCCCTTGTGATCTTAGCTAGGTTTACCAACGGTAAAGAAGGATGTCTCTGTTCTGAATTATACAATTCAAACGTACTATTTGAATTTAGTTGTATCCATAACATAACTTCTTTGATCAATTTTCAATTTTGACTTTTGAAGGTTCTACTCCAAGCACTGCAGGAGCCTTAAAGCTGTTAAATCAGGGTACGTAATCTCTCCTCCGATAACATTATGAATGCATATTTAAGACTGATGTTGTTTTTCGAAATGTGAAGGTACAATGTCAAGCCTCCAAAGTGCAAGTGTTAGAATTACTCAGCCTCCAAGTAATTACTCTATTAATTTTTCCTTTAGAAAATATAAATCATTATCAGTATCATTTTGGAGAGTAATATAATTGAATGTATTTCTTAATTTGCAGGCAATTCTGAAACCCCAGCAAGTGCTCCAAAAACAGGTGCTTCCAACAAGATTGCTTTGGCTGGATCATTTTCGGGCATCCTCATGCTCTTCACATACTTCCTTTACTATTAAGTAATGGGACTTGATTATAAACGATAGCTTCTGTCTTTGGGATGAATGCAGTTTCTCATCTGTTGTGAAATTTACCTGATTTATATTCCCTGTGAAAGCATACTATCTTTTTCGTTTATTTTCAAGGTGTGTTTATCTTATAAAAGGAAAAATTAATACGATCAAGATACATCTTGTACTTGCGTTGTTTATTCTGTCTTGTAAAAGGAAAAATTAATACAATCAAGATACCACTTTTTTTATATTATATATTGTGTATTAGCTTGCCAACCAGCAGGGACGGAATTAGAAAAATTTTTTAGATGAAATTGAGAATATCAGTATGATAATTTTTTTTTATGTGGTTGAGTGGTAATATTCTTGTTTATTTTATAGTTCAATTTAGATTGCTTTATTGACAATGATGTTGATTATGAGAAGACGACTACTACTACTACTTGTTATTCCTAGATGGTCAGATATACCCTAGAGGGGGTGAAGAGGGTATTTTAAAATTAAATAAGATAGTTTTTTTGTTCTAGAATGAAGTCAGATTCTAAAATGAGACTAACAGAAATTGGACAAAACATTTTGTTTGTTAACGATATTAGCCTAGATCCAAATATTTGGATTAGTTACCGCCTAATGATAATTTCTTTATGATTAATCACTACTTCTCTTATTTTCTTAATGTCACGAGAGTCCTTCACTTAACTCGCTGACTGACCTTTTGAATACATTGACTCTTAAGGCCCTACCTCACAGTTCACCAAGTGCTACAACTTACATAGAAGTCTTCACTCAAGACTCTTTGCTACAAACAGAATATGATTGAGATTGTGATTATAAGAGATTGAATGCAAGATTAGATTGAGTATTGTTTTCTGGCTTGCTTCTTCTAGTCTTGTGAATGGATATAAATACTTTGTTCTTCATGTTCATGACTGTTGCTCCTTTATATGTTACCGTTGGTGACTAACCTTCAGAATCTGACTTAGCAAAATGATTCTTCGTGTAAATCTGACTTGCCCTTCCATTTTGATGCTTTCATTTTTGGGTTGCTTCCAAAATTTCCTCCATGAATGGTACTCAACCATCTTTGAAACCGTTCAATTACTACAGAATTCTTGTAATTGCCAACTTCTACCACTTGCAATTTTAACTGGCATAATCTAAGGATTTGCCTTCAAAAAATAGAGTATAAAAATACCTGGGGAAAGGATAAAATCATCCATAATATAATTTGCTCAAATATAATCAGAATAAATACAAGATATGTGGAATTTATAATTGCCAAAACTCTTTCCTTAACATGTGGATCAATAACAATAAATGAATAAATAAGGAAATATAATCTCAGTTTTAAAAAAGCTAGAATAAGTGCTAAAATAATGAAATCAATATAATTCAACTTAATTAACACTAAATCTAAAAGCATGCCTAATAATGTTCTTTTGTTGTCATTTTATATTCATTAGCTAATCTAACTTATTTTACCAAAATTATTTTTTCAAACTACTACTACTACTCTTAATAATGTTCTTTTGTTGTCATAAAAATGAACTTGTTTGGAGAGAAACAAAAAAGTTGAAGTTCTTCATGTGTAACATGTATATAAATAAAATATCTTGTATTAATCTAAATTAATAATATTATATAATTTAAAATTATAAAATAATCATTAGTTATTATCAATTCTGAACAACCTTTAGTATACATTATGAATAAAAAATAATTTAATACAATTTATAAGTGGTAATATCCTTGGCTATTCAATGATACCATCTTTTTAAATTTAACAAGTTTTTACCTGCGCTAAAGCACGAGATTTTTTTTAAGTTTTAACACCAAATTACCAATAATTTTTAACTCTGCCTCTGTATATTGACATTTCAATTCGAACTCACGAACCCTTCAACGAAGTTTTTCTTCAAAAATTCAAACTACAGCCAACACTCTGGAGGAAGAAGGGAATTAAAGATGAGTTTGTCGACATAAGTCGGAAGCACATAAACTAGCTAGTCAAAAAATTTTTAATGGGGAAAAGTTAATTCACATCCAAATTACTTAATAATAATTGAAAGAAACATATGGATAACAGAAAACATATTTCTCGTTTGGGAAAACAATTCTTTTGGAGACAACAATCTGCAAATCTTATATGTATCTAGGAGATTATACTCTTAGGTGTTACATCATTGCCAAATATTCACAAAAATTCCATAATTTTCTTTTTACCCTACCATTTCTTAACACATGTCTCAAAAGTATGAAGCGAATATTCTTTGAAAAGGTAAATGGTAGACATAATAGCAAATGAAGTTGACTACGAAGGATGTTGAGAAATGTAATCACTAATAAATAAATTTATTACCGTGTCATACTTATAGAGGGTATTTGGCCTAATTTAATTCTCAATTTTTAAATTTTAAAAATTATAATTGCTAACTACCCACTTTCTCTTTTTTCGTTTTATATTTTATACAACTCTCTCCCTCTCCCTCCCCTCACGTTATCTTTCTTTTCTCTCTCTTTCTCTCTCTTCATTCTTTTGCATTATACTCATTATTTTAATTTACTAAAGGTTTTCATTTTAAATTTTATGTTTGTTCATATTTTTATATGTATATTATCTCTTAAAATAAATACATAAAATTTAATTGTTACGTAAAAAATAAATCTCTTGATCTAGCGAAGAAAAAAGTATTACCCTGTAAAAAATAAATATTAAATAATAATCATAATACAAAAAACGATATAAAATTATATACTAATAAGTAGTAGTTAGAAAACAAAAAAAATTAGGCCAAGCAATTCACTGTTCAAAAGTATTTCCATATAAGTTAGGCCAAACACTTCAAATTTCTCTAATAAATATTTTTAGAAAAACTGTTTCTAAGAAATAAAAATAATTTTTTATAAATTATGCCAAACATGCCTATAGTAGTAGTTGTTGCTTTTTTTTTTTTTGAAGGAAAGTTGTTGCTTTTATTATTGTTGACCAAAAAGACATTCATGGAGGCAACGAGAGAGAACTGAGAATGTCTACAAATGATAATAGCTATCTCTATTTTTCGTTTCAGGAAAATTGGTTTAAAATAATCTCAAATGTACCACAAAGTGTAGCTGCTGATTTCTTAAAAAAAAAAAAAATGGATAAAAGTTTTTGTTGAGCTGTTTTGCATACAACTATAAGATGTGCTCTCATGGAAAGGCTTGTCAAAAAAAAAAAAAAAAATTGTAATGGAAAACTCTAATAATGATATATGCTAGGATAAGGATAAATCCAAGTTCGCATTTCCGATGTGAGAAATTAGCTGTGGTGAAATGGGTATATTTTGCGCCTATAAGTTAAAAGTCGGGTGTATTTGCGCAAATACCATATTTTAAATTATTTTGCATATTTAGTATAGAGTTTGAATTATTTGAAGTCAATTTTTCAAAAACATTCCGAAACTTTGAGATTAATTTGAGTTTCACATAGACTAATTTGAGAATTCTGAGGAAAGGTATGTAGTTTGATTTAGGCTTCGTTTAATGTTTGAGTTTCTATTTAAGGACGGAGTATTTAGGAATTGTTCATGTCGACATTGTCATTGTTTTTGGGCAGATAGATACTGTCTAGTTATTAACCGTCCAGATAATTCGCAACACATATTTTTAAAGCGCCGTTATTAATTTTGAGCAAGTTGAACAATAACAAATTACTGCATTCTAATTCAACTGCAGAACCCTTCAATCGTTGAAAGCTCCAAATTCTTATCATTTACACCTGGTTATTGGCACTTTTGCAACAGTATAAATATGTCACCACCCCTTACTGTTCTATTCAACAGGGCAAGAGTGCATTTCCATATTCCAAGCACCAAGAGAGAGAGAGAGAGAGAGAGAGAGAGAGAGAGAGAGAGATCTAGAGAGATCGAGATGGAATCAGGGAGAAGAATGTATGCAGAAGCAATGGTGGTGGTGGTTTTGGCAACGATGTGGTTGTCGTTGCCAATAATGCCCTCATCAGCCCAATCCGAACCTGATTTGACATGCTGGGATAAGTATCTTAACTGCTCAGAGGAGCATATCAACCAGACATCGAAACCAGGATTCGATATCACCAGCCCTTCGTTTAATGCATCTGAATTCTTCTGCTGCCCTGTTCTTCAACAAGCAGCATTCACCACTAAGCCATGCTTCTGTGCCTTAAGTCCCTTCATCCGTGAAAACGCAGCTAATGCAACCGCTTTGTTGAAGATATTTACTCTATGCAATATCACTGCCAACGACTCTCCTGATTCCCTTGGCTCGTTCTGTGCAGGTATACACATACATATTTTTGTTCTGATACAGTTACATATTTGGCAGTGTTTAATGGAATGCAATATTAACGGAAGAAAACTGATCAGAACTCTACTATATCCATCCAAACATCACATAACTTTCATATCGGGTTTATGTTACTGACTATAGGTTGTATGTAACTCAATTGTTTTGCATATCATTATTGCTCGAGTTTTTGCACACTACAGTGTACTGTTATCTTCAAAAGACGTTTGATCACATCCTTAATTAAACTATGGAGCCTTTGTAGGATAATATCCTTTACCAACAATCAGGTTAATTAGCCACTGCTCAATAGACACAGTTTCATTGAATTTGCTGTGATAACCCCTGCGTTTATAAAATTTGGGGGGGAGGTATCGGAAAGTAACTCTGAAAGAATGAATTAATTTGTAAACACTCTCATTTTCAAAAGTTTTTCTTTATATCTTTATATCATCTAGTGTATTGTTTAGAACAAATTATCCCAAGAAGATTCCAATGGCTTTTAAGGACGTTTATGCATAATTTATACTCAAATGTCAATAGACTTTCATCATACAAAGAACCGGTGGTGCACGTATGTATAATTTTTGTTTTCATAACTCTCAAATTCCCCTTGTGATCTTACCTATAGGTTTACCAAAGGTATCTAAGGATGTCCCTATTCTGAATTATAGAAACATACTATTTCAATTTAGTTGTATCCATAACATACTTTCTTTAATCAATTTTGAATTTTGATTTTTGAAGGTTCGGTTCCAAGCACTGCAGGAACCTTAAAGCTGTTAAATCAGGGTACGTAATCTCCCCTCTTTCTCAATTCATCGGTGCTTTGATCGAGTCATTTGAGGGGTTGTAATCTTGTTGTAGTTTGCAACATTCGAAATATTTGAGCGCATTTCAATTTTCAACATAATTACATATATAATTACAATTAAGTATTGGTATCTACCTCTTTGAAACATCTGAAAACATTTTTCTTTGAAATCCCTCGACAGTCGAGTGCAGTTTGATATTACTTCATCCCAATTTTAGTAAAATTGCTGACCTCATAGTAAGTAGTACATGTTAAAATGACACATTAATATCTCGAGCAAAATTGAGGCCATTGCCAAGAGGACTAAGAAACTTTTGCAAAAAGTTGAGAGTTAAAAAGTTATATTTCAAGATATGTAGTTGAAGGGCAAGGTAGATATGTTAATGTGAGTATGCCACTTGACAAGTGATGTTTATTTTACTTCAAAAAGAAATTTACAATTTCTAAGTGTGCACATATACATGCAACTATACACAACAATATTATGAATGTATTTTTTTAAAGAAAAGGTAAATACATGTGAGTTCAGGTAGCGTTTCTCGCAAGAGTTCTATCTAAATTGTCATATGATAAAACGTTTCAAAAAGAAATAGAACTCTGACAGTACTATGAATGCATATTTAATACTGATGTTATGGTTTTTTGAAATGTGAAGGTACAATGTCAAGCCTCCAAAGTGCAAGTGTTAGAATTACTCAGCATCCAAGTAATTACTCTATCAAGTTTTCCTTTAGAAAATATAAGTCATCATCGGTATCATTTTAGAGAGTAAGATAATTGAACGTATTTCTTTTTTGCAGGCAATTCTGACAGCCCAACAGGTGCTCCAAAAACAGGCGCTGCCAACAAGATTGCCTTGGCTGGATCATTATTTTCGGGCATCCTCATGCTCTTCACATACTTCCTTTACTAATGGGAGTAATTATAAATGGTTACTTCTGTCTCTGGGATGAACGCAGTTTCTCATCTGTTGTGAAATTTACCTAATTTATTTTCGCTGTGAAAGTACTATCTTTTTCATTTATTTTCAAGCGTGTTTATCTTGTAAAAGGAAAAATTAATATACGATCAAGATACAACTTGTATTTGCGTTATTATTTTGTATTTGCAAGTCCACCGTGCCAATATCATAGTTAGCAACACCAAGTACAAGTCGTATCCATGGAGAGTTGTACAAGTTTGTACAAGTATGGAGTGGTTGGTTGCACTATCAAAGCTCACTCAAACCATTTTTTCGAGGGTCATGACTTAATTTAATTATTCTAATCGTCTACAATAGTCGGGTTAGGCCAACTAGATCTAGACTGCAACAATAGCAGCCACGGAAGTAGCTAGGTTTCAGGCTACTTAAGTGCCAAAATCCTGGTTACTCTACCTACGCTAGCAAATTAGTCTTGCCTTCAAGTAATAAACCAACCGTCCAAAAATAAGGATGACAAACCCTACCAAACATTCATCGAACACGTGACGGTATGGAAGAAATTCTAAATTCAAGCATAGCTTAAGTATAATTAGATCAATTAGTCATTAGATAGACTAATCACAACCAAAACAAACAACTTTGACTCTTAATTAATACGAAATCATAATAATAAAGCAATTAAACCTAAACTGATTAACAAATATTCCTAATCTCCTCTAATTTATTATACCCTTAATGAAATTTTGAAGAGGCTAACAAAAAATCCTAGAAAATTTCCTCCCCGGAATAACAGTTAAAGTTTGTTTATATAATGGCTGGAAATTAGGGGTACCTCCCGGCACTGCCAACAATGTCTATCTCCAGGTTACCCATTACCACTGCTAGTCATGTGGAATTGTTGTCTCTAGCGCCTAAAACCTTTTCAGAAAACGGGGACTGCTGTGTCAATTGGGGCTACTGCCCTTTCTTCTGCAATTTTCTCCGACTCCTTGGATGCTAGGGCCACTGCTAGTAGCAAAAGGCCCTAGTGGCAATGCCTCCTTCCTGTCCTCAAATCTTAGCCTCGTAAATTCTCACCATTCTTCAACTCTTCTTTAGCTCAAAACTTCCTCTTCATAACCATTTATCAATCCAGTCCAAAATTTCATTAAATCATGACGAAATCACCAACAAATGAGAGATTTACAAATTAAATGACAATTGTGAGGAATTAAGTATTAATTAACCCTAGTCCTTGAATATATATAATACTCAATATTCATTATGAAAAAGGGTCAAATAAGGGAGGAAAATATGGTAAAACCAAGGTTTATCAGACAACCACAATCTTATTCTTGACACTACCAAATGTTTGTCTACATACCATACCGTACCACTTATTATGTATGTTCCTTGACAAAATACTTCTGATAATAGCATTCTTTGTACTTACCATAAAAAAATGTACCTTGACAAAATGCTTCAAATAAATGATTCATCATTATCTACAAAGCAACCATAATCCTAATCTACAAACGAAATATAATGCTTAATGTACCAAACAAATGCTTATCTTGACGATAATCAGCTTACTTTCACTACAAGAATAATCAGTGGTCTCAAAAACCCCGAAATCATAATAGAGACCAAAAACAGTCCGTCTCAAAAACCTCGATTGCAAGTCAAATTTAGAGACAGATTTGTAAGATCCTCCCAAATATTAAAATATATTTTAGCGTGTATTTCTAATCTCAATTCCTATAATTTTAGCTGGGATATTGCAATCGAATTAATTCAGAGGAGCTTCTTTATATGGGAGAAGAATATATGTAACAAATATTTAAATGAAAAATATCAACTAAATATTAATAGGAGAATTAACGGAATTCTCAAGTGTACAATAAATTCGATTTAATTTGTGTCTAATGAATATCTGATAGCTAACTCAATAATGGAAGTTTGTTATACCAACCAACATGACGATGGTCAATACAAAGTGTAGCCCATTATGCTTATATTATAGCATAGTTGAGAAGCATAATTCGAACCCAGCTACATTTTTTTTTTGTGTAAATAAAGTGTAAAGATTAATGTAATTAGGCAGAGGCCGAATTCAAATTTTTAATAACAATTATTTAGAGATTTTACCAATTCAACTAATTGAAATCCATAAACCCAGCTACACTTGACCCATGTAGCCTCGTTCTAGACTGCAAATACTTATATGCACTTGGGAGCTCATACTCCCAGGTGTCACGTCATTTAAAAATTGTCAGTACATTATTTTTTTAAGATAAAAAAAATAGATATTCTATCTTAACTAATTTATCCTATTGTAATCGATTTAAAATTTTATTTTCAACACATTATTCTCTTTAAGGTAAATAAAAAATTCAAAATATGCTATTGTCACTAATTTATCCTATCAGTTTTTTTATTAATTTTCTTTTATCGCATGATAAATTTCAGTTTATATTTTTTTAAAACATCATTTTTTTCTTGTCATTTTTTGTAGAAGCCATCAATAATAGTGTGAATATTTTACTTCAATTGTTCATAGATCATGTTAACTTGTTCATTAGCTATGCGTATTTGTAAATAAGTTATGTGATAATTGTTCACTGGTAATTGTTATCAAGTCAATATGAAAACTATTTATCCTAAATTAATCAAATGTATATATATGTCAGCGAACAATTCATTTGCTCCAAATGAACAAATATTTATATTTGGTTGAGCAAATTGACATTTTACAATGAACAGAATATATCATCACTGTGAACAAATAAGCATATGTACACGAACAAATTATAAGCTACTGATGAGCAAATCATCAATGTGAAATTATTTATCATGAATTAATCAAATATTAATATTCTCGAGTGAACAATTCATTTGCTCGGAATGAATAATTATATATATTTTATTGAGCAAATAGACCTTTTACAATGAACAAAATATATCATCATTGCGAACAAATAAGCATATGTACACGAACAAATTATAGGCTACTGATGAACAAATCATCAATGTAAAATTATTTATCATGAATTAATCAAATATTAATATTCTCGAGTGAACAATTCCTTTGCTTAGAATGAATAATTATATATATTTTATTGAGCAAATAGACCTTTTACAATGAACAAAATATATCATCACATTGAACAAAATAACCATATGTATATGAACAAATTGTAGGCTATTGATTAACAAATTATCAGTTTCTTATGAATAAATAAACACTATCTCGGATGAAATGCACTCATTTCTTTGGTTGGTCTTTCTTATGAAGTTTCTTTCATTCTCGAATGATGGATTGCCCTCATCATAATCTTCCTCAATTGAATAGTTTTTGCTAAAAAAGATGAACGAAATGCACAATTCGACAACGAGAATGAGAGACAAGAGTCTATTGGCTGGAATTCAGGCAGTTGTTGAGGAAAATCGCGAGGATAAGCGGCGTGAGAGGGAGGTTAGTGGAGACGATGATGGAGAGAGAAAATCACAGGGAGATGAACAGACTGAAGTGAGAGAGAGACTTGGGGAATTGATTTTAAAAATAAAGTGGAAAGGGAATCCTAATGATACTTAAATTTAGGTAGTTAATCATAACAAGGACTCTAACAATCAAAAAAATTACATGTAATATATTTTTTTTTCTATGTCAGCGTGGGAGTATATACCTTCGCCTCGAACATTGTCATATTAGCTCTAGACTGAGCCAATCTCGCACAACTTAGACAGCCGGCCTGCTCTTGGATGGCCTGCAGGATTTTTGTGATAGAATTTGACTGAATATACGGAACTGTGTTTTAAAATGTCATATGTAAACGTGGGTGCAGATTGGCAGAAAATAATAATAATAATAATACACCATTGCTTTTATGAAACAACAATATAATGTAATTATAGTTGACAAATTCAAAATTATCTGATTAACTGTGATTTTGTTGTCAAGAGTATAAATGTTGATGTCACGTCGCTAATGTTATCTCATATTCCATAGAGAAAAAGGGATATAGAGGGAGAAAGATCCATGGGCGGTAGAAAAGTATCCATGGGAGTTTCTGAAATGGTGGTTTTGTTGTCAATGGCAATACTAATGGCATTGACAAGAGCACAAGATTACACAAACGGGCAGGCTCCGGTGTGTTCCACGAAGATCTTAAACTGCATATCGAACAATATCGGAAACGCCGACATGGATCAAACCTTGTGCTGTCCGCTGGTTCGGCAACTCTTCCAGAGTGACCAGCAGTGCCTGTGCACCCTCCACACCTTTTATTCCCAACTGGATGCTAACAGTAATTCTGCTCTCTCGATTTTCTCTCTCTGCAACATTAATACTACCAAATGCAAAGGTATAACACTAATCTGCATTTAGACTTTCACATAATGATGCTCCACTACAATTGTTATTATGAGACCATCGAAAAGTTTCATGATATAGGGCCCCAAACAAGTCGAACCAGGCCCGAGCCTCGGCTCAGTCATAGTTTACCTCGGCTTGGTGCTTTTTTTTGGATTTATTTACAAAGTTTCTAAATTATAAAATTCTATATTTTTGTATTAGATTTAAAAAATAAGGGTTTGAATGAAATTTTGGTAATTTTAATGGTAATTTAATACTCTCCACGTAAATATTTTTAGAAAAATATGTACACTTAGTCTAAACCAAGCTAAACCAAGCCGGAGCCAAATTGAGTCAAACTGAATCGAGCATTGCTAAGTTTGTGCTTGACTCATTATGCCTTTAAGCCGGCTTGGGCTCTGTTTGACAGCTTGAGCCAAGCCCGAGCACTCGTCGAGCCGGCTTAGTTTCGTTATAATGCTATAAAATTGATGTTATTAACGATTGGAATTGATGCATATATCCCGTGCAGGGATATCCAAAAATGCTGGTGCCAAGATAGGATGGACTGCCTCATCAGCTTCAAGCTTGGCTATACTCTTGGCTTTGTTCCTGTTTTAGGGTGTTATCTCGGACTTTACGAGGGTGTTAATCTTTGCATGCTCTTTATGTTTGATGTCAGTATGTTATAATTTTGTGTGTGTGGCAAATTAAATGGGTTTTTTAATCGACAATTCGATTTGTGTCACGCTCTTGACAGCTCCCGCAAGAACTTCGTGCTTTCATTGGATTGTAATTGGAAATTATTGCAGATTCACCAATATATATATATATATATTGTATAAAATCATCCTTATAATCTAATAAAGTTTTTCACAATGATGAAATTGCATGTCTATATACTACCTACTTCATAATAGCATTTATACTCATTAATATAGCCAACTAATATTCAAACTTCACAAAAAGAATTAGTTTTAAATATTGAAAATTATGGTGACCTTCAAATTTTACAAAATGATAAATGTCTTACTGTACTCGAGTCTCTTTTTTGGCTTTAAATCATATTATTATCTATTCAAATAAAAAAATATAGTATGATTGAATAGGATAATGATTTTATTGCTTGTAAATTATATAAAATCACATTTTCAATCATAAGTTTTCACAATTATGAATTACACACACATAATACATATCACAGATATAGTTTATCTAATTAGAATATTATTTGTACCTATCAGTGTAGCTGACAAATATTATAATCATTACAACTGTTGAAAAATGTAAGATTTTTTCTTTTTATTTTTGATAGAAAAATAAATATATATATATATATATATATATATATATATATATATATATAAAATTAAAAAATTATTTTTTTCTTTAAATATAATATTGTATTAATTCAATTTAAGATGAACATTTATGTAGTCAAGTAATCCTACATGGTTATTGCATATGTCATTTTACGTATTACTCATATAGTCATATGCTTTTTGTTTTGAACCAACACTTATACATTCATTCTATCCAATTTCTATAAATTATGAAATGGTATACTAATTAATACATATATAGAACGGTAATGTTTGAATATGAACAAATTTATTTTTGGATTAGTACAATTAATTAATTTATGGTTATAATTTCATATAAATTAATTACTTAAAATATAATTAAATGTATTGCTTACATAAACACAATATTTATGATGTATCGCCACATAAATATCCTATGTGTCACTCATATGGAACTCTTACCCAACTTTTAATATATATATAATACACTCGTGTCTTTTTCAAGGATTGCAACGGATTGCGATGCAATTAGAATGAAAAATGTAGAAATATATGTCACATATCGATCGTGGCTAACATGATACGATTCATAAGGATGTGAAAATCCATAACAGGATTCATTCTTAATATTAGTTTGACAAAGCCTAATTGCATAATTAAGCATCTCCAAGGTGTTGCGAACTCTAATCCAGCTGTTCTGAGCCAGCATTTAATCCTTCTAACACATTTAATATATGTATATTTATTAATTAATAATCCATTGCCTAGTACAATACACCTACCTGCCCCACAACTCATTCTTCGATTCTTTATATTTTTTTCTCTTTTACATTTATATATATATCCGGACATTTCAAAAACAATCACCAAACAAAGCTACCAAAAAGTTGAAGCCTTTCAAGAGCTAGCTAGCAAAGATCCAGATCGAAAATGGCTCCTGGAAAGTTGTCGATGGTGGCAATGGTGGTGGTGATGATGTCATGTATGGCATCAACCGAGGCTCAAAATCCGCCACTGGAGCTGGCCTGCGTTCAGTCGCTGATCCCCTGCACGAACTTCCTCAACTCCACAGAGCCACCGAAGGAATGCTGTGACCCCCTCATGGCGGCGTTTAAGACCCAGATGAAGTGCCTCTGTGATGCCTTCAAGAACACTGCCCTCATGACAACCGTTAACATAAACATCACCCAGGTCCTTCAACTCCCCATGCACTGTGGCATCGAGAAAGCTGATCCCACCGTCTGCTCCAAAAGTATATCATCTCTCTCTCTCTTTATGATAGAAAAACTTGTTAATCACGCCATTCATGCATGAATCTTTGTTTTGTGGAAATTCATGTGTATGTCTTGGATTAATCCCCTAAAATTTTCTTTTATTAAGCTTCCCAAATTCAACGGTTCATGAACAAGTACTACTTAGCCTGCTATAAGAAAAAAATATCAAATTTAATTGAAAATAAAATATATGTGCAATTCAGGAAAAAAAATACGACGGCAGATAATAAAGTTTGCGTAGAATCTTCTTGTTAAATTATAAGTATTGCTAGTTTGTTATAGCATTTTTAGATCGAAATTTAACAAGTTACACTTACTGAAAGGGTGATGATACTTAAATTAATATGTTATATGGTTTAAAATATTAATTATAAAAATTTTGGATAACTATATTTACTTATCAGTTATAAAGTTTTAATATTTGTCAGTTACATCAACGGTAATAAAATAATGTCCTAACTGGCTCACCCTATACGTGAAGACATATTGTACACGTGATTTTACAATTATAAAAAATTATATGCAAAAAAATAATATTACACCAATTATAAGTTGTACTATTGCATTTATATTTTTAGTATACCATTTTTATTAATTTAATATATGATATTATAATTTTTAAATTAAAAGAAGACACTTGAAAAATGTCTATATCAAGATGCATATCATTTTGTTTGTTAAATACTTTATTTGTTAGATATGCTCAATTTTGTTTTTAAATATTTAGGTAATTGGATGGACCAATTTCTTATTGATCCATATATGGGACAAAATGTAATATAAGTTAATTACCCTCTCATGTAACATATGTTCATAATATTGTGTTCCCATAAAACATTAACCATTTTCATTATATTCAATATATTCCCCTTGACACGAACGAAACTTGGCTAAATTTTTTTTTTTTTTTATAATCATAGAGCCTGAAGAAACTACGTAATAAATTTAATGCAAATTAACCTTTATTTTGCAGTACCAAATTCCCCAAGTGTGACTCCAAAGATGGCTCATGCACCTGAAGCTTCATCAACCACAAAAGCTCCTCCCTCTCTCGATAAACCAGCACCACCTCCAGGTAATAATCAACCTAACCTGTAGACTCGAGTCCATTATATAATTCGTATCTTTTTACCTGCAAATTTAATTCAGGGCATTAAAAATTCAGATAAAAATTAAAATGCTTAATCCATAAAGGAAATTAAAGCAAAACAAGGAAAAGCATCACAATACTATCATAATTCAATCAATGATTTCTTTTTCTTTTTTATTTTGTGCTAGAAAGGAATAATCAATTCAGTAACCAACATTTTTTTTTTTGCAATTTTGCAATTTTTTTTTAAATTTTCAGGCAAAGGTGCAGCCACCAGTATTACTCCAATTTCTGGCTTGGTGTTGATTCTGATTGGCTTCATGTTTTATTAGGAGCATTTGGCTTTAATTTCCTGTTATATTGCTTACTAATCCTGTTTATTTACACATACGTGGAGAGTGTGTCCAACTAGGCTTTGATCTATTTCTTGTATTCCCCTCTTTTTAATTTTTGAGTTTGAAGCCATGTGAGATTGAATTGAGTATTGTCCCCCAATAGTGAGACCATTATTCTCACTTATATCAGCTACAAATTACTCCCTCCGTTTTACAATTTTTATCGTTTATAAATTGTGCGGGAATACCAAATAAGCTTAAAGTCCATGACAAAATTTGTGTTAAAAGATTAAGTTGTCTCAAGGTTTTATTAAAAATGAAGAAAACTAATAAAAAAGGAGAGAAAAAACAATTAATAAGAAAAAGATTAGTAAATTAATCATTAATATATCATTTGAATTATAAAGTAACAGATATTATGGAACGAAAAAGATTAGTTAAAGTAACATCTATTGTGAATAGGAGGGAACATTGTAAAATTGCAACAATTGTCATCGTTGAAGTTAATGTCGTTTTTTCCTTGTTGCAAACAAGTAGAAAACTAGAAATATTTTTTGACAGGAAAACTAGAAATATTAACATGGCTGAAATTTAAATTTAGGTACCTTACATTAATTTTTAAAATTTAATTATTTCAAAAATTTAGGTACCTTACTTTTAAACATACAAAATAAAAGTTTTGAGTTTCAATAGGAATTTTTACTATCTTGACTAGGACCGCTGCAAATGAATTAGCCTCAACAGAATGTCATTATTTTTTGGGATCAAGAAAAAAAATTCATTAATAAAAACGATATGGCATCTACAATAAACATCTTCAAACAATAGTAAAATAAAAATCCTACAAATTAAGTTAATTAACTTGAAAGTTTTAAGCCTGGTGAGAGCAATCTGTGATGGCAAGGGCAAACATAGGGCGAGGACGAGGGAGACTTAGACAACTGACGAAGGAGCTTGCTGTTGGGAGTGGAGTCTAATCATGTCAAGGCTCGGGAATTATCAATCGCATGCGTTACAACCGACACGGGATGTTTTCCAAGCAGCCCAGCCGTGCCCACCAGTGGCGGAGCCTTGAAGAAGGCAAGGGTGTCCATGGACACCCTTGTCCTAAAAAGTTTTAAAAAATTAATATTTAGATTAAAAA
Organism: Talinum fruticosum; assembly: GCA_021018815.1. Lineage (NCBI taxonomy): Eukaryota > Viridiplantae > Streptophyta > Magnoliopsida > Caryophyllales > Talinaceae > Talinum > Talinum fruticosum. Next base: position 1,456,695 of record JAITYX010000105.1, read on the forward strand.
ATTTAAAATTATAAGTAATTGGACACCTTTGAATTTAGATCAAAATACATTGGACACCCTTGTTTCAAATTCTTGGCTCCGCCATTGGTGCCCACTATGAGAAAACTGTCCAGACCATTCAGCGAGTAAGGTCGTGTTCGGTAAAGTTAGTCTGTTTTAGTACTTGGTTAATCTGTTGAACAAGTCTGTTAGCTGTTTTACTAACTGTTAGTCTGTTTTACTAGCTGTTAGCTGTTTTACTAGCTGCTAGCTGTTAGATACTTAGTGGTTAGTTGTGAAATTAGTGTTTTAAATTAGCAAGTGTTCGGTATAACTAGTCTGTTGGGGTAATCGATTAATGTAAAATGACCAAAAAGGACATGTATTTTGCTTTGCTTTTTTAAATTACTTTTTGGTTATTTTTTTATCCTTATATTAGTCAACTTAAATTATCCACTAGAAATTTCTATTAATAATTAACTTAGCACATTTTGTTATGATAATTGTATAACAAGTTTGGGTATAACTTTTTCAATGTCACATATATTTGAAAATTTTAAATGGATATGATGTGTATTTTTATTTTAAAATCAAACTAATTAATTTTTGTAAGGATATTAAGTATAATAGTAATCACTAATTTCATGTACTATAAAAAAATTTGCTAGCTGAATAAAAATAAAAAAAGGTCCACAATCACATACTACTATTAATAACATGCTTATTATAAATCAATGTTGCAAAACTAGAGTACATCACCTACGATTCCACAATGATGTAGCTATCCTATTTCGAATATCTTTCATCTCACTTGATCTTTGGTGAAGATTTTCTTCACTTGTAGAAACATCCCCATAAAGCTCATCAGTAGGAATAAAATTTGGATGTTGATCTAATACTTGAAAAATTGGGTCGCTTTGTGAGTTGATTCGAATACAATTATGTAGTGCAAATGTCGCCACTATAATATGTATCTGCGTGTCAACACCTGTATTGTTGCATTTTGTTAAGTACCTTCCACCTTTGCTTTAGCACTCCAAAGGATCTCTCGATACAACTTCTTAGGGATGAATGTGCACGATTGAATGCCTCTTGAGCAGTTTGAGGAGGTTCCCTTTGAAATTGTGATTGATGATATCTCAACTTTGGATAAGGTACTAAGTAACCTTGCCTATCAGGGTATCCTTTATCTACCGGATAGTACTTACCTAAATAAATGTATAAACATAAAATGTTTATTTCACACAACATAAATGAAAATGAATTTAAATGATATCAAACGTACCTTCCGGTGGCCTAGGAAACTTCATTTCGCGGGTTTCAAGTGCATGAATAAAAACTCGAGTATCATGTGCGGAACCTTCCCAACCAGCTGAGATAAATGTGAAACACATGTCAAAGTCACATGCAGCCATAATATTGAATGTAGGAATGCCTTTTCTTCCTCTATAAGGTAATTGATCGGACTCGGGAATACATGCCGCCACATGTGTACCATCTATGCATCCAATACAATCCTGTAATAAATATTCAAATGAATAAAGTTAAATATATAAGTTAAATCACAGTATGTAATACCATTTATACTATTATTTTATACTAAACAAAATTATTACCTTAAAATAAGGCATATACCTCTCATCATTAGCTATTTGAGATGGTATACTTTCGAAATGTGCATCCTTTGGCTTTATTATATCATGTGCTAGACACGTACGATTTCGATTTGAGACCGCATTAAGAACTTCATGAAAAGCTCTACTAATGCTATCACCTGATCGTTGGAAACGTTCGCTAAGAACTCTATTTGAAATACCTATGGCAAGAGTGTATAAAAAATACCGACTTTTTCAATAATCGACATATTACGACTTGCTTTTAACTCATATTTTGATGATAGTTCCTTGCACAACTTCATGAACAAGTGAGGCTCCATTCTAAAGGCATTAACACATCGAATAGGATGACCATTAAGTACTTCTTTCATCCATTCTTCCCCTGTTAGGATAAAAGTCATGCATGGTTCCTTATAAATATACTTATAATAATACATGGATATTAACGTTGTTGTGCACATGGTCATAATCCAAAATGTAAGCTTCCATTCCTCGTAAGGATCCATTATAGACCTACCATTCATAAGATAGAAGAAAATTTCATTATAAAAACCAATTAAAATAAATGCGAAAATTGCAAATATATAATACCAAATTCTACATATTAAAAAATAGTTCAATTTCAATTGATAATTTCGAAGAATTATGCACCTAGTTCATACATTTCTCATCACTAACGAATTCATCTATAAAATTTATTTATTTGGAAAAAATTGTAGAAAATTCACTAGGGGACAATAAAATGAAAAATAAAAGTTCGACGAAAAAAAAACAAATGAAAGATCAAAGCATATGATCACTTGACTTTGTCTTTCATGGCATACATATATTGTAACCATTGTATCCTACTTGTATCATCACCCAAATTAATAAAAATTTCTCTCCTTATTGAGTCTTCAAGCAAATAAATAGCATAACCCTACAATTCACTTCCTTGTGCTAAAGTACCATTATGTACCATGCTCCTAATAATTTCCATTGAAGTAGCAACAGTAGCTGTTGATCGTTGGAGACCTCCAATGCTTGGGATACTATTGCTAATATCTGTACACATTGTTACCATGTTAAAAATTTGGCTAGACAACATAGCGAGAACCTCCAGATTGCCTCCCTTTTCGATTTATTTGCATAGAATTATTTTTTAAAGTAGTTCTTTGGTTCTTCTTCTTGGATGTTTGAGTGACACCATTCCCTCCTTCATTTGTTACTGGTCTGTCACCTATTACTACACCTTCGTTTAGGATGCCAACTTGTTGAACAAAATCTCTCATGAAGGTTTCCTCATCCATTAAAGCCTCTTGAAGATACGAGTTATTATTGTGAACATTATACACTTCTAAATGTCCTTCCTCATGAACACTATCAGCATCCTTATTGCTGTCGTCATTATCATTTTCAACATTGATAAGTGGAGGAGGCTCCATTGAAGGTGTATAGACATTTTTCCAAGTAGTATAAGAATCCCCAAATAGTTGATCCCACTTATCTTCATGAAATGAGGTCACTCCCTTATCACGAAATTTATTAAATTTCGCATTTTCCTACAAAATAAAATAAAATTATATCATGATATTCAAATATAGTCAGTTTTATCTAAATGGAAACCCTTTGTATTCATAATCTACCCTCCCCTCCCCAAATAAAGAGTTAGAACTAACCTTATTCTTTTTCTCCCACCATTCATTTGAAGCGTCGATCTTTCCCGAGATAGGATCCCAACCTAAACCAGTTTCGACGTTCTCAATTGTTTCCATAAACGCCAATCTCTCCTCATTGAATCATGTTTATACTTACAACTATTGTGACCACATGAACGCCCAATTTTTTTCGACCTCTTTTTGAATCTCCTTCCAATTGTAAAATTGTGCTCGTCCATATTTTTCAATGAATTGAAGACAAGCATCACATAAAATGATCATCTCTTGCAGAGTCTAGTGGAAGCTCTCTTTGGTCCCATCCTTCTTACTAGAGGATGCCATAGCACGTGATATAACTATAAAAATTAATAATTTCAGTCTTTATCACAATTTTAGTTTAGGACCACTATTTTCGTTTCTTTGACTACTATATTTATGGCACACAAGAATTTCAACAAAAATTCTCATACAAATATGTCTATGCCAAAGAAAAAAAATGTTTATGGAAATAGGTAAAGGCATAATATTTATACTCGTATATTTATGGCAAACACTCATTTATAATAAGTTTCATTATCCACTTTGGAACAAGCAAACATAACGAAGGTTTTGTTCCTAGAGGCCACAAAATAATTTTATAATAATTCATGCCTTACATCAAATATTTACTCTCTCTCTCTCACACACACATACACATACACATACATACATACATACATACATACATACATACATACATATATATATATATATATATATATATATATATATATATATATATATATATATATATATATATATATATATATATATATATATTTTCACTCAAACAAAAGTCTCATAATGTCACATACATGATTAAAATCCATTATATTCAATTCACACGAGTCACAACCAAGCATAAATAGTCACAACTGTTGTATTCAATTCGATTTCCAAAATTATATCTTTCTAACCCAATTAATTTACCAATTCAATTCTCAATTTACAACTACTCCAAAATTATCCCCTCTCATCATTTGTAAGTATATGTGACTGATTTTAAATTGATGAAGTTATAAACATGGAGAAAATATGTGATGTGAGAACTATTCTACTATTTATGGGCCAACCATAAATCAATATCCACAAAAATGAATGGGAGGAGAGATCGATTGAAAAAAAGTGGACTTTAAATTAAAAAAATTATTGTTGGTTACTACATTTCTATCTTACAATATAGAAACTTTAATGATAATAAAAAATCCAATAAAAATTATTATTCACTTCAAATCGGAAAGTGTAAGTTTTATTGTATTTTCATTCAAAAAAAGTTTCAATCAAAACCAAATTTTATTAAATGCTCAAGTCACAAAAATCATATATTATTTCAATTAATATTACAATACTTGGATGTGTTGTCTTGTCATCTTTCTAAGTCTTCCGACATAGCATTGATTTTTTTTTTTTTTTTGGGCGGACAGAGCATTGATTATAGAGCATGCTTTCTAACCCTTCTATTACTTTTCTTCTCTCACCCCTAGACTCACAGACTTCAGTCTCTTTCTTCCTTATCTCTATCACTCAGTCCCTTGCTCCCTCACTGTCTCGCCACTCTCTCGGTACTGCAACAACCCACCGTCTTCTTCCTCGCTCTCACTCTCGCTGTCCAGTTTCCTCACCGTCTCTCACTCTCGCTTGGTCTCTCCCGGCTCCCTCACTGTCTCTCGGTCTCTCACTCCCTACTCGTTATCTCTCACCCTCACTGTCCTCTTCTTCCTCGCTCTCTCTATCAGCTCCCTCACCGTTTCTTGCTCTCACTTGGTCTCTCCCGGCTCCTCACTGTCTCTCACTCTCTCGCTCCTTGCTCTGTTATCTTTCACCCTCGCTGTCCCTCTCGGTCTCGCTTGGTCTCTCGGCTCCCTCACTGTCTCTCACTCTCTCGCTCCCTGCTCGGTTATCTTTCACCCTCACTGTCCCTCTCGGTCTCGCTTGGTCTCTCGGCTCCCTCACTGTCTCTCACTCTCTCTCTCCTTGCTCTGTTAATTCTTACCCTCACTCGTCCCTCTCAATCTCGCTTGGTCTCTCCATGTCTATGGTCTATGGAGAATTTTTTAATCGGCAAACAACACTACTATCTCAAATCAGCAGACCTTGCATTCAATCGAAAGAAAAAGAAAAGAATCAAATCCAATCGAGAGAAGAACAATGGGTATAATGGTGGCCACATAAAAGCAAAAGAAGAAATCGGTACTCGAAGAGTAGCAAATTATCAATGGATTCTCCAAGATTTAACAATACTCGTTGATGACTCCTCCACTGGTAATTTATCTCACCTCGGTGAAACTCTCCGTCTCGAGTACTTTGTTTAGGGTTTTATGAAAAAAAAATTGGCGAAGTTGGACTCTCCATTTGAGGATTCTGCGTTGGATATGAAGGGGATGGAGTTAGAGTTGGATTTGGAAACAAATTTCTTTAATTGTTTGGTGAGAGTCGATCTAGCGTGTGTAATCGAGCTTAGCGTGAAAAGGAAAGGGTAATACTTGTAAATTTGATGAAATGACAAGGTTATATTCGGAATAAACGTATAACATCCGTTTAGCGTTTTCGAAACGTTAATTACGATAGCGTTTGCAAAACACTCGCTCTAACCACTAACAACTACCTTAAACACTAAGTTGCCAAACAGTCAAAATTTATGTGAAGTAGTATTTTGAGATGAGGAAAACTCTAAACACTACCTAAACCTCTATTGCCGAACACAGTCGTAGGCACAGTGCTGTGCTGGAAACACGGGAAGCCCGTGTTTCTTGGTACGGGCCGTGCCGGGTGTGGTCTGTTGAGTTTAACTTGTTTCGGCCGTTTTCTTTGGTTTAAAGCTCGGTTAATACGATATTAAAGTGTTGTACGTGAGGTTTAGCTATATAATGGAGCTTGCGGACCTCCATTGATGTATCCCACACAAAACACAAAAGCTTCCTTGTAATCTAAATCATCTAGTGGATTGTTCGTGGTTTTTTCCCGATTTTGGGTTTTTCCACGTTAAAAACTTGTGTCTTGTTTTTCTCTTTTTTTTTCCTTTGCCTTTAGTTTTCTATTTGAGTTGTGACTCTTGATCCTAACAAGCTGGTATCAAAGCCAGGTTAGCGAGTCACAACGAAATGGAGGAGTAGAAAGGTGAAGATTGAGAGGTTCGATGGAAAAGACTTTGCATTTCGGAAAATACAAATTCAAGATTTACTGCACCAAAAGGAGCTTTATCAACCTTTTGGAGAGAAGCCGGCTGAGATGGCACAAAAGGATTGGGACTTGCTCGATCATCAAGCATTCGGGACGATCCGGTTGACGTTGGCAAACAACGTTGCTTTCAACGTCATGAAGAAAAAGAAGACAAAGACTTTGTTAGAAGCGTCATCCGACATGTATGAGAAACCATCGGCAACGAATAAGGTATACCTTATGCACCGTTTGTTTGATCACAAAATGCATGATTCCACTAGTGTAGCTGACCACATAAATGACTTCAATATGTGCATTTCTAAGCTTGTTTCGGTTAATATCAGCTTTGAGGATGAAATGAAAGCTTTGATTTTATTGTCTTCTCTACTCGAATCTTAGGACACTATTGTTTCTATTGTGAGTAGTGCTAGAGGTTCAAATGCTTTGAAATTTGATGAAATCTGTGATGTCATTTTAAGTGAAAGTATTCACAAAAATGACTCGGGTGAATTTGGGAATACATTGCATGCTAGAAGTAGAGGGAAACAAAAGAAACAAGACAAGTCTAGGGATCGGTCAAAATCAAACGCTAGGGGTAAATCTCAAAACCTGAAGGAGACTATGTGTTGGGGATGTGGTGAAAAGGGTTACTACAAGAAGAATTGTCCTAAACTTAAGAATAGAGGGAGGGGCAATAATCATGATGACCGAGATTCTGTTCATTCTGCTGAGTATATTGGTGATGCCCTTATTTTGAGTGTACATAGTCCAATTGAGTCTTGGATTGTAGACTCGGGTGCCTCGTTTCACTCTTTATCATATAGAGAACTTTTCCATAACTTTGAGAATGAACACTTTGGTAATAAGATGTATCTTGCTAACGATAAGTGTTTAGAAATTTTGGGGAAAGGTAATGTGAACATCAAACTCTCTAATGGAGATTATTGGAAATTAGAGGACGTTCGGTATATATCGGGATTGGCCAAGAATTTAATTTCGTGAGTCAATTAGATGAAACGAGCTATTTCACTCATTTTGGGAATAGGCGTTGGAAAATTGTCAAAGGGGTATTGGTGATTGCATGTAACGCCCCAACCCGTAATCACCGGCTTAGACTAAACGAGCCGCTAGCCGATGATTAGCGCAGCGGAAAGGAAGGTCGGGGAGTCGTCACCGCCGCCCATGTCCGTAGACAGGGCAAGGCTTGGTCCGATAGTGCTAATAATGTATAAAACTTAGCGATGGGCAATTAATAAAAAGATACAAATAAAACTTATAAATATTTACATTGATAACATGACCCTTGACTGACGGATGACTTTCCTAACTACTAAACTAACCAACGAGTCTCCTGCGAGCCGCTATGTCCGAGTATTTACCTCCCGGGATTTCTGAAAAGTACCTAAAACAAAACAAGAAAATATTTTCGCAATGTGAGTGGAAACTCAATACGCTCATTATTATGCGAGTAAAATATGAGTTAGAAATATTTGGGTTGAGCACGTGCATTTCAATTCATTTTATAAATGAGGCAGAGTGAATAACTTAAAACGATTGCTAATTGATTATCTGTGTGGTTACCCTTGTAATCATCGGGTTCCCCCTAAATGTATACACACCCGGACCGATCGGGAAGTCCAGTTGGTGCGGCGCGATTACGAGTAGTACCGACTTTGAGCAACGGTAAAGTATCAATGGGCGGGTCCACTTTAACATGGCAAATACTGTTGCAAATGATTCTTTGTTGGTTGTTAATGGCGGCCATATCCGGCCTTGATTTTTGAATGAAAACTTGAAAGGCATAATCGATGAACGTACTGATAATGTTGATAGTATACTTGGTCTTGGTGGGATTTGCACAGGACCCGAACGGACTTCGATTTGATGGCCCTTAACATAAAGTTTTAAGACACATTTCATTAATAAGGATTTACATTCATTTGGTTTTGGTAATAATCACCTTATTTCATGGTAATTGATATGATTTATAAGTATTTGGATCATGCCTTATGTTATTGAAATTTTAGCTAAGCTATTTTACTTATGAATGTAATAATCTTTAACATGAATAACATGCATTTAGCTTAGCTAATTACAAGTTTTTAATCATGCATGTATTTATTAGATGATTACTAATTTTATGTATGAGTTTCATTAAACATGCATTAGGATTTAGTCATTTTAAACATGCCATTATGCACTAATTTATTTACTAATTAACTAGTCATTTTAAGTGTATAGCTAGGCTAATATTTTGGTTAATTATTTAAACATGCACATAATAACTAAATAAGTTTTTAGTTTAACAACATTCATGTAATTAACATGCTATTTATGCATGCAAGAATTTAATTACGAATCTATTATTAGCGTGCTAATTTATTTTTACTTAATCATCCATGCAAGGTTTACATTATAATTATACATGTATTAGTATACCACTAACTTTTACTTAACATGCATGCATAATTTGATCATTACTTTAAACTTGAATTATAATGAACCAATTATCAATTTTATTTTCTTAGTTACAAGGGTTAGAATATGCATGCCTTAATTAAATTTTCATCCTTACTAATCTGATCATATTTCATGTGTACTTCATATTTTATCTAAGTTTAATTAGTTCTTAAAAGTTAGATTAGGTTAAGCTAATTTTTAGGGTTAGGGTTTAGGTTTTTACCTAAGGAAGAAGAATAGAGCAAAGGTGGTGGTTGGAGGTGGAATCCGGTGGCGGAAGGCGGTGCTCCGGTGGCAGCGGCGGCGCCGGCGCTCGGTGGTGATCCTTGGCGGTGGTGGCGTGGCGGTGGTAGTGGTGGTGATGGTGGGTTTTTGAGGAAGTTGGTTTTTTAGGGCATATATAAAGGAGAGAGAGAAAGAGAGTGTGTATGCATGGGGGCTGCAGTGGTGGTGCTGGGTGGCTGCTGGCGGTGCATGCAAGTGGCGGTGGTTAGGTTTCCGGTCGATGGTCAGCTGGTGGCGGCCATGGGTGGTGTGAAAAGAGGAGAGGTGGTTTGGTGGTTTTGAGTTATTTGGAGGGTTTGGAGGGTGGTTGTTTTGGGTGGTTTGGTGGCCGTTGGTCGGCCGGTGATGGGCGGTCGGCGGCCCTAAAGGGTTGGGCTGCCAGAAGGGTGCTGGCCGGCGTGGTTGAGGGTGGTCGGAGGTGAGAGGGAGACTATAGAAGAGTGAAAGGTGGTGGTGAGAAGTTGGTCGACGGAGGGGTTTTGGGGGCAATTTTTCGGCGACAAGGTGGCCGGAATGGTGCTCGGAAAGGTGATTCTTGTTCAGTGCAGCATGGAGAAAAGTTATGGTCAGTTAGGGTCGATGGAGGAGGTCAGCTGTGGTCTTGGAAGGGGCCGAAATGGGGCTGTTGGTCAGGTGCACAGAGAGAGAAAATTGCAGAAACAGAGTTTTGGGGCCAAATTTTCAGCTAATTACCCCTATTTATACCAGATTTTAATGGTTAACTGCATGACATTGCTGTCATTAGCTGAGTTTAGGGCTTGCCAAATGTAGCAATACATGCATAATAGTGATTTGTCAATTGATTAAGCAAGCTTAGTGTTAACTAGGGTGTCACCCTTTTATTTGACCCCTAAAAATATAATAATCCATTTTATTATTGCTAAACCTCATCAGCTGCATAAATCTCCATCAATATTTTTATTTTTATTTTTTTCCATAATTATTTTACTATATGTATTTTTTTTTGCTAATATAAATTTTATTTATTTGCTTAAGTAAAAATTTAGGTTAACCTTATTACTAGCAATTGACATTAGATGCTCATGTACATAAGTGTGTTTAATTAGATTTGTGTGATATATTTTATGCGTACATATAGGTGTAAGAATGCCTATATATATAAAAATGTTGATGAAAATTTGATTTAGATTAAATATTTATAATTAAAAGGATCGGGCATGAATTATAAGCATAAGTAATATTTGGGGAGTTGATACTTTATGAATTATATTGTAAATATTGGCCATCCATCGTCGTCAGCTTACGTTTGGGTCTTGCAAAAAGAATTTTCATACATATACGTATGCATAATTTGACATGAAAATATTTTGAAATTGAAATGTACGTGCTCGTTTTATTGATGGGTTATGTTAATACGTTTAATTAGGGACGGGTTGTTACATTGCAAGAAGGGTTAAATTCGGGACCTTGTACTTTACTTTTGGGTGTAGAAATTTGCTTGCTAATGTTGACAACAAGTCCTCTAGTTCAGTTTTGTGGCATAATAGACTTGGTCACAAGAGTGAAAAAGGAATGAAAATTATGGCTGCTAGGGGTGCTTTGCCTGGGTTGGTTGATGTTAATTTGGGACTTTGTGAGAGTTGTGTTCTCGGGAAACAAAAGAGAGTTAGTTTCTTCAAAGTTAGTAGGGAACCAAAAGCAAACAAGCTAGAGCTAGTTCACACCAATGTGTAGGGTCCTTTTCCTAATCAATCTATGGATGGTGTTTACTACTATGTCACCTTTATCGACGAGCATAGTAGGAAAGTGTGGAGCTATTTTCTGAAAAATAAATCTGATGTTTTTGTCACTTTCTTAAGATGGAAAGCAAAAATTGAAAACCAAATAGGGTTGAAGATCAAATGCTTGTGATCCGAAAATGGTGGTGAGTATGAGAAAGATGAGTTCAAGGATTATTGTGCTCAAGAGGGAATCCGGTTGACAAGAATGATTCCGGGAAAGGCAAGGCAAAATGGTCTAGCCAAGGGGATGAACCGTATAATCAATGAGAGAGTAAGGAGCATGCGCATTCATGCTGGGCTGCCCAAATCTCTATGGGCAGATGCGATCAACACAACCGTCTACTTGATCAATAGGGGACTATCCGTACCGTTGGGTAACAAAATTCCGGAAGAAGTTTGGAGTGGTAAGGATATCAATTTATCCCATCTTCGTATTTTAGGTTGTCTTGCTTATGTTATGGTTAAGCCTAACAAGAGGGACAAGCTCGATGCTAAGTCCAAGAAATGTTAATTTTCCGGGTTATGGTGATAACTTGTTGGGTATAGAGTTTGGGATGAAAAAAGGTGTTTAGACATGTTGATATTGTCTTCGATGAGTCTGTTTTGTACAAAGACAGGTTGAATGAGAGTTCCGTTGACAAAGAGGTTGTGGGAGCCGATGTGAGCAGCAAGGAAGTTGCTGAAGTCTCCTTACAGCGGAGACAAACTCAGGCTAGAGCTCCACATGTCGATGTACCAGTTGAGGAACCAATTCTTGAACCAGAAACTCCTCATGAAGTTGAGCTCCAAACTCCTCCCACCTTGAGAAGGTTAGCTCGGTCAGCTAGAGGTATACTCGGCTCAAAGATACTCTCCTTATTTACATTATCTTTTGTTGACCGATGCTGGTGAGCCATAATCCTACACCGAGGCAATGCAAGTAAGTGATTGGTCCAAGTGGGAGCAAGCCATGGATGAGGAAATGGCATCGTTGGACAAGAATCAAACTTGGGAGTTGATCGAATTACCGGTTGGTAAGAAAGCTCTATTAAACAAATGGGTGTATAGGATTCAGAATAAGCCTAGTGGTCATACTAGTTATAAGGCTCGGTTGGTGGTTAAGGGATTTTCACAAAAGAGTGTTGTTGACTATATTGAAATATTTTCTCCTGTTGTGAAACTAACCAATATTAGAATTATTTTGAGCTTGGTTGCAGTTGATGATATTCACTTGGAACAAATGGATGTGAAAACGACATTTTTACATGGGGATTTGGAGGAAGATCTCTACATGCAACAACCGGAAGGTTATGAGGTTCCGGGCAAGGAACACTTGGTTTGTGGGCTCACAAAGAGCATATATGATTTGAAGCAAGCACCGAAGGAGTGGTATCTCAAATTTGACACCTTTATGTGCAAGAATGGTTTCCTAAGGTGTGATAAGGATTATTGTTGTTATTTTAAAAGCTTCACTGATTCTTATGTCATTTTACTACTCTATGTGTTGATTGCAAGTTTTAGCACGGATGAAATCAAAAAGTTAAAGGAGGAAATGTCGAAGGAGTTTGAGATGAAAGACTTAGGCCCAACAAAGCAAATTCTCGGGATGAGAATAACAAGAGATAGGCCCAAAGGAATCTTGAAGTCGTCTCAAGAAAAGTATGTGCTGAAAGTCTCGGAATGTTTTAACATTGGTGATGCCAAACCAAGAAACACCCCGCTTGCAAATTATATCAAGCCGACCAATGAAAAATGTCCTAAGACAAGTTAGGAGAAAGAGCATATGTCTAAGTGTTAAACCTCGTTTTTATCAGTTTTTAAGGCATTATTTAACCCAATTTCGTGATGATTTCAATGATATTTATTTAGTTTTGGGTTAGATTTTGCTCATTTTCTCTTTGTCGTCACCTAAGCTTGTAAATCTCTTTATTACGGGTTTTTAGGCTTAAATTTGAGAGATTCGAGGTAAATTTGATGAAAAACGATGAAGAGAAGAGTTCAGGCCCAAGAGGAGGGAAGAAACAAGCCTAAAACACATCAAGAGAAGTCGCACGACCTATCGTGCGAAGGCTGCATAGCCGTGCGGATCATCGGGCGAAGGGCCTGAAGTCAAGGAAGGCCGCATGGCCCCATGTGCGCATCTTGCACGGCCGTGCGAGAAGTTACGAAAGTTGAAGTCGTGCGCGGTACCCCATGCCAAAGTTGCACAACTCGTGCAAGAAAGGCGAGTGAGTTCGAGGCATTTCACATGACATACCGTGCGGAACCTCGCACGGCCGTGCAAAAATCTTGCACGATCGTGCGACACTCGTTTTGGCGGCTTTATAAGCGATTTTTGTCTAGTTTTTATTTACAGTTCTTTTCTCCATCAAATTTTAGGGTTTCTAGGGTAGTTTCCAGTTGTCAAATCCCTTTAAATTGAAGTTTGAGATTTTGAATTTTTGAAGATTAATTTTAACTCAAGCATTCGGATTTCTATTCGGTAATTCTTAATTCTCTCTCTTTATGTTTGCTCTTTGCGATTTATCTATAATCTTCATGTTTGTATTCATTGAATCTTGTCAATTGTTTAGTATCATGTTTAGGGGCTAATTTCTCTACTTAGGTTGGGACTGATCCTTTTTATGGCTTGATAATCATGAATTGAATGCCAATTGAATTGTTCTATGCTTATTAGGTTAGAATTCACTTCGCTCATTACTTTTTCATTGATTGCCTCGAAAGAGAACTCATATATTTTTATTAGGGTTTTGTAAACATCGAAAGATGAAAACTTACTTAGAATGACGTTGTGAAGGATTAGAACTTTGATATGAAAATAATTAAGGTTTTAATCGGGGTTGTGAGATGCATTCATTGTGATTTTGCCCTTTATTAATCCCATGAAAATAGGTGATTAGATTGTGCAAGATTAGTCTTTGACCTTCGAAAGTAGGCGAAAATAGGTTTAATTTGGTGTCTCCCCTTCTAAACTGCTAGCATAGGCAAATCTCAAGCGGTATTTGATGTTGATTTCAGGCATAGTAGTGTGATTAATCCCAATCTAAGGCTTGTTATTCATTGATCTATCATAATTATTTTGTTTCTAGTTGAATCCAAAAACCAAATCACTCTGTCGAACTGAGTTTTTACCTAGATTAGAGTTTTTAGGTGGATTTAGTATTTGAAAACGAGTTCCTTGTGAACACGACTCGTACTTGCCGATTCCTAGCTATAGCTACACCGTGCACTTACGGTAAATATTTTCTCTTAACACTAAGGTTCCCTATGCTTCCGCCGTTGGGAGCCTCATGTATGCAATGATTTGCACAAGACTAGACATAACTTTCGCAGAGTGGGAGCGGTGGCAAGGTTCATGTCAAATCCCGGAGAATCACATTGGGAAGCCGTGAAGTGGCTTCTAAGATATTTGAAGGAAACATCTAACACATCGTTAGTGTTCCAAGAAAGTAAACTTAAACTTGAAGGCTTCGTGGATTCTAATTTGAGCGGCGATTTTGACACAAGCAAGAGCACTACATGCTATGTATTTACACTTGGAGTCACAGTCGTGAGTTGGATTTCAAGGCTCCAAAATGCATCGCTTTGTCCACAACCGAGTTCGAGTATGTGGCCATGTCGGAAGCCGGAAAAGAGATGGTGTGGTTGCAAGACTTCTTGGAAGTGTTGGGCCGAAAAAGAGACGGAGTGCTCTACGGTGATAGTCAAACTGTAATCCAATTGAGCAAAAATCCTCTCATGCATTCAAGAACCAAGTACATCCGACGCAAGTTCTATTTCATTCGAAGCTTGGTGGAGAGTGGAGACTTGCAACTTAAGAAGATCATGGGTTGCAAAAATTCGGTAGATATGCTAACTATAGGAATGGATGCCGGGAAATTGAGGTTGTGCAAAACCTCAATTGACCTTTCTTGTTGAAGCTAAGGAGGGTGTTTGATCTACATAGATGTGTTCAAGAGGAAGTAGTTGATTAGTCTCCAAGTGGGAGATTGTTGGGAATGGAGTCTAATCATGTCAAGGCTCGGGAATCATCAATCGCATGCGTCACAACCGACAAGGGACATTTTCTAAGCAGCCCGACCTGTACCCACTGCAAGAAAACTGTCTAGACAATCTAGCAGCAGGCACGGGCCATGCTAGCAACACGGGCCGTTTCGAGTGTGGTGTGTTGAGTTTCACTTGTTTCGGTCATTTTCTTTGGTTTAAAGCTCAATTAATGCGATATTAAAGTGTTGTATGTGAGGTTTAGCTATATAATGGAGCTTGCGGACCTCCATTGATGTATCCCACACAAAACACAAAAGCTTCCTTGTAATCTAAATTATTTAGTGGAATATTTGTGGTTTTTTTTTTTCCGGTTTTGGGTTTTTCCACGTTAAAAACCTGTGTCTCATTTTTCTCTTTGCCTTTAGTTTTCTATTTGAATTGTGAATCTTGATCCTAACACTTGCCACAAATACACGGATCGAGATGCAATCACCGATATAGGTTGCAGCGACCCTAGTCGTTGGTCAGCCCAATGGAATAGTACCAAATGAAGACTTCCAATTACAAATAGGGGTACAAGGGTTTACCACCTCTTAAAGAGAATCTGGCAACAGGGAGCATACAGGAGGATAGGACAATGAATTCTATAAACTCGAGACTACCTAACCAATCTTGGGCGGATGCCAGTGAGCATGAGATTGAAATAGGTCCAAGTAAATCATATGTTGTTGTTGTTAATGTGAATAACGGGGATATACAACTTGAGCTTGGTGTTAAATATGCGAAAATAAAATTGGAAGATATACAACTTAAGGTTTGTTTCTGGCAGTATGAAGTGGTGTATCGTGTTGTTGGGGCTAATCCTCTTTATTTGTAATGGAAGGATTCTATAAGAGAATATGGGGATACCTTGAGGTGGTGAGCATTAGCAATGGGAGGTTCATGGTTAGATTTAAAACAAGTGAGCAACAAGAGAAAGCAAGCCAGGGATTAATTTTCTTTGATAAAAAGCTTGTCATAGTTAAAAAATAGACACCTGATATAGTCTTGGACAGGAACGCTATTCAAAGCTTGTGAATATAGATCTAATTTTCTTTTTTGCAAGATGATTGACTTGATATTCAAACATGTATCTTTTCCACTAAGTTGACCTCGATTTTCCTTCAAAGTTTTTCGTTTTTACAAGACGTACTTATTGAAGCAAACATGGATTGACTTGTGTTACAACCTATTCTTGGACCTTCAATCATCAAGTTGATGGTTGAAAGCTCATAAATAGGTCTAAGCTTGAGGGTTGGAGGTTTGGAAATATGTTTATATTCTAACAACTCAAAATTCAGCTAAACTAAAAATCATCCGAGCTAATTGAAATGTTATTGATTCAAAATATAGTAATCCAAACTTAATCTGACTATTACTCAATCCAATTTGTCCTTTTTTCCATGTCTAGATTGATGCAAGTATATGCCCTTTGCACAATTGATTATCTACGAAGCTACATCTATACCCTGGCTGGGTTTGATTTGTCTATGTTTTTCCTATAGGTCTAAGATAGTCTCTTCTTGGCTCAAAAAAGCCAAACTAAAGATAATTTATCCTAAGAAGCTTTGAATTTAGTAAATAATCCAAGAAATTAAAAATTTTCACTAGAGGCGGTTATAATTTTTAAGAGTGAGAAAAAGAAGTCAAACTAAGGAGCTTCTAGCAAAAAACTACGCTGAGGTACCCTTAGTTCTTGTAAAACTATTTTTAGACCCCAAGTTCTGAAAAATGATTCTAAGTCCAACTAAATTATGTGTAAACTATATTCTTGGCCCAATTCCGACTAATGACGTCGGAAAAACGGCTGTTTAGGCGGGAATTTTCAAAATTACATTTGAAAGCCCCAAAATACCCATGGCAAGCTTAAATTAATTCCCCCTCTGTCTCTCTCTCTCTCCCCCATTAGCATCATCTTTATCGGCATCGCTCCGCAACTTCGTTACTTCTCCTCCATAATATCCCTCATAGCCTGAAACCTCCACCCTCAAGCTATCAAGCTCTCCCTTTCTTTCTCCTCTCCTCTCCTCTCCTCCCCTTACCGACCAAACTTACGCCCTCTTCCTCAAGTCCGACCATGTCCTTGACACCTACCTCGCTACCTCTCTCATCACCCATTTCTCCAAATTGGGTGACTTCTCCCGCTCACTTCGCTTTCTCCTCGATGTTTCGATCCTGATATCGTCTCTTTCAATGCTTTGCTTTTTGGGTATGCCCAATTTCAACGAGTCCTCGGCGTGTTTCTCCTTGTACGAGTAAGTTGACTTGTTATGGATTGAGGTCGGATACAGGTTTTGTGGCCATGAGAGGGTTAGGTTTGGAATTGAATGAGTTTAATTTGACTGCCATTTTGGGAGCATTGAGGGATGTAAGAGAAGGCAAGCAGATTTATGGCTTTGCTTTTAAAATCGGGTTGCCATGTGGCGGTTCGATTCACTTGAGCAATGTGATGATGAATATGTATTCTAGGTGTGGGAGCAGGTTTGATGCTTTTAAGGTGTTTGATGAAATTCCAAAGCCGGACGTTGTTTCCTGGACTGCTCGAAACAGGGCGACTTAGAATATAGTTTCATGGGCAAAATTGACATTTCACACCTCCGTTTACCCTCCGGGCCGGATTTGGGCCAAGAATATAGTTTACACATAATTTAGGGGGACTTAGAATCATTTTTAAGAACTTGGGGTCTAAAAATAGTTTTACAAGAACCGAGGGTACCTCGGCGTAGTTTTTGGAGCTTCTAGGCAATTACCGATCACCAACATATATATTGTCTACTACTTATGATTGATGAAGAGTGATAATTAATAACCTCATATGTTAGTGGACATGAATGATTTCTTTATGACACTTCTAGTTTCCTTTTTCCATTTGAGGCTATTGCTTTCGGTCTTAAACTTTTTCATATATAAAAGGAATTTTGGACGGGAATAATACAAATTTTGGGGGTATTGGCCAAATTTAATATGAACAATTTTCTTGGTTGTGAACATAACGAACTTTGGGGGTATTTTGCAATATCAAAACACCACCGAGTTTTATGAGTGACGACTCGTCGGGAACGTGACGTAACAAATTTTTTGGACGCGTGTATGGCGGAATCAATTTTTTGACTGGATTTATGAGATATAAGTGTCAGGTATGGAAGGATTTTTTTAACAAAAAAAAATAATTTAAAAATCCTTCGACTATCATTAACTCTGCTATTCTCTCTCTCTCTTCCCCTGCTTTATCCTTCTCATGCTCTCTCTCTTATCTCTCTGTAAACCAAATCTGAACCCAGAAAACTCTCCTCCTTCTCTCTCGCTCATCCTCCTCTTCGTTCTCGCTCTCCCTCAAAATCAAAACCCATAAAACTCTCTCTTGTTCTCCTCCCTTTCTCTCGCTCATCCTCCCTCATGCTCTATCTCTGTCTAAACCACACTTTGACTTTCCAAAACAAAACCCAAAAAACTCTTTGCCCGCAAAATTCCAGCCCATGTCTAATTTCGGTTTTAATAGAGGATGATTAGATTATTTAGTCTTCAATTGGCCATTGTTGTTCCGTTTTAGGGCAAATATAGAAAGAGAATAGTGTGCATTAATAATATCGGTTATCTCCCTCTCTCATCTGCAGCTTTCCTTCTTCATCGGGGTTTCGGGAGTTCCTCCTTTCATTGTCGTGCCGCCATGAAAGCTAAGTGGAAGAAGAAGCATATGAGAAGGTTGAAGAAAAAGCGCAGAAAAATGAGATAGAAATCTGCATAGACGCCACCTTTTTCGGTTATGGCTTTGTTTTTTTTTCTCTCGTCTTCAATTCGCAGATCTGTTAGAGTTTTCTTTTCTTTAGTTTTCATCTTTCCTTAAGTACTGATTTGTCAGTATAATTGGTGTTAAAGCTAAATTTTTGAGTTATTGAATTAGAATTTTTGCCTCAAAAAAAACTAGGGAGGAAATTGATCTAGCGCCCAAGTAGGACAATTAAGTTCCTTAAATTTGTTGAAATTCTGAATTTTTGATACTTATTCATATATGATTTACCATCATTCTCTGCCTATTGTTCTTTTATATAATTTCAAAATTCTGATTCTCTGTTACAGATCTCTAAATTCTTCTCAATTGTGTTTCCAATTAAGTCACCATGAAATTGAGCTAGTGGTAGTGAATAAAATTTTTTCTTCATATGGTAGGTATGAGAGGGAGATAATTGAGGAGAGAGAATTATTGCAGGTAGTGACTTGAAGAAGGGAACGAACGAGGGTGACAGGGGGTAGTGGGAACTACACATTTAATTGAGGAGAAGTTTTTCCCCTCCCACCTGCACATTTATGAGAAGACAGACCCATTGAAGAAGAAGAAGTTTCAGAGAGAAAGAGAGGAATTGTCCTTCTCAATCAATTCTTTCCTTTTTACAATTTTTACAATTAATTCAAAGGCAAACAAACTTTTTGATTCAATTTTTTAAAAAAAAATCCTTCATACCTGGCATTTATATCTCATAAATCCTGTCAAAAAATTGACTCCGCCATACACATGTCAAAAAAATTTAGCACGTCATGTTCCCGATGAGTTGCCGCCCATAAAACTCGGTCTTTGTTCGATATTACAAAATACCTCCAAAATTCGTTTTTATTCACAAGCAAAAAAATTGTTCGTATTAAATTTAGTTAATACCTCCAAAATTTGTATTATTCTCGTCCAAAGGACATAATCCTTTTCATATATTTATATGTATATTATTCTCCAATTTTTGTCCTAACAATGTCAAAAATCACAGGTAACTTCAATTTTTTGGCAAGGACATAATCCTTTTCATATATTTATATGTATATTATTCTCCAATTTTTGTGCTAACAATGTCAAAAATCACTGGGGGATCCCTAGTGACCACGGGCCAAGTTCCCTACCTGAATAGGACCCACGGAGCGGAATCGACGAGCTTAATTACTTTTATATTTTCAAGAGAAGATGGACTAATGTTTCACTCCATAATGTACATAGCTGAAAAGGCAATTATTTTTCGACCTGAATTATTGTGGATAAAAATAAAATCTCTCTCAAAATATCCTCTATATATTTGCTTTTTCTGGAACACGCATCCAATTAATAATTTTAAAATTTAAAGTATGACGGAACTAATTTTTATAAAATTTTGGAATTTAGGGTCAGACCCCCTTCACGAGGATTTGGATTTGGACTTTTAATGTTTCTTTCTAGCTGTAGCTGTAGCCGTAGCCAATGAATATGCATGACTTAAGGTGGGGCTTGTTCGTACTTGTATTAGGAAACGTCTTACACTGTTGCACGAGGGCACAAACGCTTTCTCGACGTGAGGCGCACACAATTTAGCTGAAATCGATAAAACAAATAATAGTTTATGTCAACGATTTACAAACAACTCTAACTTGTTTGATTTTTTTCTCTCATTCGGTATAAGTAACTGCAACCTTCTTGAAATTATACCACTGATGATCATAGACACAGAGATTGACAGAGAGAGAAAATGGGAGGTGGGAAGGCACACATAAAAATGGTGGTGGTACTGGCATTGTCAATGGCATGTCTGATGCCATTGGTGCTCGTATCGGCACAAGGGCCAGCTCCAAGTCCGAAACTGAGTACGAATCCGACTGCAGACGGAGATGAAGATGGAGCGGCTGACGAGAACACGGCCCCCTGCTGGTCCAAGATCATGAATTGCTGGAAGCAAAACTTAAACAGCACCTCGTTATTGGAGGTGACAAACCCATCTTTTGATATAGGCAAAACCCTGTGTTGCCTAGTCCTCGTAGAGCAAGTCAAGAATGAAAAGGATTGCTTCTGTAGCATCGCCCCTTTTCTCCCGGACGACCCCAGAGTTGCCCCTAATTTAGACATTGTTCTGCCCGCCTGCAAGATCTCTGGTACTATCGAGTCTATTTGTGAAGGTACGCTGTCATGACACCAACTCACCCAAATCTATCTAGACATGTTACATATGACATGTACGTCTCGTCCCCCAACCCGAACTAACCAAATTCAGTCTGACATACCAAAATAAGGATCACTCGATTCTGACTCCAACATTCGCTGGTCCACCCAAAACTTTTCTAGCAAATTGTAAATCATTTTTCTCTCAGAATTTTATACTTAACAATGGTTCTTTTTTTATGTTTTTGGTGGTTAATCTCTTGCAGTTTTCAGTGGTGGTAGAACTGTTGGTCCTGTTACAGGGTTGGTGTTGCTCTTGGCCGGCTTGATGTTCTTATAAGATCGTGTAGCCTTGTTATTCCACGTCGTATATCTGACACTTTTGATTTTGACTATGTATATATCAGGGAGAGAATTAAGTCCAAAAAGGCTGTTTGTAATTCTTGTATTTTCCTTTCTTTTTCATTCTAACACTTTTTTTGGGGGCGGGGGTTGTTTGGTGTGTAGGCATGTGAGATTAGATTGATTATTCATTTGATATTGGATTGTTTATTGCCCACCTATCATATTTATGTTGTTATAGATGAAATGGGGTGAAATAATTAATTGTTATAACTATTATACATTAAAATGTATTGAAATAATTAATTATTATAACTAAAATAAGTTTAAAAAAACTGATAAGAGCTAATATAAACTGAACACTATTATAACTAATAATATAGATATTATTTCGAACAGATTTTAAAGTTTCTCGTAAGACAAAAAGTCATTTACCCATGAATGTATAAGCCAAAAGCCATGTTCTAAAAGTAACTTGTTTACTATGGCTCTAAAAAAATCGGCCTTTCTACTCTCTAAGGCAGAAACACGTACTTATATAATTAAATAGGTTTATCATCCTTTTTATCCCCTTTTTCTTAAAGGGGAAATTGAGGCAGGTTGACCTCTGAAAGATTTGTTATCCAGGGCGAAGGTAGAAAATTCTAACAAGAGATCCGGTCAATAATAACGAAGTTAAAGGGAGAAGGGGAATAAAAATAATCGAATTACTTTTACCTATGATCGAACCCAAAATCAAAATACAATAATAATAATAATAATAATAATAATAATAATAATAATAATAATCTAATAATTAGCACTTCAACCGCCCCTATTTGTTATAGACTCAAGGCATTTTGTTGTCAATTAGCCTTGGGTACGATATTTGAAAAATATTAAAAACAAAAAAGAAACCCTAATATGTAAAACTCTGAACATAACCTTTAACCTAACCTGAAGATTTTTTACTAACTCCTCACCACTAATTACATTCACTTATCGAGTTTGCAATAATGTGCTAAGATTTACATTTAGAGCTAGTAAACATATTGCTTTATAGTGAGTCTATTCAATAATTGTGTTAATATCGCATCCGTCATGGAAACAACTTAAACTTCAATAAATATATTAAATGAAATATTTTTACGCTAAATAATCAAATTACGTTAATTTCAAATAAAATTGAACATATCATGTCATATTGAATTATTATTAATTCCTATGAACAAATTCAACTCAAATTTATACTCGTATTACATAGGATTATATTGAGCCCATGCTTTCCTAATTCTGTTTTCCTTACATAAGTGGGAGCCCAATATCAACTGTATTGACTTCATTAGAAATAATATTGACGGAGCATTATAATGTACAAGGGAATAACGAATATACCTTATGAAAGACCATCCCAACGATGGGGAGAAGGGGCAGGCATATACGAATCACAAGTAGTGTCAGAAATATGAAAAGAAAATTAATTTTAAAAAAGTATTCCCAGTGGCCAATTTTCAAGGGTTGAATACTTGCAATAATTTGACATGTACAAAAGATATTCCCGCAAAACCTCCCTGGAAAACTCTGGCCATGTGCGCTCTATCTGACAAACTACCGCATAGACTTGGCCACAAATTTTTGATATGATGATTCTTCTCCGCGGCGGGCAACTTGCCTATCAAATTGGAATTTGCGCGTATTACATATGAAAATAATCCCAAAAAACAGTTCGGTAGATAAAAAAATTAAACCATTAAAGCATAAAGATGTGACAAAAAATAAAATGCCTCGGAGCCAAGATTAAAATGTACCAATTTGAAATAGAATGAGACACAAGGATTCTGGTAAATTGTATTCATCTGTCAAGTTCTTGTTCGAATTGTTGAATACTAGTACATTATTTATGCAGTTTTGATATACATATGCTTTAAAATATAGATTTGCCACTTTTTTGAATCTTGGATTGGACTCTAGCTGCTAGCTAAACTATATAATATGTGACCTTAGGGAGCATATCATCCTTTAGAATGTAGTTATTCAGGGAGAATAGTTTATAGCAAGTCGACAATTGTCCTGGGCAAAGTCAAGTTCGAGAATTTTATTCAGGCCAGATGAATTATTGCTCATACATATTATTAACTAACATAATCAATTCATCAAGAAATAAAGAACATGCCTTCCTCAGCAGACAAGCATCCACATAATTACTTTGAACATTTCCAAAATTTGCATCTGTATATAAAATGAGTTCACATTGTCAGAACTAATTAACAAAATCTGTGCCAAGCCAACAGGGATCTGACAAGGTAGTACCATCGTGTGTGGCGGCCCCCAGAGAGAAAGATGAGGAGGCTCTATTTGCTTGCTCTGTTGGTGGTGCTAGCACCATTGGCTCTGGCTCAAGAACAGCCTAAGTGTGTCACCGAGCTCAACCCATGTGGCCCGTTCATCAACTCAACCACCGCCAAACCACCAAAGGAATGCTGCGAGCCCCTCAAGAGTGCCCTCGTGAACGAGGTCCCCTGCCTTTGCAGAATCTTTAGCAGCCGTGACTTGATCCAGAGCTTGAGCCTCAATGTGACCGAGGCTCTTACTCTTCCCAAACGTTGTGGCGAGGACTTTGACTTGATCGCTGCCTGTGAAGGTATGGCGTTGCTTATCACTTTTCTTCTTTGATTTAGCTATGCGCATATGACTAAGACAACCTCGTGGCTTTCTCCACTAGACAAGTCCTGGCCTTGGGTTCAAAATTAAACCCAGGTTGGCAGGACCTTTTGGGTAGAAGGTTAGAGCTTAATTTGACATCTATCGAGGTTGACATCCACCTCGGTGGCTCATAATTGTATATGTACAACAGCTGATTTTTGTAAGTTTTTTATGTTACAGCTCTTGCTAATGCTCCAGCAATGGCTCCAGCTCCTGCTAAGCACAAGCATCCACATAAACACCAACACTCCCACCCCCACAAACATTCTTCTGCTCCATCTCCCTCTCCGTCAATGTCTCTCTCTCCAGGTATAGATATATGACTCAATTTGAACTAATCTATTTCCATCATCGCATGCTAACCACATCTGAAATTAAATTAACCAAATCTAGTTGAACCTGGAACAACCTGTTTTCCAACTGTACTAATTCTGTGGTTGTATACTAGCTTTATGCTTTTACCATTTGAAAGGGAGATGCTCACTAGATCTATAAATTTAAAAACCGTGCAGGTCCAAGCACAGGCAATGCATCCATCAAGATTGTATCTATTGGATCGGTTCTCGGATCGTTCTTGCTTGTGGCAACTTTGATGTTCAACTAAGGGCCTTCCACTTCCTTCAATAATTTCTTTTGACAAATGTAATGTCATAGAGGGAGTAATATGATGTGTGTGCGAGTAAAATGAGCCATAATTTCTGGTTTCTACCATGCTTTAGTGTGTGTGTGTTGTTCTTTAATTTCTTGTGTGATCCCTACATAGATGTGTTTTCGGACTTCTTGTTGATTGTTTTGATGGATTATTTGTTATCAACTTTTCTAAGATCCAATTATTTCACCCTCTCATTCCATGCGAACTTGTTTGGGCACTCCCAGTAGTAACTAGCTTGGTGCTCCAACAAAGTGTCTACACACTCGCATCCATAGTCCCTTTTTAAACGAATTCTTAGCCGAATATGCCCTCAAATTTTATAACCTATAAAGTTTTAGACCTATCTTTAAATATTACTCAACTTATTTAAGTGCGTTTAAAATGACAGTTTAATCGGTTGCTGCTGGTTAAATATTGAAATAATTGTTTTAAATATTTTTGTTAACCTGAAGGCGGAAAAAAGAAAAAACAACTCCTCTTCCTATTTCCTTCCCTCAAAAATAGAGTAACTTTAGTTTCTCTCTCTTGTTCCACCCTGAGCTTATTCCGTCTCGCCACTCTCCACTCTAAAATAAACAAATCGCTGACTTCAATTTTATATGCTAATCACACACTGAAGTCTGCAAATCACTCTGGAGCAACGAGATAGAAGAAGCAAAATACATTTGGAGGTCCCAACTCAAATCATTTCTCACTCCCTTTTTTAGTTATTTTTTTATTTTCCTATATTTTCAATTAAATTGTCAAAAAAATTAAAAAATACATAAAATCAACTAATAATATGTTAAAAAGTGAAATAGTGGCATACTAGAACATTTTAATCACGTTTAATGACATTTAAAGATAGTGCTAAAATTTTATAATATTTTTAAATAAATTTCAAAGTTCAAGGGCATGCTTAGCTAAGATCTCTTTTTTTAATTGATGAATTTCAACAATATGAGGAATTCTTTCAATTGATGAATCTTTACAACAAACTGTTTGAAATATTTACACTGAATGAATTTTATAACAAAAGTGATGAACTGTCGTGTTTTGACTAATTGTTTATCGCAGCTTCTACAGTTCACAAATAAAGGAACCCTCAAGTGGGTACTCGGGGTGTCAAACCTAGGAAGTAGAATTTCAAGTATCAAAGTCTAATTTGAGCAACTCAAATTAGGCCAAATTAAATATGTGGGAGAATTAATGAAAACTAAATTAAGAAAGCTAAAAAAGTAGCTTGGTTCTAATTTCGCTAATAAACAATCTAATTAGCCAAGAAGAGGCCCTAACCTACCCAAGTTAGCAAATTGAGATGGTCGGTTGCATCAAGAAAGCTCACTCAAGCTCACTTTTATGGGTCATAAGCTAGTGTAAGTAGTCTAACCGCCTATTTTCATGGGGTTAGCCCTAATAAACCACAAGGTTACCAACCTTCGGACCTATCTCAGATTTCAGCTATTTTCATGCCAGAATTTCGTTATTCAACTCTCCTACACTAGCAAATCAACCTCACCTTTCGCTATAAGTCAATCGCCCAAAAATATAGATGAAAGTTCTTTCAATCATTTCATTGAACACTTGGTAGGCATGAGTGAAAACTCAAATTTGCAAGCATATATTGGGTTTGGCTAAACCTAATACATGACTAATTAGCCACCAAATGGCTAATCAAAACCAAACTCAACCAAACTACTCATTAAATATGAGAAATTCCAAGCCAAAGTCTAAACTAGCAACATAAAGAACAAACATGGAGAGGAGAGAGAAAACTAAATTAACATGCAAAATTCAAGCAAATAAACATAAATTATTAACAAAAATCAAACATTTAAACAAACCATAAACCAAACTAACTCTAATCTAACAAAATTAGCAAGAACCAAGCAAGACATAAAGAGAGAGAAGAAAAAGCTTAGCCATATAAGCTCCAAAGTTACATGGTTCACAATCTTCAACTCAAATTCACACTAATCTAACCTAATTAATCTTTCTAATGGAGTTTTATTTTAACTAACTACAAAATTAATATAACACCTAAATCCTGTAAGCGAGGACTCTCTCTAAGAGGCCTCCCAAAAATTCAGTCAAAAATGATTTTACATAGTAACATTTATTGACATGGGGCTTGACTATGTCTCTTTCTGGATGAAATCTAGAAAATGACATGGGCATGTCAGAATTGACATGCGTATGTCAAAATGGCATGGGCAGTAACATGGGCATGTTGTTTTCTAAATGCAAATTGAAAAGAGCCCTAAAAATAGGGCTCTATGGTACAATGCCGCCCAACAAACGTCAAATGGAGAAGAGACCAATTAGAGGTCCTATGGTCTTGCCCTTGGCCCATGGCCCAAACCATAGAGCCCTATTTTTATGGCTCTTTTCAATTTGGAGCCTCTACGTCCAAGCATTCACATCCAAGAGCATAAATCGATACATATACATGCTATCCGAGAAGTCCCGATGGGCCATGGGCCAAGGGCAAGACCATAGGACCTCTAATTGGTCTCTTCTCCATTTGACATTTGCTGGGCGGCATGAAGACGTCTCGGATAGCATGTGTATGTGTCGATTTGTGCTCTTAGACGTGAATGCTTGGACGTAGAGGCTCCAAAAAACTTGATCTCAAATAGCGGAAGCTCATTGAAGGTGATGACAACTACTTGGCTTACATAATCATGTTCCGATCTTTCGTTATTCCATCATTTTTGCTCCGTTTTCCACAACTCGTCGGGTTTAACTTTTCCTACAAAAAGTAAATAAAATAAGTAAAAATCTTAAAATTATATTATTTACCAGCAAAAACAAATCTTAGAGGGCGTAACTCTGAACACTAATCTTATAATATTATTGATGAATTTATGAAGCCACGCAGTCAAACTGTTAAGTGTCATCTCTTTTTACCTTAGATCCATTGCTACGAAAAATATTGGGACATTGTTTTTAATATTAGCCAAATAATTTCTAAAAAAATTAAATTTTATGATGCTATTTATTATCATTTATAAAGTTTTTAGAAATTATTATTAGAAACCAAGATTTAAAACTACATTAACTTCTGCGCCATCAATACACTAAAAAATTATATAAAAATTACAAAAATATGCCAAAAACAAAGTTGTATTTTTATGCTTATTTTTGGTAACCAACAAGTCTCTCAAGCTGTCATCTTCCAACTCTCTAATCAAGATAAAAAAAAAGTTGCATTTATTTTTCGGGAACAATATTTGGAGTAACTTTTAGTGTTTTGATCAAGTCAAAACACTAATCAATCAATACTAAAGTTCGGTAAGATAGTGTTTTAACTAGTGTTTACAGTAGCTTATAATGTTTCAAGTAGTGTTTATAAAAAGTTAAGAATATTTGTTTTTAAGGCATTATTTAATCCAATTTCGTGGTGATTTTTATGATATTTGTTTAGTTTTGGGTTAGATTATGCTCATTTCCTCTTTATCGACACATAAGCTCGTAAATCTCTTAATTACAGGTTTTGGACTAAAATTACATAGATTCGAGGCAAATTTGATGAAAAGCGTTGAAGAGGAAGGTTCGGGCTTAAGAGGAGGGAAGAAAGGAGTCTAGAACTCATTAAGTGAAGTTGCACAAGCAGCTGTGCGAAATTGCACAACCGTGTAGACCGTCGAGCAAAGGGCTCACAATCAAGGAAGGTCGCATGGCTACCCGTGCACACCCTGCACGGCCATGCGAGAGGTTATGAAAGTTGAAGTCATGCATAGCCTACCATGCAAAATCTGCACATCCTGTGAAAAAGAGGCAAAAACTTCAGGTTTTCGCACGGCTACCTATGAATAACCTGCACGACCGTGCAAAATTTCGGCTAGAAATGTGTACGGTAGCTTGTGCGATCCTTGCACAGCCGTGCGACTTACTATTTTCTCAATTTTATCAGTTTCTAATTGTAATTTCAGGAGATATTGCATTATTCCAAGTTTTAGTTAGAGTTTTTCATTATAGAGCTCTAAGAGGAGACTCAAGAACTTGCAATATATTCATTGTCTACTTGAAGATTATTTACTATTGAATCGCATCAAGTTTTCATTCGGTAATTGTAATTTCTTCTTTTCATCTTTTTTGCATAGTTTTTCATCATCTCTCCATGGCTATTTTCTTTGAATCTTGACAATTGTTAAGTATCATGTTTAGGGGCTAATTTCTCTACTTAGGTTGGGATTGATCCCTATTATGCCTTGATAATCATGAATTAAATACCAATTGGATTGTTCTATGCTTGTTAGGTTAGAATTCACTTCGCTCATTACTTTTTGATGAATGCCTTGAAAGAGGAGTCATCCGCTTTTACTCGGGTTTTGTGAACATCGAAAGATGGAAACTCACCTAGAATGACGTTGTGAACGATTAGAACTTTGATGTGAAAATAATTAAGGTTTTAATTGGGGGTTGTGAGATGCATTTGATGTTACTCTTTATTAATCCCATGAAAATAGGCGATTAGATTGAGTAAGATTAGTCTTTGACCTTCGAAAGTAGGCAAAGATAGGTTTAATTAGCGTTTCCCCTTCTGAATTGCTAGCATAGGCAAATCTCAAGCGGTATTCGATTTTGATTTCAGGCATAATAGTGTGATTGATCCCAATCTAAGACTTTTTATCCATTGATTTCTCGTACCTTTTCGTAATTAGTTGAATCCAAAAACCAAATCATTGTCGAACTGAGTTTCACCTAGATTAGAGTTTTTAGGCGGATTTTAGTACTTGAAAACGAGTTCCTCGAGGACACGACTCGTACTCGCCGATTCCTAGTTATAGCTACACCGTGCGCTTGCGGTATTTTCTCAATATCTTTCACATTTAAAAGTAGCGTTTCATTTTTTTTTTTTTTTGACAAAAACCTGCTTTCATTAATTTATATTTGGGAAATTATGTATATATTTTTACGTCAATTTACAATAATCAGCTAACTCAGCCACTAAATTTATT
This sequence comes from Talinum fruticosum, assembly GCA_021018815.1. Classification (NCBI taxonomy): domain Eukaryota; kingdom Viridiplantae; phylum Streptophyta; class Magnoliopsida; order Caryophyllales; family Talinaceae; genus Talinum; species Talinum fruticosum. The sequence goes on from JAITYX010000105.1 coordinate 1,486,123, forward strand.
TAACCACTTAGTTGAATAATTATCCGCTAACAGACTAAAATCTAACGAGTGTTAAACCTCGTTTTGATCGATTTTCAAGGCATTATCTAACCCAATTCAGTGATGATTTCAATGATTTATATTTAGTTTTGGGTTAGATTTCACTTATTTTCTCTTTATCGTCACCTAAGCTCGTAAATCTCTTTATTACAGGTTTTGGGCTTAAATTAGAGAGATTCGAGGCTAAGTTGATGAAAAGTGATGAAGAGGAGAGTTCGAGCCCAAGAGGAGGCAAAAAGAAGCCTAAAACACATCAAGAGAAGTTGCACGGTGTTAAACCTCGTTTTTATCGGTTTTTAAGGCATTATCTAACCCAATTCCGTGATGATTTCAATGATATTTATTTAGTTTTCGGTTAGATTTTGCTCATTTTCTCTTTATCGTCACCTAAGCTTGTAAATCTCTTTATTACAGGTTTTTGGGCTTAAATTTGAGAGATTCGAGGTAAATTCGATGAAAAGCGATGAAGAGAAGAGTCCAGGCCCAAGAGGAGGCAAGAAAGAAGCCTAAAACACATCAAGAGAAGTTGCACACCCTATCGTGTGAAGCTGCACAGCCGTGCTTGATCATCGGGCGAAGGGCCCGAAGTCAAGGAAGGCCGCACGGCCCCCGTGCACAACTTGCACGGCCGTGTGAGAAGTTACGGAAGTTGAATTCGTGCCCGGTACCCCGTGCCAACGTGGCACGGACCGTGCGAAATAGGTAGAAAATTCAGGCATTTCGCACGGCCTACGGTGCGTGAACTTGCACGGCCGCGCGGGAACCTTGCATGGCCGTGCGAGACTTCTGCACGGCCATGCGACATTGTTTTGGCGGCTTTATAAAGCGATTTTTGTTTAGTTTTTTTGCAGTTCTTTTCTCCATTAAATTTTAGGGTTTCTAGGGTAGTTTCCAGCCGTCAAATCCCTAAAGATTGAAATTTAATATTTTGAATTTTTGAAGATTAATTTGAATTCAAGCATTCGGATTTCCATTCGGTAATTTTTAATTCTCTCTCTTTATGTTTGCTCTTTGCAATTTCTCTATAGTTTTCATGTTTATATCCATTGAATCTTGTCAATTGTTTAGTACCATTTTTAGGGGCTAATTTCTCTACTTAGGTTGGGATTGATCCCTATTATGCCTTGTGTAGACCAAATTTTGACCCTTGTATATTTAAGATTTTATTACGAACATTAATCTTTTCTTTTAGTAAAACAAAAATATATAAAAATAACAATCAAATTGTGATAACAAAAAGAGCCAAAAGGCCCAAAATACATTATCCAAAAAAAAGAAAGAACCCAAAAGGTCCAAAAGAGTATGAAAAAAAAAGAAAAAAAGAGTATAAAAAGAATAAAAAGAGAAAAAACAAAAATTAAAAAAAATTTTCAGGGGGCGTGGCTGGCAGCAGCCTAAGACAAAAGAAAATTAAAAAAATAAAACTTATTAATTTTGTCCTTTTTTTTAACCAACCATATTGTTTTTTTTTGTCTTTTTTTACTACTCCACTATAGTTGTCCTTTTTTTACTACTCCACTATAGTTGTCCTTTTTTTACTACTCCACTATGGTTTATGCTCCCCTCCTCATACTCCTCCTTTTTGTCTCTTCTATGTAAATTTTGACATTTTATTTTATTTAAATTTTTACCATTTGATTATTATTTTTAGGGTTTGGATAATCCCCTTACTTCTTCTATAAATACCTCCTCTCATCACTTGTGGAGGGGGCTTGGTTTTTTGAAAAAAAGTCTCTATCTTCTTCAAAATCCTCTCCCCATTTTTTTAAATCTTCTAAGGAATTACTTGATTAACTAAAAATTAACTCCATTGGGAGTTGATTAAGATTAAGTTAATCTTTCTAATTTTTCTAATATTGAACAAACCAAGCTTTCTTTCAACTTAGTCAAAATATCTTCTTCATCTCAAGAAACAAGAGGGTAATTCTTCTTATTACCACTAAGTTTAATGAGATTACATTTTTTTCCTCTCTACTCTTATCTTTCTTTATTTCATGATGATCAAGCATACACATACATGGCATTTTCTCCTTCCTTACTTTCTTTTATTTTCTTTTGCCCACCCATTATTTATTTATTCTTGTTTTTTTACCACTAACTTCTCCATTATTATTGTTATTGTTTATTTACTATTATTTACTAACATTTATTACTAACTTTAGCATTATTATTGTTATTTTTCAAGTACTACTAACCTTAACATTATTATTATTGTTACTAACTTTATCATTATCATTGCCATTGTTACTAACTTTATTGTTTGTTTATATTGATTTTGTTTACTATTTTTATTAATACCTAACTCTAACATTATTGCTATTATCGTTACTATTATCATTTTTTTTAACTATCATGATTATCTATTGCTACTAACGTTTTAGTGTTTCTTTGTCTCTTTTTTGGGTTAGGCCGGTTCCGGGTTGGTTTCAGCCCCGGGTTTTACCGTCCGTCCCTTTAGGGCCTACACGGCCGTTCCCCTATTTGGGCGGAACATTAGTTTTCCTTTTTCGGGAGTGAGCGGTGAGATCCGAGAGTTGATTGCAAAATTGGGTGTTATTCTCTTTGTCATCTTCCTCACTTTTATGTTCTCTCGTAATACTTGAAAAATGATGAAAAATGGGCTAAGTCATGATTGAACATGAAGAATAATAACTTAGAGTAAAGTGGTTTAAACCGGAAGATTGTATATATTTCTAGGGCACTTTAGTGGAATAATTTCGATTCCAAAAATTTTTATTTTTATGTCATTCAATGGAGTAATGAAAGAGCTTTCTGGAAAGTGGCCACTCACCCAAATCCAAGTCCCGAGCTATTTATACCATATTTTTTTCGGTGGAAGGTCTAATCAGTCCAAAACCGACACCGTCACTGTTTTTCTAATTTTTCATAATCTAAACGATTTTTTCTAGAAAAATGTCCTTCATAAGAAATAAAATAGACTTCCTGATCTTTCTAAGTTGGTAAATTTTATCTCCTAACTCCTTATAGTTTGAGAGATATGATTTTTTAAAGTCAGCATTGCAAAATTGTAATTTCTGCAGTGCCCAGATCAGAATATATATGTTGAAAAATCTGTTATAATATCTTAAAGTGCTTTAAAAATTATACAAAAAATCATATGTGTCTAGTTAACCCAGTTTGTACAGTTTTTTAATATATAATTTATTTTATTCTTAATAAATAAATGAATACCTTACTATCCAGAATAGTATAAATCAGGGCATCGCCTAAGTTTTCGACTTATCAGTTTTACATGATTGTGAATTTATTTTTTATAATTTTACCATTGAAACTAGACTTAAATATAAAACTCTAGGCTTTAGAATCACCTTGATAGGATCTTCCTCGAAAAAATTATAATTTTTTGAAACCAGCATCCATTATGGTAAGTGCGGTGCAAGAGTGTCATTTTAAGACTTCATTAAATCAATTTGAAAGCTTTTAAAAAGTTAAAATTTTTACATCTGAGCTTCTTATGAAGTTTTCCAGTTGTATAAATTTTTTCACATTTTTAAGCTCATCTTACCTAGTTTCGGGATTTCTCTTTCAAAAATTGGTTTTAAAATCAACTAATGTTGCCTTTCAATAAAATAAATACTCGGGACTTTGTTTGGTTACTCAAGACTCATTGTTCATCATAATGCGAGCCAAGGATCTATCAAGAAGTTGAATCATGAGCACTTCTCATCTCCGTGGTGTTGAAGAATTTTATTTACGTTCTTTTTAGACTTCTTGTATTTAGGAAAACCTTGTATATTTCATTTTGTTCATTGTATTGTAATAATCCGGTACTTGTAAAACCACTAGCTCCAAAGTGCGAATAATAATAATATTTGCTTCAAGCATGACTTAGCCCATTCATCACAATGTAATCAACTCGATCAAAAATAATAAAATAAACCGTCTAAGATCACTAATTAGTGTTATTGCCGAAATTGAAGTATGGCCCATGAATAGGGGACGATGGTAATCATAATTCCCCTTTATGATCATCTTGACCTTAATCATGAGTCATAACAATGTTTGGCTAAATACCGAACGGTGATCATTAGACGCAACCGTGCGTGTCTTGTATATGTTTGCATGCTTGTCCTTAGGGCCGACATATTCTTTGATGTATGGTCGTGACCTTTCATCAAACTTAAGGCCTTAATCAGAAATTCGTTCATATCTGATCTTAGGATGATCCGCATCCACTTCAATTCAAACAGCCTTCAGAATTTCATCATTATCCTAGTGGATTACCTTGATCGGATATGACCGAATCGCTGATCTTATCCTTTTGTTTGGCGACAGGCCATAGGCAGGGATTCCATCTGAATCTTTGAGAACCATTAGCCATAAAACACCGACCATTAACTCCACAAAAAACCCATCCCCCTTCATACCCAAGGAATTATGTTCTCAGTTGAAATGGGGATGTTAAAAGGTCTAATCCTTATACTCATGCCTAAACTTGAGTCAATCCACCTATCACTTCACTTATCAACTTGAGTAACAGAGTTGAGACCCCGAGTCACTCTCCCTTTTTTCAATCGGATTAACTCGACTATAGGAATAAGTCATCTCTAAAGTCTTTTAACATGACCATGAAACAGAGAAATGATTCCTAACTATCCCCGGTGGAACTCACAAGAGTCATGACGAAATCCTTGCTAGAACTACGTGGGGTTTTGATCCGAGAGTAGATTCAAGTCCTACGATGATCGGTACGTAGAGCAATTTGGCTCTTATCCGAATGCAAACCCACCATACATCAATGAATCTGTTGGTCCTAAGTTTTCCGTTCGTGTGCTTGCATGTGTGTGCTTACGTGTACAATGATGCGTTTTTCTTTTATGCTCTTCTTTTGTAAATCTATTTTATGAATTTATGTTAATCAACATTCAGGATGTCTAACAAAAAAAAAAAAAAGGATACAAATATATTAGTAGGAGCCCGTTCTTAGAACGGAGGGAGTGGCGAGTCCTTGACGTTCGTGCTTCCTAACCAAAACCCCGAACCCACCATCTCAGGTTCTCAAATCAGTCTTTTATTTTGTTTTCGCCTTTTGGGCACAGGAGTCAACCTTTTCTTCTTTTCTCTTTTCAGAAAAACCATAATTTCAAAACTGTTTTATTGAAAACCCCGTCCTTGTTTGTGTCATAACAAGGTGGCGACTCTAGTCATCCAAAGAAAAGAGGTAAATTTTTCGGGCGCCATACCTTGATAATCATGAATTGAATGCCAATTGAATTGTTCTATGCTTGTTAGGTTAAAATTCACTTCGCTCATCACTTTTTCATTGATTGCCTCGAAAGAGGAGTCATATGTTTTTATTAGGGTTTTTTAAACATCGAAAGATGAAAACTTACCTAGAATGACGTTGTGAGCGTTTAGAACTTCAATATGAAAATAATTAAAGTTTTAATCGGGGGTTGTGAGATTCATTCTTTATGATTTTGCTCTTCATTAATCCCACGAAAATAGGTGATTAGATTGTGCAAGATTAGTCTTTGACCTTCGAAAGTAGGCGAAGATAGGTTTAATTTGGTGTCCGCCCTTCTAAACTGCTAGCATAGGCAAATCTCAAGCGGCATTCGGTGTTGATTTCAGGCATAGTAGTGTGATTAATCCCAATCTAAGGCTTGTTATTCATTGATCTCCCATAGTTATTTTGTTTTTAGTTGAATCCAAAACCAAATCACTGTCGAACTGAGTTTTTACCTAGATTAGAGTTTTTAGGTGGATTTAGTATTTGAAAACGAGTTCCTTGTGGACACGACCCGTACTTGTTGGTTCCTAACTACAGCTACACTGTGCACTTGCGGTAAAATATTTCTCTCAACACACGGCCTACTGTGCGAAGTTGCACAACCGTGTAGATCATCGAGCGAAGGGCTCGGAGTCAAGGAAGGCCGCATGGCCCCCTGTTCGCACCTTGCACAGCCGTGCGAGAAGTTACGAAAGTTGAAATCATGCACGGCCTACCGTGCCAAAGTTGCACGGCCCGTGCAAGAGAGGCAGAAGATTCAGGCATTTCGCACGGCCTACCGTGCAGAAGCTACACGGCCGTGCGAAAATCCTGCACGGTCGTGCGACACTGTTTCGGCCACTTTATAAGCGAATTTTGTTTAGTTTTTTTTTTTTTTTTTGCAGTTCTTTTCTCCATCAAATTTTAGGGTTTCTAGGGTAGTTTCCAGCCGTCAAATCCCTTTAGATTGAAGTTTAATATTTTGAATTTTTGAAGATTAATTTGAATTCAAGCATTCAGATTTCTATTCGGTAATTCTTAATTCTCTCTCTTTATGTTTGCTCTTTGCGATTTCTCTATAATCTTCATGTATATATTCATTGAATCTTGTCAATTGTTTAGTATCATATTTAGGGGCTAATTTCTCTACTTAGGTTGGGATTGATCCCTATTATGCTTTGATAATCATGAATTGAGTACCAATTGAATTGTTCTATGCTTGTTAGGTTAAAATTCACTTCGCTCATCACTTTTTCGTTGATTACCTCGAAAGAGGACTCACATGTTTTTATTAGGGTTTTGTAAACATCGAAAGATGAAAACTTACTTAGAATGACGTTGCGAACGATTAGAACTTCAATATGAAAATAATTAAGGTTTTAATCGGGAGTTGTGAGATGCATTCTTTGTGATTTTGCTCTTTATTAATCCCATGAAAATAGGTGATTAGATTGTGCAAGATTAATCTTTGACCTTCGAAAGTAGGCAAAGATAGGTTTAATTTGGTGTCTCCCCTTCTAAACTGCTAGCATAGGCAAATCTTAAACGGTATTCGATTTTGGTTTCAGGTATAGTAGTGTGATTAATCCCAATCTAAGGCTTGTTATTCATTGATCTCTTATAGTTATTTTATTTTTAGTTGAATCCGAAAACCAAATCACTGTCGAATTGAGTTTTTACCTAGATTAGAGTTTTTAGGTGGATTTAGTATTTGAAAGCGAGTTCCTTGTGGACACGACCCGTACTTACCGGTTCCTAACTACAGCTACACCGTACACTTGCCGGTTCCTAGCTACAGGTACACCGTACTTGCCGGATTTAGTAAATTTTTTTCATTTTGTTCATTTTTTTCTTTATTTTTTTGCTTTTATGAGATTAAGTTTTTAAATTATAGTTGAAATAAATGAAAGATAATATATAAAAAATATTATTTATTTTGGGAATATAGGTACACACGCAATAAAATATAAAATAAGCAAAATGCTAAAATTCAAACCCTAACCTCTCCTCCAAGCAACATGGTTCCAGTTACCAATCGATAACTCATACTTGCTCTTTTCCATATTAGAAAGGATATTTTGATAATACTTTCTCTCTCTTTTTTGAGGCCATGTTTTTCTCACTTAGCTAGAATATTACATTTTGATTAGAAAAAGAAAAGAATATAATATTACGTGCAAAATACTCACTTAGAATAAACATTATTACCAATCTTGCGTGCAGAATCGATATATCCTTTCAATAATCACCCGGATCATATAATATCAATCCAAATTATAAGACTTTTTTTCATGTGCGTTTTATTTTATCCTGAAGAGAACTGTGCTTTTGCTTCATAACTTGCTGCCATGCCATAGGCATATTTTAAAAAGCACGGACCATATCTATAATACACTATTACATATATTTGAGCCGGTCCTTTTAATGTTATTTTTCATCAATATTAATAATATTAGTCACGATATAAATATTATCATGAGAAAGTCAATGAATAAATTTTCCTCTATAATCATAAGTTCAAGTTTTGGGAATAAAAAAATTTATAATAAAAAATTTTATTTTTTATAGGCCCACAATAATTCTAGTCCAATAAAATAAAAAATTAAATATCAAAATTATTATCAGGACGTGCATTGGTGCTTAGACATGTGCATTAATAGCATGACTAACTTAACAAAAAATAAAGAAGATAGACATTGTAGTTTAATCCACAACGTAATTAATTCCCTCAACAACAACAACAACAAAAAAATACAAGTCCTCTTTCTAATATATATCATATTCAACTAAATTTATTTATAATGAATGTTGGAAAAAAATTAGTGAGAACTAGTATTATATTTACTGAAAATTAGTATAACATACGGTGAGCAGCAGAGGTATATTTGTTGAGTACTACTCTCTCTGTTTTAAAATACATGTCATTTTAAAATTAAAAAGAAATATCAAAGTAACATTAAATTTATGATAAAATTTATGTCAAAAGACCAAGTCGTCCTAAGATTTTAATAGAAATAAAGAAAATTAGTTAAAGTGATATGTATTTTGAAATAGAGAGAGTATCACATATATCATTTTTGGTACTAATTGTAATAGAAAAAGAAAGAAAAGATAAATAAACTAAAACCTTTTAAAACCAATTATATAAATTTATATTTAGCTTACAATTTATATTTGAAAAAAAATCAATAAACTTTCATATTAATTTAGTAAATATTAATTAATATTATATATAATGAGCAATTAAATTATGTTAGGGGTCATTAGTATATATTATGTTTCGTGAGCATTTATATATAATTATATTTTTTTGTTTTCATAATATATGTTATATTTAGTGCGTAATAGTACTATATATATGATGAAAAATTTAATAGTATTTTGATGAGCGTTAGTATTATGTTCGGTTCACATTAATATTATACTTTCTGAGCATTCACAAGTTTGTAATATTTTTTAAGAAAAAAATTAGTGAGTCTTCATATTGTGTTCATTGACTATCAGTATTATACTCGTAAATGATGAGTAAATCAATTAAATTTAGTAAAGAATAATATTGTATTTGATAGACAATAATAATATATATGTTTGATAAAAATTAATATCATACAGTGGGAGGGTGGTGCTAATCAATTCTGTTTGTAAATTCTGGCCCAAATTACAATAAATTTTACTCATTCCGTTTTACAATATATGTCACTTTAACTAATTTTTTTTTATTATACAATACAGTATCTATCACTTTATAACTTTAATGATATATTAATAATTAATTTACCAATTTGTCCTTACTAATTATTTTTTCTTCTTTTTTCATAAACTTTCTTTATTTCTAATCAAACCTCAGATAAATTGGTCATTTAATACAAATTCTTTTTTTCTTGGTACTACCTCAAAGTTCAAAAGGAAGTATGAGTATAGTTGGGTTTTGGGCTAAGGTGTTTATTGTACCCAATAAATTCTATACTTGCAATATTTATGGTGAATATTTATCCGATAACAATATAAATAATATTATTAAGTTGGTGCTTAGACATGCACAATAATATAGCATGACATACTCATTAAAAATAAAAAAATAAAAAAAAAACCAAGATACACATTGTAGTTTATTTACTTGGTCTGCCTTCCAAAACTCAACTATCCTTCTATATAAATTGGCAAGTACGAACACATCTAAACCAACCAAACTGGGATTTTCAGAACTTATACTATCAAAGCCAACCCCAGAAAAATGAGCAAGATTTCCTTGGTCGTTCTAATGTTGATGATGGTGGTGGTAGCACCATCAGCACTGGCCCTGCTGGCCATGGACGTAGCTCTTGCTAGGATTCCAGCAATGGCTCCAGCACGTGCTCCTTCGAGGTCTACAATATCGTCTCCAGGTAATGAAATTACATTTTTTCCGTTATAAATCTCCACTCAGTTATTGGACCTATTATACATATGAGACGGACTCATATAAGAATTTGTGATTTACTCAAAACCGAATATGACTTATAACAAACTGAATACATATAAACTATTTTCGCAAGCCCTTCAAATGAACTATGCTTTAAAAACTTTTGATCGACCAATCCCATTTTGGGCTCTTATCCCTGGCTACAACGAGGCTGAATATACAACACTTGATTAGCTGATTTTTGTCATTTTTGTGTGCCACATAGTTCATGCTCCAACAATGGCTCCAAATTCAGCTCCCTTTAATTCCCCAGCTCCATCGCTGTCTCCAGGTAATGAAATAAATTTTTTTAAATTTGACATGACAAATTTTATCTATACTCAATTGTTGGATCCTACACGTACGTACCTAATTTCGTCGTTTTTGTGTGTTATATAGTTCGTGCTCCAACCATGGCTCCAAGTCTAGCTCCCTCTAGCTCTCCACCTGCAACCCTAACTTCAGGTAATGAATTATATATATATATATATATATATATATATATATATATATATATATATATATATATATATATATAAAAGAGTTATAAAGCACTGTACAATATAATAAGGAAAGGTCGAATTGAATCTAAAATTTAATTATACTTAGGACCTCAGTTTTAACCATTAAATTGAGACCTTATTGGTATTAAATTTTTAATATGACATGACAAAATTAATTTGTATTCAATGGTTGGATCTTATACATACGTACCTAAAATCAAACATGGCTTATACCAAACCAGCCCGATTGCTTGATCAATTTTTGGATTGCATATGGTCTTTTCAGAGACACTATTTTTTTAAAAAAAAAAAAGTTGAGGGACCAACCCCATATTGGGGCCTATCCATGGTTACATGGAAGGTTGATTGTCATCTATGACTATTTTTAACCAAAAAATATCCATGGCTATTTTTAATTTGTATTTTCTTACCATTTTTGCTCAACTGTTATTTAAAAAATAAATAATTTTTTTTAAAATTATTGTCCACGTGAAACAGCACTACCATCCACATTATTCAGCAAATGAGTTTAACTCAGTGGTGGTGCAAGAAGTGTAAGTAGGTTTAAAGTTGGGAGTGTTGCAGTCCAATCCTTCAGTTAGAATTAATGACGTCTAACACCCCCAAACTTTGGATTGATGAGGTCCAATTTCCCATTATTTAATGGGAAACTTTTTATTTTTTTGGGCAGCTAGCCAACACTCGCAGCAGCCCACTGATTGTGAATGGCCATGAATTGATTGAAGCTCAAAGTGAACACCAACTAAAAACCCTAATTCACTCGCACCCTCCTCTCGCTCAGACTTAGTCCTCCACTCCTCCTCTCGCTGAGACTTAGTCCTCCGGTCTTCCTCTCACTCAGTCGGTTGTCACTAGGGCTGGGCAATGGGGCAGGCCAGGGCGGGTCAGGGCCGGCCCATTACTATAACGGGTCGGGTCGGGTCGGGCCAGGGAAAAATAAGTGGGCTGGGCCGGGTCATGGGCCAGCTGCCTCTGACCGGCCCATGGGCCAGAGCTAAACATGAATTGACATTAGTGCTTGGTTTGGTAGTATAAAACAGTAGCAGAACATCCGTACTTGAAACAACTTGTAAGACAACGAGTTCCTAGTTTTCAACCCATGGCAAATTCCATTAAAGACATAGCTAATACAAATTGGTAATCGCCTGGAAAAAGCATATGTCGTAATTTGCAACTCTACATGATATTAAACTCTTGTTTTTCAGTAAAAAACTTTTCACGGGACCCAAAGCCATACTTTAAGGTCTTAGACTCGTTTCTCGACACAACATACAAGATTCACAAGTATCACGGGACAAAGCCCACAGGTTGTGCAGGTCCAAAATTGCTTTGGAGCTCCACAGACCTTCCCACAGCTCGTGGAGGTCAATGGTTGGCTCTAGAGGTCATCAAGGGCCTTCCCATGGTTAGTGAGGACTTCTGGTGGCCACCACGGCCTACCCCACGGCCTGTGTGAGCACCCGCGGTGGGTATTTTGGGTTAAATAAATTGTTGCTGGCCACCACAGCCTACCTCACACCCTGTGGGGACACCCGTGGTGAGTGGCAGTGGCTCCCAAACTCTATTTTCTTATCTTCTATCTATCTTGTCCTTGTGGGATGTCTATGAAAGGTTCATTTCAACATTTTAAGTAACATATTAGCTCAATAAAACCCATTAAAATACACATGCAACATACATACTTTTCATACCAAGTTTTGGACAAACTAACACTACATAAAATTTATGATCAATCTTCAATTCAAGTTATTTAATAAATAAGTCGCATATATAAATCAAACTTTCTTGTTTAAACTTTCCTTTAATTCGAGCGTCACATATTCTCTGCAAGCATGTATTGGGTGGGTCTTGGGTGGTCACGGTCATTTGACCCATGACTCGACCCGACCCATTTATTAAAAAGTATTGCCAGCCCGTTAAGTAAGTGGGCAGCCCTGCCCTAATTAGCGTCATTTCTTTGAGAGAAAAAAAAAACCCTTTATTTTTTTCTATTTTCCACTGTAAACAAATTCCCACTTGGTTAACTAAAAATACAAAAAGAGAAGGTTCTGTTCTCTTTTTCACTGCTAGCAATGGAAAAAAATGTAGAATAATTAATCTTAAAAAGAAAAAAATCATCCTTAATCAAATTTCATTATTTTTTTTTGAAGTAAAAATATTTTGGAACATCATAAAAAAAAGAATCCCATGTTGGCAGTGCTGAGATTTTGAGCAAACCCAATCAATGAATGAATACAGAGCTTTAATTTCTCATAACATTTACCATACAAATTAAAAATACATGTAAATTGATTTTTAATTTATCTACAAATAAATAAGTTATCAAAAGTAATAAAATTATTTTTTTTTAAAAAAAGAATGGAAAGAGAAAGTAGATTGAAAAAATTATTTTTAAAATTAGAATTAATAATGGAATTTGTGAATATTATGAGATGACCCTTTTACTTTGACCCATTAATGGCCGTAGGCGACCCTTTAATGGCCTATCTTCATATGATCCTAAATCAGCCCGACCCTTTTATTACTAAACTTGAGCTTTGACCCTTTCTTTTGGCCCAGCCCTGCTGGCCCAATGGGTACCCTACCCATTGGCCAGCCCTAGTTGTCACCCATAACTATCTCTCGTCTTCTTGCTTAGTCGATCACTCACTCTCTCGCTCAGTTGACCTCTCGTTCGCCTCTCTCTATCTCTCGCTCAGTCGTCTGAACTTGTCTCTCACTCAGTCTTCACTCTTTTCTCTCTCGAGTGCTCAATTCAACAATCTGACAGCTCAATTAAGCAATCCAATCTCAATGTGGGTATTCCTTTTTCCCGCAAAAACCCAATGGATATGGGTAGAGCATAGGTTTTTAAAGTAGGTATAGGAGCGCGTACAATTTTCAAAAATGATTATAGGTGTGAGTACGGCTCTACCCAACTTGAACCTGCCTCATTTCCATTCCTAATAAAAAGTTCCACCTATATACCCATCTGAAATGACGAAACAAGTCATATTCAATCAAGAAGGCATTGTCGAAGTACTTCTTTTTTCTTCATTTGAGCAAGGGTATAGCCCCTTTAAAGTCCCAAGCGTTTAAGGTAAAAAAAATTTCAACGGGCATACTTTTAAAAATTTAAACTTGTATTCTTCTCCTTACCGGAATGAAGCTACTACCATCTCAATCAACACTTTATTGGTATTATTGTCGAAGTACTTCTTTAGGCTGATTATCGCAGCATTGCTCATATTCATTTTCGTCAGCAGATTGAATGGATTTAGAGTTTTTTAAAATTAATTTTATAATTAACCAAAAAATATCCATGAGCTAAAGCAAAATAAATTCTATAACATAATCAACCGAAGTACCATATAACTGAGACATATAAGATTAACTGTATATGCAGCCACGACAAGAAGGTGTAACAAGGCGGGTGGACGGCGCTCTTCCGGTCGTGATTGCGGCGGTGGTCTTCGTGTGACCGGCAGGGAAGACAGGAGATATGCGTCTCGTTGAAGTACAGCTACTGCTGCAAATCCCCAGCAACTTCGTCACTTCAATCATGGCGTATGTGTAAGAATAAGTTCCTTCAGGAATATTTTGTAATGTTTTATTCGCTACTTTTATAGTTTGTTTGGGAATAATATGGGGAGTAGTTTTGTCTATGATAATTGTTCGTTTGCTTCACCATTGGCTTTGTACCTCTAATTAATAAATATATTTGTTTGCTATATTAATTTTATGCATGATAATTAAATGTTGTCTTCTTCCCCCTCTTTGTAGATCTCTCCTCCTCCTTCCTAGTCTTCATCCCTTGAAGAGAAGTGAAACTCTTAAAAAAATAAAATAAAATAAAAAAAGGTAAAATGATTGTACTTACATTATGTTCCACATAGTGGAGTCTCCTATGAGTTGTTTGGGAAATTAAACAATCCCACATGAGCTCAATTAATTGATAGTTATATAATACGGTGTAATCAGATCGAAAATATTATCATAAAAATGAGGGTTCTAAGAATAAAAATAAAAATTAACTAATCACAACGTTTTGGTGTAATTTTGACAATTTATACCATAGATCAAGATATATAGATCCATTGACATAGTACAATTTGAGGAAGAAAATCTTTATCTTTTTAAGAATGGGAGACCATAGAAATAGGGAGTGTATTTTAAAAAATAAAAACAAAATACTATATATGATAATTTGGATCTATAAATTTGGATTTATGGTATGATTTGTGTACTTTCAGTGTATTGAAGCTCTAAGTGACTATGTACACGGCAAAATACACCAAGACAATTATCACGCATAAATCATCCAATCAATTTTTATTTTTGATTAAAAAAGGAAGATTCATCAACAAAAAAGCTATGCAGCATTGAAAATGATAAATTAATAAAAATTATCTGACAATACAAATCCAAAGTATCAAAATAATTTCCCATCTCTAAAAATTAATAATAAACATACAATCGACCGCCTCTAAACTTGTACCATCTTAATAGTCACTAACTATGTTTTTCAATGTCATTGCGTCTTTCTCGAATATTGATGCGTTATAGTACAAATGCATGGAGCAAGAATTTAGCTATATGAAAAAAATGATGGATTACGCTTGAAAGGAAGAACGCCTTGGTAGATGCATATAAACTTCCACATTTGATTCATCCCCCGTCAAAATAAACAAGCCTCATTTTATTGAATTTAACTATCTTCCACAATTTATTACGTTCAAATCTACAAAAACTAGAATCAAGGCTAATGAAAAAACTCACGTGAAGGTGAGAAACCAAAACATTTACTAAACAAGGAATCTTTACTCTCACGAAACAAAGATTATTTATTTAAAAGAGATGTAAAATTAATAGCAAATCTACTGCTAATCAAAATGGAATGTTAAAAAAAAAAAAAAGATTATCGGGGCATTTTGAACTTATGGTAAATAGCAAGAAAAGACAGTTGCATCTCGTTTGATATGTGGAAATGAAAATTCATTTTTCGAATACAAATTAGTTTATGAATTACTATCAGTATTGTTTGATATGTGAAAGTTTAAAATGAAAATAGGATCGAAAATAAGTTAATATTGTAATTAAATAGATATAGATGTATTTCTATTATGAATTCTCACCTCCCCCATTAAAATAAATATTGATAATAGAGGAGTTCTATTACATTCACTTTTTTTAATTTATTCACATTCCGATAAACCAAAGAAAAATATATTATCTTATATTCTATTTTCATTCCTACTCATCTATTATCACATGCCAAAAGTGTTTGCTGGGATTTTTCCTACCATAGAAGTCGAGAGGACAAGAGATATCTCCTGAACTAATTAACCGATAATTATTCAAACATGTCATCTCCACCTAAATTTGGACGTTTGTATTTAAATTCAATAGACTTCTAATATATGTAACGAAGCCCTACGTAAGCCCTTTAAGTGTCATCCTCTGATGCTCATGTAACAATGTATTAGAAAATTTTTTAAGGATTTTTTTACCATATACCACAAATTAATTCATTAATTCATTAATGTTAATTTTTCTTTATAATAATAATAATTTATTTTGTCAAATTTCATATTAGGATCGAAACTCACAAACAACGAAATGTGGACAAAAGAAAATAAACAAGAATTTGAGACACAAGATTTTAACATAAAAAAACCCAAAATCGGGAAAAATACGAACTGATGCATTAGACTTTGAGTGGTTTACAAGAATTTTCACTCAAGCTCTCACTAGCTTATAAACTTGTAATTCACTATTCACTTAATCAACAATGAAGGTTTTAGCACGGATTAAATAGGATAATCAGTCAAGCAACATTTATAAGCCTTAAAACAAACATTAAGAGGCCTTAAACACGCATTAACTCACAAGAAACCGAAAGAAAACAGCCAAAATCAGCATCCGAGGACACTGGGCAGCCGACACGTGTTGGCTGCTGCCCAGGTGCTCCATCGTTTTTCACCCGAAATGCCCCGTGCTTGATGCCACTTGTTTGTGTTTGCCGTTTTTTGTCCCGTAACACGATTTTACCGAGCCCAAAATCATCCATTAGACTCCATAATCCCAACAAGCTCCCACTTGGAGACTAATGGCTCACCTCCTTTGTTGTATCCATCTAGCCAGTGAAACCCGACCCCTTCATTGAGAGAGACCCACCGAGGCCTTGCACCGCCTTGCCTTTTCGGTACCTTCTCATTGGACTAACTCCTTCATCGGATTCCCACTATCCAAGCCATCAAGCGCATCTTCACCATCCGACGTGAACTCCCACTCGGATTGATCGATCTCTCGCATACATTCACCATGCAAACCGGCTCGCCGGCGTTATTCAATAAAACATAATGAAGAAATATTTTGTACTTCCGGGCTTTACCTTCCGTGGACCACGTCACCTTCTTCATTACCTCCGATTCTTGCACATTTCCTTGTGAAGCACCCGATGATCTATTTGTAGACCCAAAAACACCCTGTCATCATCACAAACTCCCACTGCAGCAAACCCCTTTCAAGTCCTTCATCCCAAAGACTCTAACTGCAATTGTTAACCCCGACATCTAAAGTTAAATCACTACTACCCCGGTATAGTATAAGAGCCAGATTTTATACCCTTAGTCACAACCAATGCCCCGTTAACGATTTTCTAGCCACTATTGCCAAATTTCATTAGGTACCTCAACTCATCCAACTAACTCACCGAAATCAGATTTTTAGTCAACCCCAGGATATGCCTAAGACCTTGCAAATTCCAAAACCCCTGACTTGCGGTTTTGATCTTCACATCCCCCTTACCTAGAATGTCCAAGCTTTTCCCATTTGCCACAAAAACTTTCCCAAAGTTCCCGCAACAAAATTATGAAACAAGCTTCTACTAGACCCGGAATGAAACGACACCTCGGAATCAACCACCCAAGAATCAATAGGATTTTCGGCACTAACCACAAGTGCATTACCTACATCTTCCATGGAATTTATAGAACTCCGGTCATCAAACTTCTTAGGACAATTTTTCTTAAAGTGTCCCTTATCCCCACAGCCCCAACAAACAACCTCTCCCGGGTTTTGGGACTGACCCTTTACTTTAGATTTTCCTAGACCATTTTTCACATGCTTCTCCCTACCCCTTACATAAAATGCATTTCCCAATGACTCCCGAATCTTTCTTGCGAATACTTTCGCTCAAGATCACATCCCAAACCTCATCATATTTTAATGCGTTGGAGCTGCTAGCACTACTAACAGTCGACACTATGGTATCCCATGACTCGGGTAGCGAAGACAACAAAATCAGGGCCTTAACCTCATCCTCTGGATTGATTTTTACCGAAGCAAGACTAGATATAATCATATTTAACTCATTAATATGATCCGCTACACTAGTGTCATCTACCATTTTTAACTCAAACAATTGACGCATGAGATATATCTTGTTCATCGCTGAAGGCTTCTTGTAGAGGTTGGACAATGCCGCCAACAATCCCTTTGTCATTGTTTAGTCCATCATATTAAACGCCACGTTTCGCGCCAATGTCAATCTCACCTCCCATTTCTTTATGGCTCCATGTCTGCCGACTTCTCTTGGAGGGGTTGATAAAGATCTTTCTGATACAACAAGTCCTCCACTTACATTTTCTAGAATGAAAAATCTTCGACATCGAACCTCTCAATCTTCACCTTTTTGCTCTCCATTTTGTGAACTCTCACCCTCACCTTACTCTGTTACCATTTGTTAGGATGGGAACTCACAAACAATGAAACTTGGCCAAGAAAATAAACAAGAATTTGGGACACAAGATTTTAATGTAGAAAAATCCAAAAGCGGGAAAAACCACGAACCGATGCACTATACTTTGAGTAGTTTACAAGAATTTTCACTCAATCTCTCACTACCTTATACACTTGTAATTCACTACTCACTTAATAAAAAATGGAGGTTTTAGCATTGATTAAATAGGCATAATCAGTCAAACAACACTTACAAGCCTTAAACCAAACATTAAGAGGCCTTAAACACGCATTAACCCACAAGAAATTGAAAGAAAACGGCCAAAATCACATCTGAGGACACTGGGCAGCCGACACAAGCTGGCTGCAGCCGGCATGGGCCATGCTGTAGCTGCCCAGGTGCTCCTTCGTCTTTTCACCCGAAACGCCCCTTGCTTGTGTTCGTCGTTTCTTGTCCCATAACGTGATTTTACCGAGTTCAAATCATTCATTAGACTCCATAATCCCAACATTTCTTTCATATAATAAATTTTTCATATTTTGATTAAAAAAATTATGTTTCCAAAAAGTTCATAATTTAAATTTTTTTTTTTTTACACACGTGCACATTTATGACTTCCGAAATTCATATAACTGAAGTATTTGACTTTTGCTTCTTGTA
The DNA here is from genome assembly GCA_021018815.1 of Talinum fruticosum. Classification (NCBI taxonomy): domain Eukaryota; kingdom Viridiplantae; phylum Streptophyta; class Magnoliopsida; order Caryophyllales; family Talinaceae; genus Talinum; species Talinum fruticosum. The sequence continues at coordinate 1,504,743 of JAITYX010000105.1, forward strand.
TTCAAATATCAAAATTAAGCAATGAATTTGCATATACCAGATATACTAATAAATAATTAAAAATCTTATAGTAAATATGCTACCAAAAATATACTGCTAAATATTTATAAAAATTTTTTGGTGCAGTTTTTTTTATAACTTTTTTATTTAGTTTTTTTATAGAACAGCTAAATAATTTTTCAAAGAGGATGTAACACCTCTATATACAAGATAATCCTACATGCAACTAAAATTTATTGAGTTTTGTTGCTTCTATTGAAACATGGAATGAAACCCTTTCTCTCAATTTTTCCTATTAGTGGAAATTTTGAAGTATTAAATGTTTTTTAATTAATTTTTATGCATAATCTTAATTGCATAACAAACCTGTATTTTTGTGATAAAGAAACAACCTGTATTTAAGGAGAAATGCCGATCAAACCTATCTTTGCCTACTTTCAAAGGTCAATGACTAATATTGCTCAATATAATCGCCTATTTTGTGGGATTAATAAAAGACAAAATCACAACAAATGCATCTTACAACCCTTGATTGAAAACCTTAATTATTTTCATATCAAAATTTTAATCGTTCACAATGTTATTCTAGGTAAAGTTTGCATCTTTAATGTTCACGAAACCCGAATAAAAATGGATGATTCCCCTTTCGAGGCATTCATCGAATTGGTGATGAGCAAAATGAATTCTAAACCAACAAGCATAGGACAACTCAATTGGAAATCAATTCATAATTATCAAGACATAATAGGGATCAATCCCAACCTAAATAAGGAATCTAACCTCTAAACATGATACTAAACAACTCATTCAATGAAAATAGACATGGAGAGATAATGAGAAACTGTGAAGAAAAAGCAAAGAGGAGAAATTGCGATTATCGAATAGAAATTGATACGATTGAATTGTAAATAATCTTGTAATTGACAATAATCCTTCCGAATTTTTTAAGTATTCTCTCTAACCTCTCTAACAAAAAAACCCTTGCTAAAACTTAAAATCAATAAAAGATATCCCGAAAATATAATTTGAAAACCAATAAAATCACGAAAATCTGTAAGCGGACGGCCGTGCATCCTGCAGGTCTCTAGCCACAATCTCGCAGGATCGTGCAGAATTATGCTATCACTTCTTACGAAATATGCATATAATTTCAAAAACCACGCCCCATATATGCTGCTTAAAAATTTATGATAAATACTCAAAGTCAATGCATTAATCTCGTTATTCCCTCTTCAGCCAATATATTGGCCCAATCCCTTCATTTTTATTTTACATCCAAATCAATAATATTAGTCAAAATATAAATACTCAGCAAACTGATTACGTAGCCGGCCTTTTCAAAAATAGATTTCCACCATTTATTTTTAATCTATTCTTTTCAACTAAATTTATTTTTAGTACCTCCTTTTATAAGTTTTAACGCTTATATTATTTACTTTTTTTCCTCTTTTTGAATATATACTCTATTTATAATAAATGCTGGGAAAAAAATTGTGAGTATTACTATTATATTTAGTGAGAGATAGTATAATATATGGTAAGCATTAAAGGTATATTTGATGAGCATTATCATTTATATCATTTTGGAATTAATTATAATAGACATTATGAAGACAAATAAATAAATAAACTAAAACCCATAAAACCAATTATATACATTTAAATTTGATTTACAATGGATATTCTGAAAGGAAAATTGATGAAAATTCATATTATATTTAGTGAATATTAATTTAGTATTACATATGGTGAACAATTAAATTATATTTAGTGAGCATTAGTATTATATTTATGTTATGTTTAGTGAGTATTAGTACTATATTATATTAGCGAGCATTAGTCTTCTATTTAGTAAATGGCGCCTGGATCTCCTTAAATTCCCTGTAAGCTGGATCTACAATAGATAGAAGTTGTTATTGTTGTTATTGTTGTATTACATATATGAATGGTGAGTAATTGAACTAAATTTAGCAAGGACCAGTATTATGTTTGGTGAATAGTATTATCCTTGATAAAAATTATATTATAATTAGTGAGCGTTATTACACATACATCATTCATATTATTAGAACTTTAAAATAATAATATTAAAGGGGAAAAAGAAGATAGATAAACTAAAATCCATTAAAATTAAACAATAGCTTACAATATTTGTGGTGAACATTTTTCTCATAATAACAGAAACAACATTATAAGAAATTATAAAAAAAAAAAAAAAGAGATAGAGAAAAACAAAACAAACACCCAAAATATATAGTGTATAAATGAAATAAATGATGTATAGTAATATTATATTAGCGTGTGTCAGTAACATATTTAATGTATGTAAGTTATTTATCTATTATATATTATTCCCTTCGTTTTAAAATACTTGTTACTTTAAAGTCATGAGAAAATACAAAGAAAAGATAAAGTTTATGAAAAAAATTTGTGTTAAAATATCAAGTTGTGTTAACATTGCATTAAAAATAAAAAAAATTAATGAAAAAAAAGAAAAAGAAAGTAATTAATAAGGACAAAATTGATAAACTAATCAAGTGATAAATATTATACAATAAAAAAATTAAATAAAATGACAAATATTTTAAAATAGAAGGAGTATCATGCGTAACATGGCGCACAAAGATGCACACACGATGTCAGCACACAGAGAATGGGCGCTCAGACATGTGCAATGTGCTTAATTCCCTGCTAGGAGAATATAAAAATTGCATCAGTCGGGCCGATGAAATGGTGCTTACATATGTGCATTCATAGAATGACTCATTAAACAAAAAATAAACAAGATACACATTGCAGTTTAATTACACGGCCGGCCTTTCCAAAACTTCAGTGCCTGCCCCTGTATATATATATATATATATATACTGACAAGCACAAACACATTCAACCCAACCAAAACTGGGAATTTTCAGAAATTGTACGGTCAAAGGCATCCCCAGAAAAATGAGCAAGATTTCCTTGGTTGTTCTAATGTTGTTGCTGGTGGGGGTAGCACCACCATCAGCACTGGCTGAGCTGGCTGTGGAAGTAGTTCTTTCTCTGGGTCCTCCTTCGTCTTCAAGCTCTCCCACGCCTCCAGGTAATGAATTTAAACTTTCTGTATGACATCCAATTTTATGCCAGATGACATACACAATTATCTGAACAATTTTCATGAATTGTATACATCTATTCTTTTTCACAAGCCCTTCAAATGAACTATTTAAAAAAAATTACAACTTCATTTTACGCCTTATCCATGCATGGCTACCAGGTAATGTACATTCACCATCACGTTCATCCCTAGATACCTATCCAATTCAAAGTACCATTTTATAAACTAGTGTAAGAGTTTTCCTCTCTATAACTAAGAACTCTGTTAGAATTTAGAGCAACTTGAATGCGGAAGCGATTCGGATGTAATACGATAATAAAAAATATGTAACAAATGAAAGCGATAAATCAATTGACACAAGGAATTTACGTGGAAACCCAATAAGGGAAAAAATCACGGAAGCGAGGAGCACACTCAATCGACTATAATTTGAAGTACAAAAATGATCACAATCGAAATGACGATTTGACCGATGATGAGAATAATAATTCTCTCACAAAACTCTCTCAAACTCACTTTAAATTAAAGGAAATTGATAACTCAATCTTGCCTAACTTTCACGTGCTTGCTATCTTGATGACTCTTGATGATTATATATATAATTTGCACCTTGACACTCACATTTTTGACAATAGCAATAAGTCTCCTCATATATTAAAACTCTTCTATTCCACTACTCTCCAACTGCCGCAAGACTTCCTTGACAAGTGCCAACACAAGGCCCACGAAGAGAGGAATGCGTAACCAACAAAAATTCCTCGGCACGATCCACTTGAAGCAAAGCAACCGGGAGATTTGAGACACACCTCAACAAACTCAATTCTCTGCTTACCCTTCCACTCATTAAACATTATCATCATCATCAATATTCACAAGCCACTTTATTTTTACTTTATGTAGAGAGTGTAACCTTAAAGTTGACAACTTTGGCCTTCTAACAACAAGGAGCGTGCTTAAAAATGCAATTCAATAATCCGATACATGCATATAGTTGTTCCCATGCAGTGAAATCGATCGTGCACGATACTTCAAAATGGCAACAAACTTTGTGTCCCTCATATCTACAGAAACAAGACCAGTAATAATTTAACTACACTCAAACAAAGGCATAACATGCCATGCAAGGGTGGGTATCTACATAACTTTTTAGAAGAAGTCACAACAAACATTAAGACACCAGGTTACTCCACCATAAAAAGTTAACACGTGTCTAATCACACGTTTTTTAACCCTGAAAATTTTGCCATAGTTGAATTTTTTTCCCAATTATGATAATTGATAAATACAAACCATTGATGTAAAAGAAATGAATTTGAACGGTTCAAACTAATAACAAGTGACCTGCTAAATAGGTTAGGTCTATTTCTCTCTATTTTATACTTATTTTTGTGGTGTCATGTATAGCTCTAACACCCCATCAGTTATTTTAAATTAAATTATTTTATATTTCATGCTAATGGTAAAATATATTATTTTATAAGGCAGTGAGCCGTGTGAATTATAAACATGCTAGGATGTATAAAATAATTTATTTTATTATGAATTTATAAATTCTTCTCAGCACAAACAATTATGTAAATATTTATATAAATTGACCTATATATACATATATCCGAACCACACAGATTTTAAGTTGAAAAATTTATCGATTTTCTTAATCATTAAAAAAAAAGAAAAAAAGAGAAAGAAAAAAATTTGTGATTTTAAACTAAGCCATTTGTATGGCTAAGAATTTGTCATTAATTAAATTAAATAGGATAAGTATGGATTAATTTGATTAGACAACAAGAAAAAAAGGAAGAAGAAGCAAATATGAATTAGCATATTGGGCCTATAAATAGAGGCAAGGGTTGGCTGAGTTAGCAAGCCCTTGCAAAAAATAAAACACACACACATACACAAGCCCACACTATCTCCTTTTCTTTCACTTGCCGTGCTGCTCGCCTGCTCGCCAACCCCAAACATCCCTACCACCTTTTTCCCACCTCTTAGCTTAGAAACCAAATCAAAGAAAGGATCCAAACAAGGACTATCTACCATCTCAAGTTACATTAATGCTTGTACCTTTTCGAAATATTTAACTTTATTAATATTCTAATATGATTATATTTTGAAACTATTAAGACTCATTTCACAACTCACAACAAATAATTTACGAGTAAATTGATTACATATACAGTTACAATTCATAAGGACCCTTCTTAATCAATCGGGATAAATGAATTGTTTATACATATATGATAATCTCACATAATCGTCATGGCAAACGCATGTACATATGGCTCCTAAACTAAGCTAAGAATGAATACTTGAATAAATTTACTATAATTTTGCACATAATAGCCTTTGAAACCGACTTTGAATATTTGCGCACGCTCACCGACTATTATAAATATATTTTTATAGTACAAAGATGACGTGTTAGGCCTATAACTCATTATTATTTTTATATTTTTTTAATTGCTTTTAAGGGAAGAAAAACATGCTAATGTTCAATAAGAAGTGTCAAGGGTAAAGGACTTAGAAAACGCTAACTTAAAATAGTGATCGTACTTTGACTCTCACTTCTAATTATGTTATAATTAGTTTTTGATGGCTGGACTTTTAATCCAAAAGATTTTATGAAATCAATTCATTTTTGGAGTATTATTCAAGTTGATTGATACTTTTGGTTAATTGTAAACCGTCTTTTGGAGGAAAAAGAACTTAAAATTTGTTGTTTGTAATGTAAATATGGATTTTATCAAGCTTTATGTTTAAGTGTCTGATGCAAATTAAAAGGATTACGATATTATTCTATTTAGTGTTCAGCTTAATCTCTCTATGTGGGACGGTGCATGACTTGTTTTTCACTACCTTATTATAGGATGATTATTTAATGAGACTGGTTTAACAGTGATTGCAGTGAGGCATTACAATAGCTATTGGCCAGTCATCTTTGTCGCCTTCGCCTCTCTCTTCCCTGTGCTACTCACTTTTTCTCAATTTTTTGAATAACCTTTTTCGTCTCTAATACAGAGAACCTTCTGCCTAAATCCATCTGCACACGCACCACGACCACCGAATCGCCGACTACAGTAGTAGCTGTCAGAAATCCACTACCACCGCCTCGACCTAACGCTCCTGGCCGAGAAATGAAGTGCCCACAACCAGTCTCTTTCCTGTCTCTTACCTCAGATGTAATATAAACAAGACAGAAATGCTTCGTTTACCACATTCATGAAGAACACAATCTTCCTCAGTGATTCCCGTCTTAAGCATTCTAGCTTTGATTACCGTTCAGGTATAAAGAAAGAAAAACAAAACCCCATGTATTGTGCCGCTAATGATGATGGAATGTATGGTTTGTTAACAGAGAAGGACTGGTGAAACTTAAGGATGCTCATTCAGTTTGACCTTCAATACTCAGATCACAGGTAGCTCAATAAAAGATGAAGGGTTGGAAGTGAGTCCTTTATACTCAGATCACAAGAAGGCATAAAAATAGGCTAGGAAAATACATACACTTTGAAAAGGCATTTTACTGCAGCAAATCGTATGTTATCCCCGAAAAAATAAATTTTACACAATAAATAACGTAGTAAAATTAAAAGGGAGTCGAATTTGTCCTCATTGAATGCAGTTTTAGTAATAAATTTTACACAATAAATATAATTATCTATTTACCTTATCACATTTAGGTGCCACTAATATGAAACCTTATTATGGATGTTGCAAGGGCGAACGAACTTTAAAAGCCACGGAAGTCAAAGTCTACGTCAGAAGTCCACGCGCTTTATAACTTTGACACATTTACTACTGCGACCAACCAAAATCAGCCGCGTTATGCACCTTCAAGTGCGAAACCCGTACCTGCCCCCATAACACTGAAGCTAAAGAATAAAGGGAGAGAGAGAGAGACGGCACTGAAAGAGAAGTGATCAAGGTGATTGGAGAGTCTGAGTGAGCAATCAATCAATCAATTACTCAATCATGTTCCAGAAGGGTGGGCTGGGCCTAGTGTTGTGGCTGGCGGCGGCGCTCATGGCGGTGTTTGTCTCACGTGCGGCGGCCCAAGGTGGAAGCACCCAGCCGCCGGCGTGCGCGAACAAGTTGATACCATGTGTAAATTACATCAACGCCACCACAACGCCGCCGCCTGAGTGTTGTAATTCGCTCAACGAGACGGTGACGAACGACAGAGAATGCCTGTGCAGCATCTACAACAACACAAATTTGCTTCAGCTTTTCAAGATTAATATTACTCAGGCTATGAATCTCCCTAAGCTCTGCCACCTCGATGCCGCCAAAAACGGCAACATTTGCCTAGGTATGATCTGAACTTGGGTTTCCATCTTTCTGAAAGAAAGTTTTCTTTCTTGTTGTGGCTAATTTTTCTTTTTCTGGGTCCTTTTTCAGGTACATCTCCATCAACAGGATCTGATTCAACACCTCCAGGTAACGATGATTCTGTGAATTATTTAAATCTTGGGGGTTGAATTTTCATGAAAGGGGTGGATTATGTGGTTGAAGTTTGTTCATCTATTTATCTGTACTAACATATTGAAATTATTGCTGTTAGTTGGTTTTTTCAATTTTTTCTAGTCTTTGGTATCAGAATTGCTAATTCAAGAGTTATTTAGACTAAAAATTAGTAATTCCTCAGTTGTACAAAACTTCTTGTTTTTGTTATGCCGGAACACCAAATAAATGTAAAATTTATGATAAAATTTATATTAGATAATTAAGTTGTCTCAATATTTTATTCGAGATGAGGAAAGTCGATAAAAATGAATGAGAAAAAAATATTAATAAAAATAAAATTAGTAAATTAATCATTAATATCAACAAATGAAGTATAATTGAGTAACAAATTTAGTTGTGAGTTACTTTTGGCTAATTGGTACTGACACATCTATGTCTATGTGGTACTGCATACCTTACATTAAAAGGAATAAGTTTTTGTATTCAATTAATGTGGTAGCTTATTAGGGGCATAGGGACGGACCAGGTTGTGGAAGATATTTTCCAGATATTAAAGTTGAGGTCTGATCCCTGGGTAAAAGCATGATTATCTGAAACATGCTCATCTAAAAATTGACCGAAAATTTGAATTTAATTTAACCGAATTGAACCGAACCTGACCTGAAATTTTCAATAAGATTGCTTCTTTTGGCAAAATAAGCTCATTGGATCAAGCATGAGCTAACCCAACTTGAAATACGGTCTGATTTAAAGTTAAATCGACCCATACCCAAGTGTATTTTTGCCAAGAATAGATGGTTTTTAGTGTAGGAATTTTATTGCCTGTTAAGGTCTTACCCTACATAATTTTGTTAACTTTCGAATGTGCTTACACATTAAAAATGGATCATTGATTTCAATTTTAATTTACCATTTTGCAGCCCGGAATGGATCCGGAAGCTGTAAAAGTAGCGCTTGGAGAATTGCAGTGACTGGATTAGTGTCGAGCTTCCTGGGAATTTATTGTTGGGAGACGTTCTGTATTTTCTTTTGATGTAGTTGGTCTTTTGTTAGTTCGTCTGAAATCAAGTTTTCATTTGATCTCAGCCAAGCTTTTGTGCTTCTAATGTTTGATTTCATCCCATATGATTTTATTTTGTTACTACTCGGTCTTTTCTTGCTGATTTTCTACGGGTTCTTCCCCCTTATTATCCGTTGCGATCGGAAATTCAAATTTTGATATTAAGAACAATTACGGATGGAACCACCTTTTAGGAAGGGTCAACAAAATTAAAGTTGATATGTTTTATTATCAATAAAAACAGATATAATGTACTTTATATTTTATTTATATTTAGCCTATTATCCAGAATATTATTTATTTTACAAATACGTTTGAAAAAAATTAGAATTGACAGTGCGAAGCATGGTATTACGACTAGTTAAGTAAATAAAAAAAATTTTGGTGCAGTAAGTAAATAATATTTGAATACAATGTTTTGGTTACATGAAGGACAAATTAGGCCAAATTCCTTCCTATTTATAATATTCTTCTTGGGGAGGAAAAGTTCTTATAACAAAGTTGCTGAAGAAAAGTCAACAAAATATATTGTATAATATATATTTGTTATGAAAAGCTTATAATGATTGTGGCTATCAATAATCACCATAACTTATTTAAATCTCAACTATATATTTATTTCAAGTTAATCAATATCATATATTTGCATAGTTGAGATCTATTTATGACGTATGTACGATTTAGATTTATTTAATTATGATGATTGTCTACAATCATTATAAATGTATTCATATTTATTATTACTTGTTAGTTATCGAGTTAGAGAAGTCGATGAATATAAAAACATCTTAACTGATCAGTCTTCTAGAGCAAAATTTTTAGATTTGTTATTGTCTTAAAAGGGAAAAAATATGCTCATTCTTAGACCCAATAAAGACAAATTTATTAGGGTGTTCATGGTTCGGTTCGGATCGGATCGTTTTTTAATCAATTAACCGGGTTTAACGATTCGCAAAACTATGTATCGAAATCGTATCTAGATAAATCGGTCAATAGGATATCCATTAACTAGATTATTCGATTTGATTCATCGATTAATCAGAACCAGAAATAAAAAAATTTCTAATTAATTTTCGGGATTCTACTAGGCCAAAGCAGCAGCCACTACTTTGAGTTGCAGCTACTGGCCCAGGAGCAGTCACTGGGCCCAGCCAGCAGCAGTCACTGGGCCCAGTTGTTAGTGAAAAAAGGGACCTCGGGTTGGGCTTGCTGTTAGTGAAAAAAAAACGGCGATAGAATATTTTTTTCAAATATTTCATATAGTAATTTTTTTATTTTTTAAAACTTATTATCAGTTCGATTTCTATTAACTGTTAGTTTCAAAATTTTGATAGGATAAGTTATCCGTTAATCGGTTCAATTAACCGAAAAAGCGGTTCAGTTCGATTGATTTATGATTCAATTTTGGGATTCCGATTTTTTTTCACAGCCCTAACATATATGACAATTACTGGTATTATTTTTCTAATAATTAGAAAAAAAAAAATACCATTTTCATAAATTTAAAAAATTGCATTTTTCTTTCCTTAAACTCAGTTGGTGACTAACTGCCTGCCCACTGTTAAGTGTTGATGATCTTCATCATCACATCATTGTCTGTCGAAAAACGAAGGGAAAGACATGGAAGAATCAAAACTAAGACCATTGAAGCAATTCATCGAACACTGCAAGTCCGACCCCTCTATCCTCTCTGACCCTTCTCTCTCTTTCTTCCGTGACTATCTCGAAAGGTACGTAATGATCTCTCCCTCCTACATTTTCTCTTTCCTCTATTCTTCTCACTTCACTCCCCTTTCCACATCTCTGTTTCAGCCTCGGAGCCAAGCTTCCTCCTTCTGCCTATGCCAAATCGGTACATTCTTCTTCTTACACTTGATTTTAAGGGCTATGCTAATTCTCTTATCGATTTTCCCTATTGTCTTCGGGATTTTGATTTGTATTTGTATTTGTATTTGTATGAGTTCAGAGAGCGAGTGGTGTTGAATTTGATGATAGCAACAAGGGCGCCGCAGATGCTAAGCCCCATGTCGAATTAGCTCAAGAAGATGAGGAGGACGAGATTGTTGAATCGGACATTGAGGTAGAAGGTGAAATTGTTCAACCTGATAATGATCCTCCCCAAAAGGTTCCTCCTTTTTCTCTTTTCTACCCTTTTGGCTTTTATTGTATATATATTTATTTTGTTTAACATTTAAGGGTACATAAATCTATACCTTTAAAGTCCCAGCGAAGCGGGGTTCCCTTTATAGCCTTATTTTAAAGACGATTGACTGCCTAGTACTCCATAAAAAGGAACAAGAAGATAATCTAAAGAGGCATTTTGCTTTAATTCAATGCATTCCGTGTATGAGTATAGTTGAGTCTTAACTTAATTGTTGTTGGAATTCCTGTAGATGGGTGATCCTTCAGTTGAGGTGACTGACGAGAATCGTGAGAAGTCTCAGGGAGAAAAGATGCAAGCAATGGAAGCAATCTCTGAAGGTGGTTTTTAATTTTGATATGCTTTTTTATGGGGCTTATCAAAGTAGTTATTACATCTTATATCTTAAGCACTTCTCATTCATGTTTGTTTGCTCCTTTCGATGATTAGGCAAACTTGACAAAGCAATTGAGCATTTGACACAAGCCATAATACTCAATCCTACATCGGCTATAATGTATGCCACTAGGGGTAATACACATGCTCTGTACTAAGTTTGTTTAGTTTCTTGTGATTTTAAAACTTGATCTGTTTAGCCTAAGGTTAGTGTACTTGATTGATGTATAATGTATTGTTCTTGCAGCTAGTGTGTATATCAAGATGAAGAAGCCCAATGCTGCTATCCGAGATGCCAATGCTGCCCTGGAGGTGATTTGTGACTGAATTACTCACTACAGTTATTTCAGTTTATACAGCATGTGTTGGAACACATTGTTTCAAGGCATTAAAACAAAAAGGATAATAAATTGCCTACATTAGTGAATGATAGAATGCTGGAGATAACTTCCACATGCTCCATGTTCAGTCTAATGCATTGGCTTCTGATGGGTTGCAAGGGCGTTCTTTTTCCCCTTTAATTGTTTTCATAATTACACCTTAATCTTCATGGACTGAAAACTTTTTGTATTTTTTGTCGTGGTAGATAAATCCTGATTCTGCTAAAGGGTACAAATCTCGTGGCATGGCAAGGGCAACGCTGGGTCAGTGGGAGGAGGCAGCTAAGGATCTTCATGTTGCTTCAAATATTGACTATGATGAGGAAATAAGTGCAGCACTTAAAAAGGTCTGAGCTGCCCATGTCTTAGTTTGCATATCTTCTTCATTCTTTTGAAGTTTGGTGCTTTGCACTTCATTGTTGGTTCATGTGCAAGGAGTTGAATAGCCGAACATCAGTGGAGTAGGTTTCGGTATAGATGTTCCCTTGGCTGCCTGATTTGTTAGAATGATCATAAAAAGTTTGTGATTTTTTTCTGAGATTAGCATTGCTTTTCCTGTGTAACTAAGCTACGAAATCTTGACACTACTTGCCAATGATAGAGTGAGCTGGCAGTAATTTTTACCGCTACTCTTAACATTTGATGCATGTTTCTGGTTTCAAAACTTGGGACATCGCTTTCCATGCAGATATTGAGGGAGGTGCTTGTACATTATAAACTGCAAACTTACAGAAAGTTGATTTTTGTGCTCAACCAGGTTGAGCCGAATGCTCGTAAAATTGAAGAACATAGGAAGAAATATGATAGGCTCCGTAAAGAAAGAGAAGAAAGGAGGAGTCAGCGTGAGAGACGACATCGACGTGCTGAAGCTCAGGTTTCTACTCTGGGCCTCTTGTGCTGTTAACATTCTTCTATTATGTGTTCCATTCAACTGATAAAGATGTTTCTTTCTAGGCTGCATATGAAAAGGCTAAGAAGGAAGAACAGTCGTCTTCTCCTGGATTCCCTGGGGGTATGCCTGGTGGATTCCCTGGTGGAATGGCTGGAGGCATGCCAGGGGGAATGCCAGGTGGAATGCCTGGAGGCATGCCTGCAAATTTTGACTTCGGCGAAATATTGAATGTGAGTTAAAAGTTCTGCAACTGCTTTTGAGTTTAATGATTTTTTCAATTTGGTAATTGTCTTGCCTGTTTTTAGATGTTGAATGTGAGGAATTGTTGGTTTGTTAGCTGTCCAGCTTGGTTGTCAACAGTTATGATAACATTTTTGTTTCTCTTGGATCAGGATCCCCAATTGATGGCGGCTTTTAATGATCCAGAGGTCATGGCTGCTCTCCAAGATGGTGAGTATAAATTTTTAATTCTTTTCACGGGTTGCTAATGTTATGTTTGGCCTGTTAAGGATTTTGCTACAATTTCTATGGTACACGTCATTCTGCATCATAGTTCATCTTATAGCCAATTCTCCGATATTTGAATTGTGTTTTGATGGTGGCAAGGCATTGACACATCATTCCAGAAGCTTCGTGATATATGGTTCCAATTCTGTTTTCTTCTCTCTTTTTCCTCTCGTTTTTAGTTTAGTTGTTTCCTTTTTTTTTGGAAGAAAGGGAGAGGAGGGGGATTATATCTGCTACTGCTACTGGTAGTCAACTTGTTTTGGTAAGTTAATTTCATGAGCTTAGCTGCTTGAATGTAGTGACAACTTGTGCTCCCCTGCTCCATAAGAAAATAAACCAAATGATTAAAAATGCTATATTATTCACTAGTCATGCTTATTTTCAAGAGTTGAAACCTATGTTCACGGTTTTTGGCAAATATTTCAATGGTTTGATATCTTTGATAGCTTTATATTTTGTGTCCGAAATTTTCTATAGTTTCCTGGTGAGAATTGACAGACGTTGATGGGAATCATGATTGTTGGCATCCTTGTCCTCAGCCGGAAGTTCTTAACTTGGCAGTATTTTGCTCATTTGGTGTGATTTTGTATGGCCACCATATTTGAGTATCGTGAATTACAACTAAAATTTTGGTTTGCTTCATAGAAATTATCATATTCAAATAACCATCCTAGTAATCATGATGAGATTTAGTAGTGTTCTCCTTGATCTTGTGAAAATAATTTGAAAACTGTTGTGGGTAACTTGTTATGTTCAGAAAACTCTGTTTTTTACCTTATCTGTAACAAGATGCCAAAATGAACAATCAGGGAGGTTACTTTATTTCCTCCCTGTTTAATTTTTGATTTTATATGCCATTTGTTTGAGTCTAGAGCTAAGGGTATCTGCTATCCAAAATGGATGGTGAGCTTTTGTGGCATAATATTGATTCACACATCCAATATATTTTCATGGGATGAGTATCTAAGTACTAGTGCAGATGTTGTCTGTTAATTCACTTTTAGTGAGTAGTGCGGCATTTCACGGTGCTCTTTCTTTCGCTCGTACTGATTATCGAGGCATTTGCATTACAAATCTCTTTGTGTTTTGATTCTCTTGCAGTGATGAAGAACCCTGCAAATATGGCGAAGCACCAAACAAATCCCAGGGTAGCCCCTGTTATAGCTAAGATGATGACCATGTTTGCCGGTACAATGTGAAGGTCCAATGATATATGTCCTGTCCATGAATGCTAACAGTAGTTCATCCTGCAAATCAATCGATCGAGGTACTCCATTTGTCACTTTTGAGGAGTCTTGAGAAGTTGCTACATGGATCCTTGCTGCACTCCTAGCTGTTTTTCAAAATCAGCTCATTTGTGTTTCAGGAGATCTAATTCATTCACTATTCTTTATTCTTGTTCTTTTAGACATACATTAGCAATAGCAAATATAAAATGAGAAAAGTGACAGCTGGGAACTTGCGTTGTATTGAGAGATAATCGTAGTTTGTTTCTAAGCAAATCTCAGCATCCTAAGAGATTCAGCGCTGAGTTTATTGAAGTTGTGTTTGTTCTAGCAGCATCTCTCCCTGATGATAGTTTCTGAAGCATGAAGATATTAGTTGTATCTGGCTCAGAACACTATGGCATGGCTGGGAAGAAATATTACCCACCGAAACCTTTGGTTTTTCTGAGGAAAACTCATTTATTTACAAGATGTGATGCTTGTTCTAGCAGCATCTCTCTCTGTTGATAGGGCTCAATCGGTGGTCTCACTTACCTTTGAGAAAAATAAAAAAGCAAAAAATTTCCATTTTCTGTACCATGTTCGAAATGGATTTTACAAAATTTAAAGGGATATTAAATGGAATCTCTGTTTTCATATTCTTCGAAGGTGATTAGCTCTGCAACTGAACTTGGCAACTGGGGAGAATGTAATTATGCACAGAGAAAAAGCCAGAAGAAAATATGACATGTTGATGAGTATTAACTTTGAACAATGTTTATGATCATTATCATATTATGTCATGAAAATTTCTTGGTGGTTGGTAGTAAATAGCAGTGAGGTAGACATCTTCCTAGTTGATAACAACAATTGCTCTGAGTATGCTGAATGTTTGAGCATTTCAAGACTCGTAGATTTCTTAAAACATCATTATTGGAAATAGTCTAACTGAAGTGCTGGTTTGCATATGAAGCAATCTCTTTCTTTGGTCCACTGTGCCTTCGTTTTATCACAGTCAAGCTACTATTGTCACGTAAAGGATAATGCTCAATTTAAAACTTTTTTAAGAGGAACAAGTACTAAATCCAAACAATTTGAACCGACCTATATTAGTACGCAATTTTTGTTAGGTTGTTATATTCTACTATTGCACCGATAACTAACATTATATCTTATTTACACCCTCCTAAAAAATCTATTCGGAAAAGGGAGAGTGTGTAGACATGTTGGCTTTATGAAATAAAAATTGTTGAGAAGACAGCCTTTTGCAAATATGTCAACTAATAAAGTCTAGTAGGGACAAGACAAAAAACCAAATTACCATGTGCAATGCGCTCACATACGAATGAAAGTCAACAACAATGTGTTTACTTTGATCATGATGAATAAAACTAGCAGTAAAATATGTTGCACTAATATTGCCACAGTAGACCTTGATCGATGAGCTGAGAAGAATCCCTAGGAGCTTACAAATCCAAGCGGTTTCTATATCGCGTATGCAACTACTAGACATTCAGCTTTAATTGATTACTTAGAAACAATAGCTTGCTTCTTTGAGCGTCAACCGATGAGATTGGGTCTAGAAAATGCATCTTACCTATTAGTAGAGCGGCATAAATCGCGACATCCAGCTCTGTCAGCATTAAAGTAGGTAATAACAATTGGCGGAACAATAGCAGGATGAACCATAATACTATGAGTAGTGGTGCCTTGAAGATACCTGAGAAAGCACTTAGTAGCAAATAGATAAGCAGGGGCAACATTCATATTTGGAAAACTATATGCACTACATAAGCGATATCAAGTTGAGTTATAGTCAAATATTATAATGCACATATCATGCTTCTATACTCAGTGGGGTCAATAAGCAATTCACCATTAGAGAGACATAGAGTTAGATAGGGAGGAAAAAAACTAGGAATTAGATGACTTAAATATTATGTCAAAGATTTTACGAGGGAATGACACACCCAATTTAAAAGTCAGAAGCTTATATTTATAGTAAAAATTAATTACATTTAATTTACATAACTAACCTTATATACTACCATACATAATAAGGTCCTCACAAACTTTGGGTATTGTTAACATTTTATAGAAATCACTTAGTATGCTTAATGAGCACCAACCATGCTTAGGCCAATATATTCCAAACATTGAAAAGGTAGTTTAATCAAAAAGGAGAGAAAAATTTACTCCAATGGTACTCAAAAAGATAACAGAGCAGGATCAGTGTTCATTGATGGAAGTCATGACCGCAATAAACGAGGGGGACAACAAAGATATTAGTGTCTTTCATCTTTGACAATAATAAGGTAAATATGAAAGTCCATGAATAATCATGATCTCCATTTAGGGATATGCAAATTTTTTATTTTTGTTTTGATATCTTAGAATCGGAACATAATTTAAATCCAATCAACTTTGGTTTCGGTTTCTAATAAAAGTATCCAAAATAAAACAATTATTGAATCGGAGACACTGTTCGAACTTATATACAAAATGCACGTAACTAGAAACGAAACGAATATAAACTAATAGAAATGAGTTGTTGAATAAGAAACGAACATAAAAGAATATAAATGAACATAAAAAACGAACATAAATGAACATAAATGAACATAAAATATAAACAGATTTTGTTTTTCATGTAAATTCAAATAGGCCTTAATGGGAAAAAAAGTTGGAAAGTTTAATTTCTTAGTCTTTTTATGCCTTTTTATTGGTTTTTCTTTTCTTTAAAATAAAGGATTTTGTTTTGGAAACTAAAATTTTAACCCAATTAAAGGATATATCACTATAGATCTCCAAATTACTAAGACAAAATAATATATTCACCAAGCTTCCTAGTTTCAAGAGAGATTCAAATACACCTATAGAATGGCAAAAATTATACGATGATAACTTAACCACCTAGTTAGGTGGTTCAATATAGTGTAATATGTATAATTTTGATCTCGAATCTTTATGTATTTGAAAATTTGAATGAAATTGGATGTACATCCAAGAAAGGAAGCAATTCAGTGATTGAAAATCAAAATCGATGCATAAATTGAAAGAGATCTGAAAAAGAGAGAGGGAAAGGTAGAGAGAGAAAGTGAGAGGGAGAGAGCTTAAAATGGAAGGAAGAAAAATATGTGAGATAATTATGGCCCTGTTTGGTTGCAACAACTGTTTGAAAAAAAATCATTTGGGGGTTTAAGCTGTTTTGACTTGTATTTGGTTAGATAGTTATTTGAAAGAGTTGTTTTCTCAAATATCTTTTCTCATTAACATTTTAGGAAAAGTCTGTTTGTAAAAATGACCCATTTGTCCAAAAATTTAGAGAAATTACGCCATATGCCACCAACCCTTATTTATTTATTTATTTATTTATTTATTTATTTATTTATTTATTATTATTATTATTATTATTATTATTATTATTATTATTATTATTATTAGTGCTGCTGCTACTTCTTGATATTTTTTTAATTGAATATAATAAATATTATATTAGGTGGAAAATGAATATAAATTTTGTAACTATAGTAAGAAAATAAAGTTTTATAAATGAAGATAATTTGTATACATAACATAATATAATTATATTTGAAAAAATAAAATGATCAATAAATATATATATATATATATATATATATATATATATATATATATATATATATATATATTTAAAAGACAACTTAGACATAAAGGCGTAAATGAAATTTCACCAAATGTTTTTCCTCAAACAGCTAATTTTACCAAAAATATTTTCTATAAACAGTTAATTCAAACAAATAATAGCAAACAGATGATACAAACAACTAACAACTAACAATTGTTTGTCAAATAGAGCTTATATGATATTTGTATTTAAAAAGGATTATTTTTTATTTAAACTACCTAACTAACTGGTATTTTAACCACTACCATATACGTTTTTATTACTAAAATAAGAAAGAAAAAACATAATAATATTTACCAAACTCGTCACGTTTAGCCTATTCCTTGTACTGAAAAGAACTTGCTTAAATTTGATCACTAAATTAATATAATGTCTCTTAAGTTATAACTGGGAGATACGGGTTTTCCACATCAAATGTTTTAAGATTTTGAAGTTAATATTTTTCTGATGAAAAGTAAGCAATGCTTTAGTTTCATGTTGTTTAATTTGATACAAATAGAGTGTTAACCTGGTGAGAATCACTTTGTACTTTTACCTCGGAATACTTTATAATTTATGTAAAGAAGTTGGGGTGGGTTGTAGATTTGAGTTTGATATTGATATCCACCGTAAACCTTTAAGTTCAATGAAAGTTACCCTTAAGACAAGGGTTTAGTTGGGTAACTTACACTAACCTTTAAAAAATGATGTTTAATTTGATAGAATACAAAAGGAAGATTATCTATTGATCAACGTTTTATGAAAAAGGTGAATTTAATTACTAATTCTTAATCTGTATATTGTGATTGTATAATCAAAATCTTACTATTATATATATGACGCCGGACTTTCTAGTTGGACACGGCCTCCAATTTATTCTATCTTATTCACGGTTCTCAAATCAACTTGAAATAAATATAAATTTAATCTAAATATACACATGCGAATTTCATCTATTTAAATAAGACTTTATCAACTTAACATGTCTCCGATCTCAATTACCATTTGCCAATGATGAAGGATGAGGTTTTTCGTTTTTTTTTTTTTTTTGTTTGGTTGAAAGGATGAGGTTTTAGGGCTGTTCCAGATAATGTTTATATTATTATTTTAGTTATAATAGTTAATAATTTCAGTTTATTTCAGTCAATTTCAATTTATTTCACCTGTAAAAATTAACAATTTTATATCATAACAGGTATAATACCTAATCATTTCAACTCGAGTGCGACTCATTTCAACTATAACAACTTATTTTAAAGACTATTTTGAAAAGGCCCTTCCTTAGTATTACACACTTTATTAAAATGCATCTTATGATTTCTGAAATTTACATTAATTTAAATACATGTCCCTAACTTAATTAGTTCCTTAATTATTGTTTGTCGGCAGTAATTATTCAACCCGCGTTATGAGTTGGTAATTAGTGTGTCGCTTTACAGTGATGAGAGCATTTAATTAATGGTGCAAAAGGCTATAATTATGCTGCTTTACTTTTTAATTAATTATTAATTATTAATTATTACATGATTATAATTATGAGTGACCCTCGATTGACACATGTCAATAACAGGAGACGATGTCCATTTAACTTTCAACAACTATTTTACAGCGTGACATTTCATTTTGCCTTTTTTTTCTTTTCTAGATAAGTTTATAAGTCGAGTACAATATAATGAGAAAGAGGAAAATCAAATCTTAGAAGTAGTGTACCTTGTATTTTAGTTTTGACAACTTGGTCAAGATCTCATTGGTTTCATTTTTGCCTTTTTTCATCTAAGTCAGTTATAATTAGTTGCTTGTTTGTCAAGGTGAATAGTTCATTCTTGTCGTTGCTTATGAAAATACCCTATTACTGTCTCATGACATATGTTAATGACTATTTTACTAATTTTGTCCTTATTAATTATTTCTTTTCCTCATCTGTTTTACATTGACCTTTTTCATTTCTTATGAAATATTGGAACAACTTGGTCTTTTAGTACAAATTTTATGTTTTCTTAGTATTTACTCACAGCCTAAAAACAACATATATTATAAAACGGATGAAGTACAATACATATCATTCTAACAAGTTTGAAGCTTTTAACTTAGTTAATGGAAATATACGATGCAGATGTTATAGATATTTTTATTTGGTTAAATAATTTTTTAACTAAGTTAAAATAATATAAAGGCTCAAGTTTGAAGTATCGGATCTATAATTTTTGAAATATTGAGTGTGACCAATACACCCTGAGGTCTAAATTTCATGGGTTGTGGCCAAATTATTATCCCTTAAACTCTCCTCACAGTTAAAAAGAATGTTGAACTGTCGGTCTAAAAAGTTACGATTATAAATATCCAAAATAATATTAGAAACACGATAGTTTCATAAACAGTACTCATTTACTTTAACCGCTCAAAATCAAACTTCACCCAATTTTTAAACAGGTAATATTAGTATGATGCACCCGATCAAATATTTTACTCCCAAATAAATCTGCATTTCTAAGATAAGTTTATAGTAGGAATTTAGTTATGAACTGAACAAACTCAAATAGATGTAAAATTTTATGATGATTAAAACTAGCCCACCCAACATAATCGAAAAGCCATTGATCCATTCCTTGAAGTCCCAAATTTGGTGTTGCTTGGAGAGGGGCACAAGTGGAGCTATCACAGGAAGTACAACTGTGTACTTCATTTGTTTTGGGGTAACCTTGAAGAAGATGCAAAGTATTTGAGTTAGACAAAATTATTGCAAACTATACAGAAGACAATGTGAACGTATCTTGAAGCTACCCATCTAATCTATGTCTATCCATCCCCGCCAGTTGTAGAGATTTCCAACTCTTAACCAAAATACTAGAATTCTTTGAGGTTTTACTTCTACCCGACAGCATCAATTATAATCTTGCAAGCAATCACATAGTCTTAGTTTTCTTCTACAAAAATAAAATGTCGGGGAGGAAGATCACGCACTTTTTATGTGTCAAAGAGTACGGAAAGTTAAAATTAAATTGTTATATAAGTTTTCGATTCAAGTTCAGATTATATTTATATGGTAGAATTTATAGCACTGGTTTCTGATAGTGTAACGAGCCTCACGGTAAGAGGATTAAACCTTGAAACATAAAATGGATCAAACATGGCACTAGATTTTTAGCACTACCCATTAATTGCTTTTGTACGAATGAAATATTCTTGTAAATCTAAGATTTACTACGTGTTTGATGAAAAATTTGTGGAGAATGTTGGGGGATTATGATATATGGCGGCAGGTGTGATTTTGTGCAGTTTGGACAATGACATGTATGATGATATGTTTCTTTTAGAAAGGCACATTTTAATCAGCAAATTAATGTAGGTAAAGCAAGCTATATTCAATAGGAACTGACGAATTTAAAATGACTTAAAAGAACTCCGATAAGTTTAACACAAATTCTTATATAATATCGTCTCACATAAGAGTTATTGTGAGACAAGGTGATTTTTTTAACATTTTAATATGACTAATAACTTGTACTATAATGACTTTTTAATTTAAGAGTGACTATTAATTTATCAATATGTGACTTTTATTAGAGTTATCCCTAAATAAATTATTAGTCACCCTCTATATATTTCAAAATCACTATAAAAATCTAAGTCTCGTAATAACTTTCATGTAAGACAGTCTTACACAAAACTTACTCTTAGTTTAAAATTTATTGTTTCGAGTGGATTAACAGCCACCTAAATTTCGTTAAATGCTAATAATTTAAAAGAAAATTGTTGGATAAATGCTGACTAATGATAGTATTAAACACTCATTAGACTAATGTTTCTTACTTGATACTTAAACACGAAAACCTAGCTAGAGATTAGAAAATTGACGCAAAATTAGGCCTCTAATTCAAATTGATTGGGATCGAAGGCAAAGACATCTATCTATAGAAGCAGTCTAATTTGGACAATAGTTATTTTAATTAATAAAATATTTAAAAATATTATTATTATATTTTGATTTAAAATTTACCTATGCTAATTTGTGCAATTTTCATCACACCAAATAAAAGACCAGGCAATATAATAACTATTTTTTGTTCCTTTTGTGTAACAATTGGAGTATCCAATAAATAAAAAAAAAACAATTAGAGTGATATCATCTACTCATTGCTCTCCAAATCTAAATATGTTGTTTACAAAATTAGTGAAGGAAAATAATGAATTCACCGTCAACTTCTTTTAAAATTGTCTCACATATGAAATAAAGAAATACTTGGATGTTTTTAATTCGGATAAGTTACAAAGGCTAATATAATACAATCGGGAGAGGGACTTGGAATCGAAACTTAGGATGTGACATGTACGTGTGAACAGTTTTGATGAAGTTGTGATACTTCCTTAGGCCATCCCCCTTTGCCCTTGAAATGTTAAGTACACTAATACATTAATTTTCAGGTAATTTTTTTCATTTTTAATCAGCTTTAAAGATCCATGTGATGCATAAAATTTATAATTATCTTTTATTTTAACCTATGTGTATATTATGTTTCATTTTTAATCCCCTTTGCCCTTGAAAAGCAAAGTACTCGACCAACAACAACAACAACAACTTTCATTATGAACCTCGTTTACGCGAGATTTAGAGAGATCCGGATATAAGCGAGTCTTACCTTTATATGTATCTCTACCAATAAAGAGACCGATTACATAAGATAGGATGACATTATTATTTACCATAAAACTAATATATGTATCTCTTACGTACATAATATTTTTTTATCGAACCATATATGATTTGTATAGACCTAATATAAAATTACATATTAAGTTGATTAAAAGATTATGAATACGTGGGTAGAATAGTATCTTCCAAGTAATGCATATGAGGAAATCAATTTTGTCTACACATGTCATTAGCTAATTAAGTATCTTGTGAACAAGAGATTCTACAATCCAAAAAAATTACTCAATTTGGAATTTCTTCCTTGATCAATGATTGAACTTATTATTTCCAACTACTCAAGAATAAGAATGTTAACATATTGACCAAATTAATCTTGTACATTGCATTTTGTTTCAATTCTTTGACTAACTAGTTTAAGAAAAATCTTCACACAATTAATTAATAATAGTGGAACAAAACGACAAGATAAGTCCTTAATTAATTTTTTTTGGGCATAATTAGAGTATTATTATAAATAATATGATTAAGAGTCGTCCAAGTGTTGCAGTTTGGGAATAAAATGACAAGTCAAAAACTATATTCTTGGGTTTTTCAACTACTTCAAGCTTTGATCTCATTTAAATCATCAAGAAAAATAATATATATTTTAATTTTCAAGTATATATCATTAATGTGAAAGGAATTTAGACTCTATTGAGACCTTTTCCCTCCTATTCATTTGATTTATGTATTATATCATTCTCTATACCATATAGTTTAATTTATATTTAAGATTTTAAGCATATATATTAAAATAGTTTACTAAAAATGACATAAGTGTTTTTTTCTTGATTAATAGTCTTATATTAGTTATTATCCGAGACAACTGTTGATTGTCCATATGCCCCAACAAAGTTATGATAATTATCTAAAATTTACCACCATAATGTAACTCCACAAGTCATTATACACTTTTAATGACATGTGACATGCATATATTTTCCAACGTATATTAATTTCATCATATAGACAGATACCCATCTATTTATTCCAATATGTATTATGTCGACATATACATATGTATTTATTCATTCCAACCTCGTATTATATCATACATACATTTACTTATATGAATATTAAGACTTAGGGCATGTTCGATGTTACATAAAAATATCATTTAGTTATGTTTTATGTTGATTTTTGCATGTTTTCTTCTCTTTTCCGTTAATTATTTCTATTCGTTCAATGCTATATATGCTTATTTCTATTCATTTTTTATATAATTTCGAATAGATCCTTAAGTAAATAAACTCACATACATATGAAATAAACTCTGAAAAACACTTATGAGGAGTAACACAACTCTGAAAAGCACTTATGAGGAGTAACACATAATGAAGAACATAGTGGTGATGAGAGTACATTTTGATGGGGTAAATCCAAGGATTAGGGTTGGGTCCAACAAAGAATATGGAAGGAAACAATACAAGTGAGGCATGAGAGGAGAGAGACTATCCATGAATGAATGGAAGAATCTAGAAATGATGAGGAGGACAGGTGTCGGTAATTGGGAGCCTATTTTCTCTGTCCAAAAACATGAAGTATAAAAGTATTGAAAAGAATATGTGGCCAATGAGAAAAAGCGTTGATCTTCGTTCTAACATTTTCATTGGCCTGTCTGTCTGTCTGTCTTTCCAAGGTGTACACGCATGCGCGTCGGTGTGGCTTTCTAATTGTGGCCAACCTTTTCGACTCCATTTTTAATAACTAGGACCGTTTCTTTTCTTTTCTCTTCTTTTCTTTTCTTTTCTTTTCTTTTTCAATGTGAAATACCTTTTTAATTTTACAATAATTATAATTTTAGGCCTGTAAAGAAATATAAATAAGATATAAAATTTATAATAAATATTTATATTAAAAGATCATTAAAAAGAAAAAAATAATTAATATGGACAAATATGTCACTGGAATTGTAAGCTATATATATTGTGAAATGAAAAAATTTATTAAATTCACATATATAGTAAAACAGACTAAATACTGTAAATAAAAATGAAGAAAAAGACTTTTAAAAAATTGCTATTATTTATTTATATATCCAAAATTAATGTATGATGAATTAAATTGAAGAAAATAGCAAAATAATGCATTACTCCCTCCATTTCAAATACATGTCATTTTAAGGTTACGTGGAAATACCAAGGATATGACAAAATTTATATTAAAAGACTAAGTTGCCTCTATATTTTATTGGGTCAATGAAAAAGAAGAGAAATAAAGCAATTAATAAGGACAAAGTTGGTAAATTAGTAATCGATATGTGATTAAAATTGTAATATTACAAGTATTATGAAACGAGAAAAATTAGTTAAAGTGACATTTATTTTGAAACAGATGGAGTATTATGTAAGAATACAAAAATTCTAAATTGTTTGAACTAAAATATCATTACCTCTTTTCTTCGTTATAAGATTACACGACTAATTTTTGTTTTGCCAACAATGTTTATTTATTAAGGTTTTGTGGGTGGTTTAACCTTCAATTTATCCAAGTCAACCATGATTTAAGTTTATATTGGTGTCTATATCATCGTCTTTGGCTCAATCAAATGAAGAAAATCAAATTAATATATATAACACCACTTTTTAAAATGGAACAACTTTTAAGTTTCTTGTAGACTAGTATTTTATTTTTTTAATTGGGCTCCTGATTTAAGTAAATTTTCCTTAAATCTTATCTACAATTAGTTTCATACACGTTATTGAAAAGTACTATTTGGCATTTTATTAATGAAATTGTGATATTTTCCTTAAAAAAGTTATTGAAACAAATACATATTAAAAATAACATTATCCCATCAAATTAACACCATTTCTATTAAATTATAGACCACTGTGTCTATGAACTAATTAACTTAAATTTATGTATTTGAAACTTAACTCAGAAAATTGTAGAATTGTAATATACACTCTATATATATATATATTGAGCATCTAAATTTGATAAGTTTGTACATCTCCTTTTGATCAAACTTTTCCATATATAAAATAATAGAAATAAAAAAAAGAAACAAATACTATCAAAAAGCTTTTCATCTATGAACTTTACAACAAAAAGGGAAAAAGACAAGGACAAAACTTGAAAAAGAAATTAAAGGTAGCAAAATAAGAGAAGTTTAGAACTTGAACTTCCATTGATAAGACTTTATTTTCCCTCGATTGAGGTACGGGAAAATTAACTTCCTTCCTCGTAAAAGGAAATTTATTTTCCCTTGATTGAGGGAAATTATTTTCCCTAGAAAATATTTATCCACCACTTATGCTACCAAACACCGAAAAATAGAATAATAATTTTCCGAGAAAATATTTTCCACTCGAAATAAACACACCCTAAGATGATTAATCTGTAAGATATTTCAAAGTAAACATTTATAAAAATTGAGTGATACTTATTAAATAGAATCAAAAGCACAAAAATATGACATTGTTGTATAAAATTATTCTTTGCGGCCATCACGGATCCAAAACATATATAAGATTCATAAATGTTGTGATAGATAATGTGTGCTTTTACTATCGGACTTTGAATATCCATATCCATGAAAAATAACATGTATATTTACGGCTTTGAATTAATGCTAAAAACACGCAAATATCATCCAAGACTAATGTAATGTCATTGATATTCTTTTAATATTCTTTAGTCGTCATAGGTACTGTATTCCATTATTCATGACTTCCATTTCATGATGTTGACTTCTGTTCCTACATTTAACACCACCCTCCTTCGGCTGAGCCAAAACCGCGTCCCAAATGGCAAAATCCGCGCCAAAAAAAAAGAGGTCAAACTCGGAAGATACAATACTGACAATAATATACCAAGAGCTTGTAGCTCAATTGGTACGGAAATGGAGTTTCACACTCCCCATCGGGTTTAAATTTTGATAGCCACAATTTTTTGATGAAATTTGTGGATTTCGACAAGCTTCTACTAGCCCTGAAGATAGAGCTAAGCCTCCATTGAGCTTAGTCTAGTGATCATACACCCCTTCCCCATCTCGCAAGCCCACTAATCTTAAAAACCCTATGAATGAGGTTTAATGGGTGGCCCGCTTATCCTTTCAAAAATATACCGATAATAATATACTCCACTCGACTTTTCTTTTGATTCTTGTTAATACTCTTTTGGGTTAGGGGTTATTTGATTAATAACTTTATGAAGAGATTGTTTGGCCAAAAAAGATGTTTTTCATATCCAAATTTAGCTAATGTGGGTGTTTGGGAAAGTAATTTTTCTGAAAGAGTATTTTCGACTTTTAGAATTAGCTTATGAGAATTTTGTTTATTGCCTCACAACTTTGTCATACATAGCTATTTTTTTCTGAAATAGATTTTTTTTGAGTCATTTTTCTGAAATAGATAATGCAAGTATATAACACAAATATTTAATGCAAAATTACTAGCTAGCAGTCAATTATCATGCATAGCCTAATACTCTAATGTTATAATCAATGTAATGTAAACAAGTTTGTAATTATGTTTACATTACTTTGTTTGGTCGGATAAGAATATCGTAATATAACGCCTACCATGATATTATAATTACCAGAAATTATGCAATCATATACTGTTGCAAGGGTTTTTTGATTTTAAAAATACAAAAATTCATTAAAAGGAGCAAGAAAAGCTCACAACACCATTAAAGTTCATACAACCGTCACTATTTATATATCGAGAAATTAAATTTATATATTATGGCTGAGAGGTCTAAATAAACGTTGATGGCTCACTAATCACTAGTTTATTATCGTTTTTAAGTTAATGGTAAATATCTAAATCGTAGTTAACAAGACTAATTAGGAAGTGCCTGAAAAATCCAACTCTGTTGTCAAGCCTTTCTCGTCCTCGCTAATGATGATAATTGACAAAGAAAGGGAAGCTATTCAACACCGTCAAATATTGCAATTGCTGAAATTATCATCCAACATTTGATTACTTCTGTACTTCACATTATTTATCGTTTTTGGATTGTAACCGAATATCACGAAAATACAAATTCGTAATAAAATTTAAATCAAAAGACTAAATTGTCTCAAAATTTTATTAGAAATGAAGAAAACTAATGAAAAAGAAAGATAAAAAAGTAATTAATAAGGATAAAACTGGTAAACTAGTTATTAATATGTCGTTAAAATCATAAATTGACATATATTATAAAACAAAAAATTACTTAAAGTGACAAATATTACAAAACAAAAAAAGATTTTTTACTAATTAAAAAGTTCTAAAATAGATGCAAAATTGCAGAATATCTTATACGCTCCCGAAGTACCTACTTTTCGCCATATTTCACAAGATGGTTGGACGAACGGCGAAATAGAAGGTGGGTTTTGTAGGTCTAATCTTCTTTTCTCTCTCTTAGGAGTATATGCTTCTCGGAAGTATTTTAGAATTTGTAGCAAAATAGTATGGTGAGAATATTTGGAATTCAAAAGAAGCCATAAAAAAACATACAAAACAGAGTCTAAACTACCTTTCATCTCACATAATAGGATGTTGATAAACTAAATGTCCCATTATAATGTTCCCTATTTTTGTTGGTGCCTCCATATGTTTTGCTGAATTGCATGTCACAACTTCAAAAAAAAAAAAATTAGTATATTGGGTAAAACCTTTAAAAATTACCACTAAAAATTTGGCTTTAAATTCATCATAATTATTTTTTTTTTGAAAAGTTAATCCTCTTATACCCCACCCCTCCCAAAAAAAGTGTTCCCTTTAAAATGCAACACACGGCCTAAGTTTATATACTAAAGTCTTTTTTTAAAGCTTACTAATGATGGAAAATTTTATTTTATTTTTTGTTATGAACAGAAATTATAGACTAAACAGAAATTCAGTTGGCCATATGCACTACTAATTCTTATGCAATCTTCTTGAAGAATAAGAGATTTTCCATAGGCCTTTTCTAAAATAGCGGTTCATATGCACTATTATTTTGTATCATTTTCTATAGATTTTTTGGAAAAGGAGTTTGTTTGAATTCACTTTGTATGTACAAAATATAAGTTTTAGTGAACATGTAGTTAATTCGACATTAATTTTTAAAATTAATTTGAATTCAGTATAACAGATTCAGGATTTTTTTAAAAAAATTATTAGATTTTAATATTTTAAATTTTGGGTCATGTTTTTCAAAATGTACTAGACTGTCGATTTACTTCCTAACATCCTCGGGTTTAACACCAATATTGTTTTAATATATTATACTTTGAAAAATTAGTGATTGATGTTCTGAAATTAAGACAACCGAGGTTAGTTTTTTAAAATATTAGTGTTGAATGTCCGAATACTACGGGATAAATTACTAAGGCCTTATTTCATTTAACTTTAGCTTACAACCTTACAGTTCCTTACAATTTCTTACAACTCTTTACGAGTGCTTATAGTTCCTTACGGTTACTTACGATTGCTTACAGCTTTTTATAACTAACTTTACAACTATTTTACAACTTCTTACAACTCCTTACAGTTTTTCTTACAGATTCTTACAAATCCTTATAACTAAATAAAATAGAGCATAATTTGGAATATTATGAGCAATATGGTTCAAAATTCGGAATATTAAAATTTAAAAACAAATAAAAGTTTTGATATTGGAGCATGTTAAGGTTAGAAATGCAAGTAATTATAAGCGAGAGTAATTTAATTTACAAGAGGAGACATAAGCCAGGTAATTGAAAAGGAGGGTCTTAAAGCAATCGAGTGCGAAAACAGACTCAAAGAAGATAAGGTGCTATCATGAAAGTGATGGTCGATTGATCCCCAAAGATTATGCTGCTGACCCATCCATGCCCTTGGGGTTCCAATTTAGACCCCATCAATTTAACCATGGTTACATTTCTGAGCCACCTTCTTATACATGCTTCTACCCCTCTTTTAAAAAGAATAAATAAATAAAATATGAAGTCTTACAAACGTAGGGATGACGAAATCTATGATGGCACGTTTAAGTAGGATTCCAAAATAGAGCGCCACTGTTCAGGAAAGGAAAACTTTGAGGAGGAAGACATCAAAGAATCACAACTTAAAAACTACCAAAATATATAACAACAAAATTCGTACTTGTATTGTCTACAAATAGAAATGGCAAACGGATTATTGTTTTAATTTAATTAATTTATTTTACGTTTGAATTATATTGGCTTTTAGTTGAATCGAAATATATTATACAAATATTCAAATTTTTAAATTGTATTAGAATTAATATATTGTTTAATTTGATTGAAATTTAGTGTAGTCGTTACAGTGTTACATTCAATAAATTTATTATAAATATAAAATTTATTAAATTAATTAGAGAATTTTAGATATACTAATTAATTGTTCTTCCTAAATCATTATGAGTTGGAACCGATTATGAATTATTGACTTAACTTAGATGATTAAATAATAATAATAATAATAATAATATTATTATTATTATTATTATTATTATTATTATTATAAATTAATAATGTATACAAAATAGAATTTATATGATAATATATAATTATTGTAATACTGGAGGTCAAGTTAACAAGTTTATTTTAAGGGAGGGCATGCTTAGATGTAGGTCTCTAGTTGGGTCACTCTATCTTCCACCATGAGTGGGGCCAAGAGCTGAAAACACCAGAAGAAGTTAGATTGTTGTTCCCAAGCAGCTTTCATGTATCCTAGTGGGGTCCCAACCTTTGTTTCTCCCTCTAAAAAATTATAAATATGTAGGTGGAAGAAGTGGGAAGAAACTCATTAAGGTGAGGGCACCAGTCACCCTTTATATAAAGGTTGGTGAGGGACTTTCATGACTCATTGCTCTTTTCACTACTTGTCCAAATTTGTGCTCATAATTAGGGAGGTGCCTTAGTGGTGCTGGTGGTGCTACATACACGGTAGAGTTATGGGAAGACAGCCTTGTTGTGACAAACTAGGGGTGAAGAAAGGCCCTTGGACTGCTGAGGAGGACAAGAAGCTCATCAACTTCATCCTCACCAATGGCCAATGCTGTTGGAGGGCCGTCCCTAAACTCGCCGGCCTTCGACGCTGTGGTAAGAGTTGCCGGCTTAGATGGACCAATTATCTTCGGCCAGACCTCAAACGAGGCCTCCTCAGTGAAGCTGAAGAGCAGCTAGTCATCGATCTCCATGCTCGTCTCGGCAATAGGTAAATATCTCATATTATTCTTTGTATTATATTTGTTTAAAGATGTAAAAGAAAGTTTTAAAAAACTCTGTAAATGCATGTTTCATTCTAAAGACAAGATACTTACGATGAAATTTATGGGTCAAAAACATATCAATTAAGATATGGACTAAAGTAAATTAAACATTATTCATAGAAGTAAATATGAAGTTACTTATCACCTAACTTTTAGTGATTATGACCCAACTTTGGTACGTAGTTTCTTGCAATCTTGTCAAAAGTCATAATTTATTTGCACGTATACTATTGTCATGTAATATGAGCTCTACCTCTAAGTACTCCTGTATTTATTCTTAATTCTCATCTCCGTTAACATTGATTTTGAAAATTCTTGGACTAAGTCATAAAAAAGTTAATATGAAACAACAGCATTCATACATAATAACGATGATACGGACTAACTAATATAACATTTATATTTCATTTTTATAAAACGGTCTCATCACCTTATGACAAATTAACTACATTCATTATCATGGTAAAACAGTCTCATCTAAAGAAATAATATATATGTTTATGCCTGTTGATCGATAATCATGCATATATGTGAAGAACTTTCTTTTCAAACCACCTCTTTAGCTATTTTTGGCTGTTTATTGTTTGGAGCTAGCTCATCTTCAGAATTTTCTTCTGCACTTTCTCCTTTCTTCAATTTACCCCTTCTTTCCCCGTGAAGAAAAAGGAATGTATTTGTATTACTTTTTTATAAATTTATTATCCAAAGTGGTCTTTCTTTCTGTTCTGTATTAATAATGTCAAAATGTAGCTTCTGAGTGGTTTTTCTCCACTTTCAGGTGGTCCAAAATCGCAGCAAGATTGCCAGGAAGAACAGACAATGAGATCAAGAATCACTGGAATACCCACATAAAGAAAAAACTTATCAAGATGGGTATTGATCCTGTCACCCATGAGCCTTTGAACAAACAGTCCTCTGATAATCATGATGCCCAGAACCAATTATCATCTTCATCCTCTAACAATAACAACAGCAATTCCGATATCAGCACCGCGGACTCCCTAAACAATCAAGCCCAATCGTCGTCATTAGAGACTAATTATAATGATCCTAGCACCATGATCATGGGTATTAACCCGAAATTAGAGGATAACACAAATAATAGCCCTCCAACGGATATTAGCTCGAGGGGTGGGGATGATCAGTCTAACAATACAAGCTTAATCGACAACATTAGCATTGATGACGCACTAATGAACTATTTATGGGATGATAATGACTTTTTACCCTTTGGAGGATCGGAGAACAACGCGACTATAGACTTGTCAACTTCGACATGGGAGGATGGCTCATCTTGGTTATTAGACTGCCAAGATTTCGGGATTCAAGATTTTGGGTTCGATTGCTTCAATGACATAGAAATTATGAACACTTTAGAGGTTCTAGACATGGGTGACAGCCACTGATGGGCACAAGGGGAGTTAATCAACAACTGCACAAAGGGTATGGACTGTGAATGTGCTACAAAAGCTAGCATGCATGTTCAATCGAGAGTGGTAATTATTTAGGGTATTTTATCTGTTTGTAATTTCGAAAGTTCTCAAGGTGGAGGTTTTTAGCCAACCATATTTGAGAAGCATACCGTACAAAACAAGTGATCCATACAAATAGTGGGGAATATTGGTAGCCATGAATTGTGTTTGTAAATTATTGGTAAAAGAAAACAGGTGGATGAGACGTCTTTCTGCGCGCAAAAGGAAAGCATCTGTACATAAAAATTATGTACGTGTTTAAAATAAATTATGAATTTATATTTATATGTACATGTGATCGATATGTTTATATTTGCATGCAATCTCATTTATTTCAAGCTTAGTAAAATGAGGCTTCCCTAATGCAATGTGCATAAAAATTGTTACAAACAAATAGAGATGGGCGAAAAAGGAGAGTAGATCCCAAGACTAGTCAATTAAAAGGAGATAATTTTGAGCAAACAAAGAGTGGGGCTTATTTCCTAGTTGTAATAATTAAAAGAGTATATATGTTATAAGCAAATGGATGCATATGGTCTAACGGTAATATAAAGGTTTAACTTCCAAACGTTTTACTAGTCTTTAAATTATAAATTCGTGTGAAATTACAATAAAAAAAATTGTATAAATAAAATTTAAATCTAAATATCTTATATAACTTCTAAAAATTTTACTAATTGAACTAATTAACATCCATAATATACGATATTTATTATAACAGACCGACCTAATTAAATTTCACTAATAAACTTCCTCTTGTCGGATGCAATTACTAGTAAAATTCTAAGCTTTTTTAACTCAATGATAGAAGTCTTTTCTTTTTGTACTTTTTTTTTTTGGGGTGTTGGGAGGGGTGGGGTCCCAGTGCTTGTGTAAAATATGTTATCTTCTTCCATTTTAATCGACCAATTATGGTCGGTCTTATTAAAAAGCATGGGACTATTTTTATATGTAGACTAGTGAATTGGTATGCTTTTACAACTACAAAAGGCTAAGCCCCTAAGACACTTTTAATCAATTTAGTTTTAAGTGGAAAAAATTGTCACCATTTGTTAGGATAGAAATGAATATAAAGTTCGATCAAAAAGAGAAAATTAAAATTTGATTCTTTCTAAGCCATATGTGTATAAAAGTACATATTAAAAATATGTAAAAATATATACTCACTATTGTTTTTGTTTTTAAAAAATTACATATCATATTGTTTACTCAAATTAATGAATTTCCAATTTCAAAACAACCTTTTTTCACTATGCTATCTTCTTTTTTTTACCAACAATTTTCTAAATGTCTCTATTTTAAAATAATTACCATCTATGTTACCTAAATGTCTAGGAATACCAACATATCTTCCTCCCTCTTCAAGAGGCCTGAAATACTCTTCCTCCCCGCCAAAAGAAAAGTTTTTAGGGGTGACAACTCGATTGTTTTATGACGTAACAAGTTAAGAAAAGAGGAATTATTGTGCTTCCTTCCACTAAATCAGTTATCATTCCCCTTTTCTCAACTTGGTAAGTCATAAAACAACCAAGTTGTTACCCCTAAATTGATGGTGATTTAAAAAATACCCTTAAAGTACGGTGCATGATCGATTAACTTTATAGTTTGGAATATAAACGTCCAATATCCCCAAAGTACGGTTTATTTTAATCTAAAAATCTAAAAAACTTGTAATATTCTTTTTTGATTCATATGAGACACAAAAACTTGTAATAACTTCCAAAAACTTTACTAACAGTTGAGTCAACTAACACCCACAAAATAGTTGCAATATTAGATATATTGAGCCTAATTTTCTTCATCACTATTTCTTTTTCAATCCTACCCCTTAAAAAATGAGAAGATGTGTGACAATTTAGGATGTTTCCTGAAATATGCACATCAATTCCAATTACCATTAAGGTGAGGTGCATTCTAAGCAACAAACCAAAAGGAAAAAAAAAAGGGGGAGGGGTCGTCATCCTATATCCACAACTAAATGGCCCCTTCGTTTTGTTGTTGGTGGTCTTAATCATAGATTCATAGGCTCATATATAGCAACACAAAGCACAACACATTTAACCAAGAGACGTTATTTTCAATCAATTTTGATCTTAAATTTTTTACATGTTTTGCATGTACCATATTAAGTTCTTATGTGTACAGATTCTCGACAAAATGTAAATGTTAATTTTATAGTACGAAATACTTTGACTAAACTTAGAATCTATATAGTGTCCATTGTCAATTTTCTATTCACTATATATATAAAGAATTTTAAGGAGAACTAAAAATACAACCCATATAACTGGACATAAAACTGTTTGATGAGAAGCTTAAACAAATTACTTAAAAAATTCCCAAATACGACGAGCTACATAGAGGACTTAGACAAAACCTGTTTAATGGTCTAAATTGTAGGCAAGACAAAGATTTTTAATTTTGAAATGTTTTCAAAAGATTATAAGTCATATTTCAAGTTATAGAACCCCATGATGAATCCATACTTAGCATTTTTTCACATTGATGCAGGTTACATTAGGTGGGAAAAATTAATCTTTGAAAAGGAAATGCACACCAATGAGAGCAAAGTGATGACGATCAGTTGTAGAATTATCTGTCTAATTATTTAATTAAGCACTAAATTGCAGGAAATTAAGTTACATCGATAGGATCAAAATGATTGATTACGATTTCGCAATTTTTTGCAATTGATGTTATTGGAGCTGAGAAATTGTGGACCGCATTAATTCCAGCTTATCTAAGCATGATTAGGTGCTGATGAAATATGAGTCAGCCTAATTAACCATTATACATTGAGCCACTTAATTTACATCTAAATTAAAGTTTAATATCATCCCCACTCATTTTTTTATTTTAAATAACATCGGTTTTTTAAAATTTTTATTATAACTCCTTGAACATAGTATTAGAGCATTTCTATTAGGCCTTTAATTTCATTAGGGTTATACTCCTTGCTATGTAAGGACATTAATTTAATTATTATTTAATTTAATTATTTTTAATTAATTTATAACAATAAAAATTAATTATAAGTTAAAAAATAATTTTTTTCAAATAATAATAATAAATTAATATATTAAATTGTATAATTTATTATAAATAGTAAATAGATATGTCTCTTTATTTTTTTCTATTTTGATTAATATACTTTTTATTCTTAATATCCTTTATATTTAATGTTAATGTGAATAGTCCCAACATTAAATTAAATTAAAATTACATTGAATCCACCTATTTAAAATCCTACGTGGCATCCTACGTGTCTCCGATACATTACTTCAACTCAACTTTTAATATATGTATATATATACGTGTGTGTGTGTGTTTGTATATTTTTAATTATGTCTGATATTGTTCATATTTTCATGCATTTACGAAATTATGAAGTTTTTTTTTTAATTTTTTTGTAATGTAGATGGAACAATCACATGTAAGAATTACATCAAGCAAAACAACTCACTAGTTAATAAGGTTACTTAATATCAAACAGACAAGTAGCAATTTATTCATGTAAATAAATACTGTTGACATTATATTTGACCATTTCACGCATGTAAACTAGTCAATACAATGTTGAATATGAAAATACAATAACTTATGCTGAAAAGATAATCAACCGAAAAACTACCAAATTTAATATACATCTTAATTAAATTTCTATTATAATAAAAAATATGTAACAAAAATACACATTTAAAAATAAATGAAAGTGAAAATATACTTCCATCTTAATCACTAAATTATGATGACCACTTCCTACTCCAAAAACTAAACCACTTAATGTAGTTAAGTGTGGTACAGAAGAGGGTCCCTTAGACTTGAGAACAACGGAGAAAATGAAATAAGCATTCTACCCTAAAAGAAGAATGCAAATATAGGGGCCATGGTCCTACTCCCAAAAAGGATAAAGGTAATGGTCCTAAAAATCCATAAAACTCTATTTAGTGGATTATATTTATATATATAGAATTATAATGTTGAATTATTTGATTACCAGTGAATTTTTGAATTATTTCACACCTTATACTTAATGTTGTTATAAGAAGAACATTTTGTCATATATATGTCGGAATTAAATGGAGAATTACGGGATCATCCAAAAAGACATGATTAAAGTTGTTTTTTAGGGTGGTAATAAAAGTAAAAGGGTATGTATCTTTTTACTGCTACTTAGTATTGGGTTCCGCCCATATTAGATAGGTGTAGATTAATGATTCCCACTTTGTGAACAAGAAGAAGAGATTTTGGTGCCAAAGTGACAGCAATAACCAATCATATTTGTGGAGAGAGACATGCATACCATACATAAAATAACATTTAATGTAAGGATGATTTGCCGAGCGTTCAAATTCCATTGTAGCAAGCTTTTTATATCAATAGTAACTTATAATCTATGATCATTTTTTAAATAAATTATAAGTTTACATATCAGTGACCTTAGTAAACGACTCTAAGGTGAACAAAAGCGTGAAGTCCACTTAGAAGCCCTCTGACGTGCGTTAGCGTACGCTTTAGTAAGGGATTATTAACATCCGTACCCTCGTACTTATACTCGCAATCATTTTTCTACCCGTGTCCTATTGAAAATTATTTTCAACCCCGACCTTACTCGATATATTAGAATTGTAGGTAAACTTAGGATTTTAAGTTCACCGGAGATATTCAAAGACGTAAATACCCTTTTCCTCTAATTCATATATTTATTGAATCTTTTTATATTGCCTCCATTAGACTATGGTGTTTGATTAGACCCATTAAAAGGAAAAAAACCAGTTCAAAAAAATCAAAACAAAAACATCATGAGAATTCAACATTAAGTTGATACAAAGTTAATGTTCATAGAAGATAACTCGCATTATTTCATAATTAATCCAAGTCTGGTATATTGATTAGCTCCAAAAATTATAGCAAAAGCGCACTGCAGTATTCTCGCATTCAATTCCGAACCCCAAATCCCCCACAATAACCAATCAATTCGATTAAGCCCAACAACTCAAATCCTAAAATTCAAAATACTCATAATCTAACCATACAAGATAACCCTAATAAGTTGTAACCACCAA
This sequence comes from Talinum fruticosum, assembly GCA_021018815.1. Classification (NCBI taxonomy): domain Eukaryota; kingdom Viridiplantae; phylum Streptophyta; class Magnoliopsida; order Caryophyllales; family Talinaceae; genus Talinum; species Talinum fruticosum. Next base: position 1,541,954 of record JAITYX010000105.1, read on the forward strand.
AACAAGGCGAGAGAGAGAAAAGAAGAACAGGGAAACAAAATCCCGAACGGACCATTTCCTCACCGCCTTGCTCTCAATCCTCATACCCTTCGCTCGTCGAAGGGCATCCACCTCCTTCAACAGATCAAATTCGACCCCCTTCTTCTTCGAGTTCATCGATGCACTTCCCAAGAAGCTTGTCGTCTTCTTTCTCTCTCTCCAGGAGCTTCTCTAGGTAGGTCTCAACGTCGGTCTTGTACCAAATTGCCCGGATGATGGAGACCAAGAAGACGAAAGAGCGAGATCAAAGGGATCCATGATTTTCAGCGAGATGGGCAGTGGGGAAGAGAGAGAGAAGAGGAGGAGGAAAGACGGAGAGAGTGGAAGAGGAAGAACAAAGTGTCGAGGTTTGTGAGCTCTTTATGAACTCCATCAATTTGGTTCTCTTTTAGGGAAATTCGATTGTGAACCAGCTCTTCTTCTTTAAGCCATTGCTTGATGAGGAGCTTGTGCGTTGGTAATTCAGCGATTTGATCGAAGATAGCATTAGCTTGACGAAGGAGAAAGAGATTGAGAGAGAGAGACAGAGAGAAGGGGGATAGGAGAGAGAGACTCGGATGTGGTGGTTAATTGTGTTTGTGAGAGTAATGAAGAAAGAGATAAAGTAGTTTAGGGTTAAATAAATAAATAAAATATGAGTGTAGTGAGATTCGGTTTTGTAAGGGCTTTTTGTCTTTTAATGTCTCCGGTCAACTTAAAATCCCAAATTTACCTACAATTCTAATATATCGAGTAAGGTCGGGGGTTGAAAATAATTTTCAATAGGACATGGGTAGAAAAATGATTGCAACATAGTACGAGGTGTACGGATGTTAATAATCCCTTTAGTAAGTGTAATTATAATATATCTAATCACTTATTCGATGTCATCATCTAACATATTCGATCAAAAATATTACTTGATAATAATTTTTAAGTATTTTTTAGTAAGTTTAACTCGTTCCAAAAACTTGCATCCCCAATTTTCGAACCCTTTACACTTTTGTGCGTCTTTGAGTTTTTTATATATAAAGTGGAGGCAGAACTTGAGAAGCTCAACAATTCCTTGGCAATTAGTGGTGATTTTGTCTCACGTTGAGTTTGAATGTATCAATGGATATGAACCACGTAGTAGGTTAAAGATGGCAACTCAAGTACTTCACCATTTCCTGATATTTTAAGGTACTTTGAATCTTTTATACAGAGGTATAGGATAAGTGTCACCTTCATTATTTTGTCTCCCTCCATAATTTTTTTTAAAAAACTTTTATTTATTTATTTATTTGTGGTTCATAAACCAAGCTTAACTAAATCAGTTTTTTTTTGAGGTGACTTAGAAAAATATATAAATTTTATGTTCCAGTTTAAATATTATTCCATAAATTAATTTATATTTCGCTTATTTTTATTATTCTTTGTTTTTACTAGGGCTTTTTAGTTAATTTTCCCATTATAGATTGTATTTTTCTTTTAATTCAAGCTTTGGATGATACTCATTCGAATCTTATGTTGTTAAAGAGTACATGTATAACAACATGTATAAGTAGATTTATAAAAGTTTTACTTTAACGATATGATTATTTTACGTTAATAATTTCACCTTTTAAATTGAACATTAATAATTCTATCTTTGAAAGTATTGAACAATAATAAATTCACCTTTGAATTCGATGCCAATAGTTCCACTTTTAGCCTTATTTATTTTTCAAACTGCCACTAAGTAACAAAACATTAATTCTACGTTAATGATGATATATGAGGTAATATATAGATGGGGAGCATTATGGATAGTAGATTATATAACCTCACATGTTATTGTTGTTGCCTAATCAAGTGTTTTATTTTAACTTGATGGTAGTCCATAAAAAAAAAAAAAGTATTATTGGATTTTAATATCCCGAACTTTAGGATATGTTATTCATAATATCCCGAACTTTAGGCTATATTGCTCATAATATCCCGAACTTTAGGCTATATTGCTCATAATATCCTGAAATATCGATTGACCCCATAACATCCCCATCTTTAACATTAATATTTTTTAATATCCCATACTTTAAAAACTAACCTTAGTTGAGCACTTATTTTTAAAATATTGGATATTAAAAATATTAGTGTTAAAGATGAGGTTGTTACTGAAATCAATCGATATTTAGGAATATTATGAGCAATATGACTCAAAATTCGGGATATTAAAATCCAATAATCCAAAAAAAATAGGGCTAAAGGTGAGATTGTTGATATCCGGTTCAAAAGGTGGTATTATTGACATTCAATACTTCCAAATGTAAAATTATAAACGTCCAATTCAAAAGGTGAAATTATAGGTATCTAATAACCCTTGAAGATACCATATCATAGTTTTTAAACATGGATAAAAAAAATTTAATTTAAAGTTCATTTACATTTATTTTCTATGGAAAATCGAATATTGATATTACAACAAAGGAAGAGGAAGGGGATCAGGGAGTATGGCTACTAAGCTATAAAACAAAACTGAACTTGTTAAATTGAACATAGAAGAGTAAAAGGTGATAATTCTACGTTAATGGTCCCGCATCTGTACTCGGCAAGTTGAACCATGAAGTCTTCGTTTTTTTTTTTTTATAAATTATGGAAAGTAATACAATATAAGGGAAAGTCATACCTAAAATTCATCGTATTCATAATCTTAATTTTAACTATTATGTCGATATCTCATCGATGCTCTGAATATCTGGTGGTTATTTACACATATTATTATTGATTTCCTAGGCTAGATTCATTTGTTATAATGGTCTCTTACTTGTTTACAAGGTAGAAGTAGTGGGTTTAAGTGTCGGGGACCCAATTTGACACTTGACACTAATGCTCCAACTTTACAATAGTCACTAAAGGGTGGCAATCAAATTCGTACCCATTTAAACTTCGAAATATAGCCCCATTTATAATTCAACTGGGTGGTGATAATAGGTTTTAAATGGGTATGACAAGTTTAAAAAATAGGTAAGGGTACGAGTTTTGGTTAGGACTTTATGCACTCCATATCTGTGCCTACCCTATATCCGTTTTCCTCATAAATACAAATAACCATCCATATATGTAGTTTTTGTGAAGTATTGGAGATGAAGCCCAAGCTCAACTCCGAAAATCTCCCAAAATACGTGTAAAACTCTACGCAAGCCACACCTATAAGATCTAACCTAAGCAAGTAAATCCTCTGTCTCTCTCTCACTTGACCAGTTCAATTAACTCGAATCTCAACTGTCTCTACTTCTTTCACTCGGATCCATAACAGTTCTTACAGTAATGAAACATTTCTTATTTGTACACAAATAAAACCCGTAAACACACGCAATACCCATACACCTATATAGATGCTATTTTTTAGCACGTGTCGAGTACAGATGCGGGACCATCCGTCTAGAACCCACCCCATTCCTATCACTAATAATAACCCCCACCCATTTGGGCTACTTTATATAGGCCTACAATCACTTTAGAATAAACTGTTTTTTTCATCATTATTTACCCTTCATTATATTTTTAAAATTTTCTATTCTAATTTTAAATAGAGAACAAAATATCATTTTTTTTAAAAAAAATAGTGGACATGAACTAGTACAATAATTTGGGTCATTCAGTTTTGTTACTAAATGCTAAGGCCAAGTAGAAAGAGAATAACAAATGGAAATCGTTTAAATATGGAGAGTTTTGGATGATGCAATTTATATGGTAGTTTTCGGTGTATAAACTCCGCTTTGATATAGTAATATTTTACTTTTAAAAAATTTGTCATATATTTCATGGGTTCCTATTTTAAATATATATATATATATATTTTTTTAAAGGCATCTTGTCATCTTTTCCATATTTAGTGAGTATGTACGACGGGTACTTTAAAATCGGACAAAACTGGTTAAAATGTTCATGTTTCTAAACTAAAACTAGTCAATCGATTTAGAGTCGGGTTCCTAAAAATATGAAACTTGTCCAAGTTGTTCCGTGTTTGGTTCACTAAACTAGAACATCGAATTGGAACGTAAAACCTAGAACATCGAATCGGAACGTAAAACCTAGAACATCGAATCGGAACTTAAAACCTCGAACATGGAATTGGAACCTAAAACCACAGCTACCCATAACCTTTAACAATATTTGAAGGTTTACGTATATGTTTTATAATTTTTTATGAGATCAAACCCAAAATTATATATATGATAAATTTAATTAATAAGCATAATCCTAATAAACAAGTTACAATATTGTACAAAAAAAAAAATTATAATTAGGGGTGATGATATTTTTAAATTTAAATTTAGTTGTTAGTTAATTTCAGTCATTTGGTTGTATATAATTATTACTTAATTAATAATATAAATTATTGCTGAAAGCTCGATAAGTTGCCTAAAATTCAAGAATCGATTAAACAGATTCGAGTTCTCTATTTTAGGGGACGTTATGGAAAAAAGTAGAACAATTGGGGTGAGAGAGGCTCGAACTCTCGACCTCAGGATAACTCAGAAGCTATGAGACCTACGCGCTAGCCAACTGCGCCACCACCCCTCGCTGTTACAATGACGTACGATAATTTAATACTAATGTAAATCCCCAAATGCAAGTATACACACTAATATTTTTTAATTAGTTCATATAATACTTTAAAACTCATTGAATTCAATTTAATTCTGTAAAAATAAGTTCAAAATTTAATGTATAAATATAATGGAATTTAATTTTAAAAAGAGAGTTTCACCGAGTGCTAAGAAAAAATAAACTATTTGATATATACGTTTTTTGAGATTTTAAGGTGACTAAACCCTTTTTAATTTATAGGTGACTAATTCAGGTAATTTTATAAAAGTCACTTTAAATGAATAATTAATCATCCTCTCAATTAGTAAACATCACCTTTTTCCATCAACTTTAATATGTCCATTTCACAATATCTATACTATATATAATAGCAATCTTTTTCAAAAGTATGACATGGTGGCTTGAGAGTGAATCTATGAGTTTCGTCCAATAAAAAAAATGATCATTTATCCTTAAAAAAATAGGTTTCTATTCATATATGAACTCTCTTTTACTCTTTGCCAAAATAATAATAATAATAATAATAATAATAATAATAATAATAATAATAATAATAATAATAATAATAATAATAATAATAATAATAATAATCTATGCAATATATAATAGTAGTCTTTTAAATTGGTCAAATATTGCGATATGGGAGTGATTATAGGAGTTTAGGGTAATCTTAACCATAAAAATTACTTATCCATTAAATATGAGCCGTTGATTTAAATAATTAGATAAATAAAAAATATAATTTACCCAATAAAAAAATTCCTTTTATAAGTGGACTCTGCTCTCCTTTTATGTGTGTGTGTGTGTGTGTGTGTGTGTGTGTGTGTGTGTGTGTGTGATAATATAGTCTTATTAGTATTTTTTTCTTTTTTGGTGCAGAGTATTTTTTTCTCCTTCATATGTTGAAACAAATGTTGAATAATGGTAATTGACTTATGTGGAGTTAATATTTCACCTTTCATATTTCTTTTTTACAATTTTAAGGCCTTAATTTAGGTTATTTTAGTTTTAATTATTTGCAATGTAAACATAATAGAGTCATTGTTTAGGATCAACAAAATTTAGGAACAAAAAAATGACATATTTGTTTTGGTGAAAAGAGAAAAGGGTTTTAGAAATACTGAAAAACGGATCAAAGGTATGTGACTTTGAGTTATAGATGCCTAATTCTAGCAAGTTTGATTGTTTTGGCAGTTTAGCTTTAATATTTAAGCATCTCTTGATTTGCCCTTTAAATCGAATAATAGTGTGTACTTTAAATTGGGGAGAAGGAGTTTGAGATAATGTATTGATTGATTAACAATAAATCTTTGCAGTTAATTTTATCTAAATTTTCTTCGTAAATATAAGGTCAAAGAATAGAGATAAATTATCAATGTTGTCATATAATGTTTAAAATAAATTGAATGCATTTCAATAACTTACCTCAAATATATGAGATATCTTCATTATATGATTTTTGCCTAACTTGCTAAATTGCATCAACGCCAAAAAAATAATCTTAAGTTACCTGTCTCTAAAATTTGCATATATTCTCCCTTAAAAATAATTTTCTTAATTCACTACCTACTTGATCATTTATATGATTTATAAAGCCTAATTTGGTAATTATTAAGTTGAATTTTATATGCTTCACTTGCTAATTTATGCAAAAGTGAAGTTGTCATTCTTTCTCACTACCTTTCTACTTTAAATAATTTTAATATTTATAGAATTTTTGGGTAAGTTTGCAAAATGAATTTTCTTTCACCATACATTTTGTCATTGTATGTGAATGTTTACAATCAGTACATTTATTATTTAATGAAATTTCTCATTCCTTTTTAGATAACTAGGATGTTATAACTTTTAGAGAGAAAATATAGTTACAAATTAAGTTTCAAAAGTGCTAAAAGTGAAGCTAAAATATGTGAACTTATTTCGCAAGTTGAGCTGAATGTTAGGCAAATGATTGAGAAATATAAGTGATTTAAGGATGCAAATGTAAGAAGATAAGAGATGGAGTCTCAACATAAAGTTATTTATGATTAAGAGGTGGACTCACTGTTTGAAATTATTTATAATTAACTTATATTGTCTATAACCTCTTAAGGATAATTGAAGAGTGTATGAGGAAAAAGGATTGCCTTTGTATGTAAAGGTAAGTAAGAATAGGTAAATCATTATATTCACCCTATAATTTTTACAAAATGAGATCTCTTTATGGGTATATGTGTACTTTTTAAGGGTTCTTGTAATATTTGAATCAATGATGTTTTAGTAGGTTGCATGTATATTTATCTAGACGTTATGTAGACATCAATTAAGTAAAATAAGTATTGACTTTGTACGAGTTATGAGTTATAAGATTGACATTCTCTTATTGATTTGATGTAATTATATTGTAATATTAATTTGTGACATAATGATATTTATTGTTATCTATAGGTCATCTAATGCAATATCTACCAATCATATATTATTCCTTTTCTTACTAATATTTGTCTTTTGATACCCAAACATATTGTCACACTATTCCTATAACCGTATGAGAGAGGTTTATTTAAATTGTTTGATTCTTAGAGGGGTTTAATTTATTAATGTTCCAATTCACGAGTATAACCTTAAAACGTTGATGATATTTTTTAACATTCTTTTTTATTTATCGTTTTAGATTCTTTATTTATTATTTAGAAATTTACAATGATTGAAAGATGAATGTATACCGGGCTTTAATGATTTTTATGTGTTGGGTTTTAACAAATTTGATGAGTTACGAAAGCGTTTTCACTGTGAGAGGATAACATGCAAAAGAATGTTGTTGAATATGAAACCATTCAATAAAGTCAAATGATCGAGAAAAAGAAACTCATAAGTACAACATCACTCCATGATTCAATAATTTCTTAATGTATATATTGTATAACATTATTCCGTGCATACAATGGGTCCACACTAGTATATCTTAATAAGACACTCGTACGAAACCTACTGAAAATAAATTTAGTTAATAAGAAATGAATTTCTTTCAATCTAGCATAAACAAATCATTTCTATTCAATTTAAATAAGATTAACAAAAATTCGTTAGAAAAGAAAATAGGAGCAAATAAAAAGAGACATTGGGGTGTTAGCGGTCTTACCCCATCAAAAGAAAAATACAAGTTTGAATATTTAAAAAATGTATTTGTTTTTCAATAATTATACTATTGATCTAGGGTTTATAAATGTAATGACATAACTTGAAGGAAAAAATTTAATTTTTTTAAAAAAAGGACTATAAAAATAAAAAATACTTTAAAAAGACATAAAATATTATATATGATAATTTGAATATATAGAAGCAGATCTATAATATAATTTATATTTGTGGGACCTTAAGCGCTCACAATATCAATTAATTATATCCTTGGTTAAATTAAAATTAAAAATAAAATTAAAATTAAAAAAGGGAGGCTATCTTTTGGACAGCTCAACGCAAAAGGAGCCGAGATTTGTAATTATCGGCGTCGTTTAGTATCATCGGTTCTCTATCTCTTACACCCTCTGCTAATCGCCGATCTGAACCTCCGACCAGCCATCACCATTTCTCTCGACGTCTCCGTCAGGTAGCTCCCCGGCGCTTTCTGTGTCCTGTCTGACATTTCTAATTTTGAATTACTTGCTTGAAAATTCTTTCATTCTTCGTCATTTCATCTTTTCAGTTGTTTTAAGCTATGGTTACTTTGAGATTTCGTGTAATTCTATTGAAATTCTGTGTAATTTTTCAAGGTTAGAGCTAAATTTGAGGCAGTGAACATTATATGGTGTTAATCAATCACTGCTGGAATGCTTAAATTTACTTTCATGTTAAATCAAGTTGGGCAGGTATGTATAGACCCTCATTTGCACCAAATCTAGCCATCCCATGCTTTCAATGTTTGCATGAATTAACTTATGACATAATAATAGCTTAAAATGTAGTATTGAAGCAATACTAGTTTGTAGAAGTGTTTTGGCAGCTGTTCCCACTCTAGGAGACCTCAATTCTTCTGGCCAATTATAGCTCGACTCTGATTTAACGATGAATCAAGACCCAACAAGAAAAGAAAAGAAATGAGAAGTACTAAGTTTGGATTCTAATTTTATTTTGTTTTTGGGGTATGGTTGTTACTTGTTGGTGTGATGGGATTAGTTCTATATTGTCTTATTTTTACCATCTATTTTTGTACATTTGTTCTTATTCTTTTCTCAAATTAACATGCAGGGTCCTCGTGAGAGAATTGACTGACTTATGCACTACACATTTTGGTCATCTGAGAATTCTATTCCGTCAAGACTTGTTGAAACTTATGATAATCCAGGTATATAAATGGTTAGAGGAAAGGATGCCTGCTGGGAATACTGTACCCTTGTTGATGCAACAAGGCAGAAGGTAAGATGTAATTACTGTCAACGAGAGTTCAGTGGAGGTGTTTACCGAATTAAGTTTCACTTGGCTCAAATAAAAAACAAAGACATAGTCCCCTGTGCTGAAGTCCCAAATGATGTCCGAGAAAAGGTATTGAATAGGGTAACCTTCCCAAAGAAACAAAAAGCTCATAAGAAGCTGAAAATAGACAATGTGGCCAATGCCCAACAAAACAGTTCTTCTGCTAGTGGTCGTGCCCAGCAGAATGCTTCATCCAGCAGCCAGCTTGATAGCCCTGGTTTGTGTCAGTTATCTCCATGCATCTCACCTCATGTGCACCCATCAGCTGATGATGCTCAGAAGCAGAAGCAGGATGAAGCTGATAAAAAGATTGCTGCATTCTTCTTCCACAATGTTATCTCATTTAATGCTGCCAAATCTGTTTATTATCAGGAAATGGTAGATGCTGTCATTGAATGTGGCGTAGGATACAAAGCTCCAAGCTATGAAAAGATTGGTACATCTCTTCTTGAAAGAGTAAAAGGAGATATCGATGATTATTATAGTAAACATAGAGATGAATGGAAAGAAACTGGCTGCACACTCTTGTGTGAGTCTGTGTCCAATCAAAGAGGAAAATTGTTCCTAGTGTTCTCAGTTGCAGGCCCTAAAGGGGTACGATTCCTCAAATCAGTTGATGTATCATCTCAGCCCGATGACGCTCATTTCTTATTTGATCTGCTTGAGTCAGTTATTCTGGAAGTAGGGATTGACAAGGTTGTTCAGGTAATTACAAATGGTGACACTAGTTTTGTCTATGCAGGAAGATTGTTGATGGCCAAGTACACCTCTCTGTTCTGGTCCCCCTGTGCTTCCTATTGTATTAACAGAATGTTGGAAGAAATTGGTAGGCTCAAATGGGTTGAAATGGTACTGGAGGAGTCTAAAACAATTACTACTTACTTATATAGTGATCCTTGGATTGTTTCTACCATGAGAAAGTTTACAGGTGGTATGGAATTGATCAGACCAAAGATTATGAGATTTGCAACCCACTTCCTCTCATTGAGGGCTATTGTAAATCAGGAAGACAGTTTGAAGCACATGTTTGCACATGCAGAGTGGCTTTCATCCATCAACAGTAGACTCCCTGCTGCCCATGTTGTTACTTCATTGTTGTATTCTGAGAGATTCTGGATAGCTGCTCATGAAGCCATGATTGTCTCTGAACCACTTCTTAAAATATTGAGGATGGTAGACGGGGACATGCCTGCTATGGGCTATATCTATGAGGGGATAGAAAGGGCAAAGATTGCAATCAAGACATATTATAGGGGTGTGCAAGAAAAGTATTTGTCAATTTGGGATGCAATTGATAGGATATGGAATTTACAGCGTACTTCATCCTTGCATGCTGCAGCAGCATTACTAAACCCAGCTATTTATTACTACACTACTGTAAAAAATGATCGAAGAATAAGGAATGGATTTCAAGAAGTCATGATGAGATTGGCAGCTGAGGAAAGTGAAAAATTGAATTTACTAAAGAATATCCTGTGTACATAAATGCACAGGGCGCTCTTGGCACGGAATTTTCTATATTGGGTAGGACATTGAATTCCCCAGGTATGTTTTTAAAGCCTCTGTACATTGAAGTCTAGGAATTATCTGGCAGCTTTCTTTTTCAAATAACATAAAGCACTCGGCTAATTTTGTGGAACTACTTGGGAATACAAATAATTCTGCTTCTCATCTTGTTTTCCTATCAATATGATAAGAGATAAAGATATGGTTATCTTCAGTTGGCTATCTTGTACTGAGATTTGTCAATTTTTGCATAATAAAAATAATTGCATGGGCAAAAGCAGAAGGGTCTCTTCTTGCAATTACTCATTGTGAGTGGTTTCTGTGAGCATTTATCTGATATTAGTTATGTTCATTTACATCTGTAGGTGACTGGTGGGCAGCGTATGGCTATGAAATACCAACATTGCAAAAGTTGGCAATACGAATACTTTGTCAGCCTTGTAGTTCACACTGGTCTAGATGGAATTGGAGCACCTTTGAGAGTCTGCACACCAAAAACGCAATGCCACTGAGCTTAGTAAATTCACTGGTTTGGTTTTTGTGCACTGTAATCTGTACTTGCTAGCAATCTGTAGCAGGATGGATGGAAAATCTAAGCCTGTTATATATGATGAGATAGATGTTCGTGCTGAATGGCCCACCGAATCAGAAGTTTCCTCTCCCTCGTGGATGATTCATGGTTGGATAACCTATCTGGTTCTCCTTGAACTTAAGTATTTATACAACTACTCTAGCCTTATGTCGCCATGGAATCTATAATATTTTGAATCTTCATGATTCTTTGCGGGGAAGATATACTTTATAGAGGCTCTTTGCTATTGTTAGCTATAGACCTTGTTACTGTTCTTTTGTTTTCCAGTAGTCTTAAATTCTTAATAGCTGAAGCATACTGCAGGGAGCACTGACGATGGTGAATATTTGCCTCCTGGGATGCAATTGACGGAAGGTCAAGTGTAGCGCTTTACTCACCCTTGCATGCAAGAGCTGCTGCCCCCATGTTGCTACCTGATTTTGAAGTTTGTCCAAAGTTGGGAATGGATTTCTAGAGGATGCAATGGGAATGGCAGTAAAAAAAGTTTACCATATTGAAATCCCTTGAGAACATTCTCTTCCTGCATTCATACAAAATGCAGGATACTCTTGCTTCAGAATTTTGAAGGATGTCGAATTCCCTAGGTATGTTTTGAATCTAGACTTTTCTACCTGTTCTTCCTGGCTGGCTATACTTGCCTAGTTGTGTGCAACGATGTGGGAATACAAACCTTGATTTCTCATTACATGTTGTGATCCCATCTTTTGAAACACTATTTTTTGATATTGACCTTCGACGGAACAAATAAGTCTACATTGTGAGACTGCTGTATGCTCTTCCTTAGGTTTGTGTAATAGTCCAAGCCTGTATGTTTTTGGATTTCATTTGGATCCAGAGGTTATCTTAAATATCATGCTGAGAGTACTCTTAGATCTAAGCCCAGCCGAGCTCAACCTCTCATTAGTCATCTCTTGGATGTGGTGTTTTTGCTCGGTTTCACTGTTACTCTTTGAGCATTCTTCTTATGTGGCTATGTTCTTTAGACGACTGTCGGGCTATCAAATCCTAGCATTCCAAAAGGCAGAAATCTAGGTTCAAAGCCTGTTACTGAAAGCAAACCTGTTGGCATTCTAATAGGTAAGGTTCATGCATGTTTCTGCTAGCTCATTATCAAAATGAGCTTCTTGTGCTTTTCATGTTTCTTTTCCTGAGCATGTTGTTGTAAGTTTAGGCAATTTAGAACTCATAATTTTCCCTTTGTCAAGATTCAGGAATCCCGAATATTTCAGCTCCGTAATTGTAACGGAGAGACTAATAACTAATCAGTCGAGGACATGGACAAATTTTCTTGCACTCATTGGTGATTGGTTCACGATCAAACTTTCTTTACCTGGTGGTTGGATGAAAGGTAAAGTTTGCTTAATTTGAGTTTGGACAATTTTTCTTGAAAAATATCCCTGATTTTTGAAATTTAGATGAGAAATTATGCGGTAACCAATTCTTTTTAGGTTGGATAAATTTAGATAGTAAGTTCAAACAATATTTATGCGGCACCCACTTGCTAGGTTAGTTTAGTTGAGATGCGTCACAAAATTTGTTGTAAAGATGTCATTTATTTATCTCAAGTATGGAGTCTTTGAAGGTTGTATAATACTTCTCATCCTCTATAAGCTTGCCCCTTCTCTTTTCCTGTTATAGAACAACTGTATTGTGTTTTTACTATGATTGAAGCCCTTCAATAATTGATCACAATTTAAGTCAATGTGATCAATTCTTTATTGTTCAAAACCCTCGTGTATCTTGTCAGTCTGTTGAAATGCTGGAAAACCAACCCAATCATCCAAAATGATGTTAATTGTTTTTCTTTTGGCACTTGTGGACTGTGGTCTTATTGTGATAACTTCGCTTTTTCATTAGTTTGCCGTCATGCACATGCATTCTGGAACCATGCCATGTATGATATTAGATTTGACAAGAATCAAATATGGATGCTGCAGGGATTGCAATGAAACAAATAAATACCCATGATCGCATGCAAGCCTCCCACACCATGTTTTTTCCTGCTCCATACAGCAACTTACGGACAAGTGAAGGAAACAATTCATCGGAGCCAACGTTCTCAGGACATAAGCTCTCATTTGGTATCTAGTAGTCACTGTCAAAATCCTTGGAAGGATGCAATACACAGGCACTTTTGGTAACACCCAAGGAGAATCTAATAAGAGGCCAGGGTTATGGCAAACACTGAATCGGGATAGATGATCTGTTCTTGGATGTAGGTATTGTTGAAAAGCTAAAGGAGGAAGAAGAAATGAATTCTAGACATGCATTTGGCAATCTTTTAATTTCATTAAGCAACTATACAGCATCAGCACGAGACCAGCATCAATCATTGACTGAAAGAAGTCAAGTTACCCCCAAGAGTCTTGACTTCTTTCGGCAAGAATAAGGATGAACTGCTGCTCATGCATCTGCGTCGCTCACAACACATCGAGATGATCATCGAAATGAATGAGGATGATCACTGAAGTGGATGAGGAAGCTGTGTATAGTGGCGAATTTAGAAATTATCTGCGTCAATTTTCAGAAGTTTTAAAATTTGAAACTGCTGAATGATATTTTTATGGGTATTTATATTTGATTTAAAAATTCTGGGCCTTACGTAGGGTGGGGACAATATTAGCAAGAATGAAGTTTTAAAATTTATAACAGTAGGCACATGGTGTAATTGTAATTGTAGTTAGCCGGCAAGCACAGTTCGTGTTTACCGAAAGTTATGTTTCAAGTACCGAAACTATATTAAGCGTTCAACCTAAGCAAATCAAGAGAGTTGAGAGATATGATAATTAAACTAATCCTATAAAGTTATAAAAGAATGTCTGTGTTATGATTTCATCATTTAATAAATTAATTAATCAACACAAGCCTAAATCTACCCAAGTATATGAAAATATTTAGGAGCAATTGGTTGCATAATTAAAACTTAATCAAGCAACACTTTCGAGGGTTATGAGTTAATTTAATTTTTCTAACCACCTACTTTCGTGGGGTTAACTCAATTAGACTACAAAAATAACAACGTTGAACCTAATTATAATTTGAGCTATTTCCATGCCAAAATTCCACCTATTCTCTATACCCATGCCAAGCAAATTAGATCCAACTTTTGAGTGATAGACCAATCACCCTAAAATTCAAATAAAAATTCCTTTCGGACATTTCATCCAACACATGGTAACCACGAAAAAATAATCCCATATAAATAAGTATAAATTTGATGGGCCAAGGCTCAAACGAGATCAATTAGCCATCGGAGAAAGTAATCACAATCAAATCAACCAACTTTAACAACTAATTAACAATAAAAAATTTAAATAAATCTAATAACTAAACTAGAGAACAAACTAACACAAATCGATTTGAACAAGAACATAAATTAATTACTTAAACTCAAAAATAAATAATAAATAAATAATTTAATTATAATTAACATCTAAGCTAATACAAATAAGATCTTTAAACTAAATTAAACAATCAAAATAATAAATTTAAAGTAGAAAAGAGGAAGAGAGAAAGAGAAAAATCATGCTTGAATTGAAGTTGAAGGCTTGAAATCCAAAATCTTGTACAATTATACACTAATCTCCCCTAATGACATTTTAGTTTGGCTAAATAAGAACCTTAGTTGGTCTCATCAAATCCCTAAAAATCGAGCTCCCCAAAATCAAAGCCAAAGTTGTCTTTTTATAACCTATAAAAACCGAGCAAAAACAAAACTAGGTTGTTACACGACGAATGCAAATCTGCACGGTACTTGTGTGAGTTAGCACGACCATGTAAAAACCGCATTGGTGCCTGTGCAAATCTCTAAAAATTTCCGGTCCAGCTTGCACAGCCGTGTAAGCATGCACCGATAGATATGTGAGTGTACACAGCCGTGCAAAAACAACAGATGGTGCTCGTATACACTATTATCTTTTTGTGTTTTGCTTCCTTTTTGCTTAATTTTTTTCTTATCGAGTCGATTCATTCTATTACCTAAAAAAGTAAATAAACCAAATGAAATTCTTCAATATATATATATATATATATATATATATATATATATATATATATATATATATATATATATATATTTTGATGCGTAAAAGGGAGGGGTGATGGTATTAATTAGACAATAAAAACAACTCAAAGTCCATCACTGCCGGATCCAAGATATGATCCGGGTTATCTCCATGCGAAACCTTAACAGATGGGTCGAAGGGTTGAAAATGTGCTAAATAATGTGACAAACGATTTCCCTCCAAAGAAACAAAATCAAACGAAGAACAAAGTTGTGAAATATTATCGATAATCAACCCAATACTAGAAGTAATCGAAGTCTTCCTGTTAAGCTTCGCGACGAGGGATAGACAATCTCCTTCAAAGACGACATTCCTGAAGCCCCCTTTAAAACTTCCTGAATAGCAAACCGGAGAGCCCAGGCTTCTTCAATTTCCGGACCTAGAAAACCCGACGCTTGCTGCACCCCTGCGAGGACTACATTACCGCAACTATCACGCAACACCGAGCCCACCCATGACTCCACTCCCCAAGCTTAGCTGCGTCTACATTGACCTTGAACATACCTGCAGTCGGTGGCTTCCACACACGGTGATGTACATGTCGATCAATCCCAATTTTTGATTGTTGCTCTCGGTACCCATTTATCACCCCAACAACCCAATTTGTAACTCCTCCTGGTTGTATCCTATCATCACCGAAGAACACCTTATTTCGAGCATACCAAATACCCCAAGTCACCACCACAAATTCCTCCAATCATTTACAAGTAAAAAGACTAAATAAATAAGAATATAAATAACGTAGTATTTAAATCAAACAGGAAACTAGAAAAACCGTTTATAAGAAGGCTAGTACTTTTGATCCTCCAACATTTTGGGTAGACCATCTAGGGTAGAGATTAGCTGAACTGATGATGTATAACTATGGACCTTGTAGTGTTTGGTATAACTTTGGTTCTTTATTAATTGTATATTAGCCTTTCGGCTTATTAACTTTGGTTCTTATCAAATTAGTTGATTTTTTTCCAGTTAAATTTCAAAAATACTTTGAAGTAGAGATCAATATAATTTATAGAATATTTAAAGATTGTGTGTACGTTAAACTAAGTTTTATATATATTATTTTTAGACATTTCTATATACTTTAACTCAACCGATAAAATCTATAAAACTTATTGTCAAAAATCTAAATTTAAATTCCGTCTACATCAACCTTTTATATCCTTAAACCACAAAAATCGGGGCTTTGAACTTGGATTTGGTAACCCTAATCGTAATGCCCCAGTTACCATTACTTAATAATTCTCTAATTCGAGAATATTAGGTAAGGTCGCAGCGGAAGTTAACGATCGAAGGCTTCACCGCCGTCCTAAAGATAGGACAAGGCTATATAATTAGAATAAAAGGGCTTACAATCTATGCTTGACCCTGATAGAAGTAATTACCTATTACCCGAATTTCCAAGTCATCTCACAATACGAGTTTACTTGTTTAGTAACACCATATTTATACAACCTAGACTTTTGTCCATTCCACAAACTAATATACGACGTACAATAATTCCCAAGGTCATACCTAACCCCGGTTGAAGGTAGAGTCACTGTGAGCGTCTATGTACCTTCGATTTGCGAATGCCACGTGGCTGGCTAAGGTTTGCCTTCGTCGGACTTAATAGATGGTTGATTGTTCGCCAATGCTTCTTCCTAAAACAAAAACAAGTAAAATATTTTGAAGTGTGAGTCGAGACTCGATACGAACATTCCCGCATCTGTAAAATAACTTTGAAGAATATATTGATTGAGCACGTGCATTTCAATTCATTTTGGTTTGAAATCGGGGGAGAGAATATAAGTAAAATTGCTTGCGGTTATTATCCGGAAGTGGAACCCCTTGGTAATTGATACGATCGTTAAACAGGTGTCACCCCGGGCCGATCGATAACCCGAGTTGACGCCGCGCGGTATAATTGGCGGGCCTAAGCCCTTGGTAATTGATAATTGGGCGGGGACCACTTAATTAGGTGGCAAAACTTGCCTTGTAAATGATTCATAGTTATTTATATATATAAGAAATATTGAGATTTGATGAAATATGTGAGTTTTCGAAAGGTACGAGGCAATGAACGTACTCGAATTGAGAATATTTGTTTCTCCCCTTTACGGAAATTTGAGTCACCGGCTATTCGGCAACGGAAGTGGCCTCAATTCTGTTTAAAATGGATTTCTAGGGTTAATAATGTTTCCTTGAGTTTTAATGCTTGAATTTGTATAAGCTTTAACAACGTATTTCATTTCCTATATTTGTATGAAAATCGATTAAACTAATGTTTGTATTACTCAGCTTTACTGCGTTGATTCCATTTCGGTTATTGAATATAATTTATATTAATCAAAGAAGTTGATTAGGCTAACTAAATACCCAATAATGTTGGTGTTATTCGATTTGCTAGCTGACTTGGATTGAAAATGGTGTACATATAAACACAACACTTATTTTTAATTCCTTCCTCACTTCTCCCTTCTCTCGCACTCAAAACCCATAGTTAAATAATTAATTAATCCATCAAATGCCCTTCCATCGGAAGGTTTCACAACTTTGCTGAATCGCCCAAAATTCATACATATACCATATTAAGGTTATGAACTTTATTCTCCCAACAAACTTCATATTCACACCCACAATTAGGCATGCCTAATGCTCAATTACTTTCCATGCCCGTACACTTGCACATTACTGAATTTCAACCTCTACGCACGCATTCTCCTTTTGTTTGCTCAATACAACGATTGTTCAAAATATAGCAATTCCACCAAATTGTTCAATTCCCGTACATACACCATGTTAAGATCATAAGCATTGTTCTCTCGACAAATTTCACATTCACAACCACTATTAGGTATGCTTAATGTTCAAATCTCCCTCACATGTCTACACTTACACATTGCTTAATTTCACTCTCTACATACCCATTCTCATTATACCCATTCTCATTCATTTGTTCAATATAACCATTCCCAACACATAATAAATTCATCCGTTTACCCAATTCTATGATAACATCTCCCGGACTCATTCACTAATTCATAATCCCCTCACGAGA
This sequence comes from Talinum fruticosum, assembly GCA_021018815.1. Taxonomy (NCBI): domain Eukaryota; kingdom Viridiplantae; phylum Streptophyta; class Magnoliopsida; order Caryophyllales; family Talinaceae; genus Talinum; species Talinum fruticosum. The sequence goes on from JAITYX010000105.1 coordinate 1,560,198, forward strand.
ATCACATTCGTTCTCATTCATACAATACACAACCAATCCATTAGGATGCCATAACTCGATTATTCCCACCAATTTGAATTTTCCCCAATTTAATCTTTGAATTCACTCCACAAATATATTTCTAATCATAATTCAATTTACAGATCACAATTGCTCAAATAGATAATGAAATTGATAATTTAGGGTCTAGAGTTTTACCTTCAAAACCAAGAGGGGGCAGCCAAGAGGAGGGTGGAGTGATGGCGGTACAGCTGGACTCGAGCGGACACCGGCCAGCACCGGCGGCGACTCCGGCGGTTGCAGCAGCTGGTGGTTGGCTGTGAAATTGCCCGCGGCAGGGAACCGGGCCGCGCCTTGCGGAACGCGCGGAGAGCGAGAGCGCGGGAGAGTGAGAGAGATAGAGGGAGAGAATGGTGGCCGGCGCCGGTCTTCCAGCCGGCGTCGGTTGTGCTGGTGGCCGAAGGAGGTGACGCCGACGAGAGAGAAGAAGCGAGGGACGCGAAGTAGAGCACGCGAGGAAGAGGCAGAGCGGCAGCGCGAGGGAGAGTGAGAGGGAGCTCGCCGGGCGGCGCCTAACGCCGGCTTCCGGCCGGCGCGGTGGCGTCCGGTGGCCGGACTGGGAGGCAGAGAGGTGGTGAGGCAGGGGAGATGCGAGAGAACGAAGGAGCACGGGAGAGAGAGGAGCCCGAGCTTGAATATTTTTAAGTTGCCTCAACATTCCGGAGAATTCTTTCTCTGGAATTTTCTTTAGAAAAATCCGATTTGGTTATTCTATTATTTTGATTGATTTATTTATTTACTTATTTTGTTTTCTTTTATTGTTACTTTTAATTTTATTTTAATAACGATGCTCACAAATCAAAATCTTATTATGAGATTTTTATTAGGGCCACTTCGTTGCCTTAGCCGCATAACATACGGATAAAAAATAGTTTAAATATAAGATATCGAATTGAAGTGCACGCGCTCGATCATATAAATCCTGTTATTAATAAATAAATGATGTGATTTAGGGTCGGGTTGTTACACTAACCCAAGTAAATCCAATATTGAGCCAGACATTTACCCCAAAAATCAGTTAGCTCAATTTAAAAATCTTAAAAAAATGAGTGATGTATGTATGGTGAAGTACCCTGTTGGTGTATGGTGTTCAGCTCTTGCTTCCTCTGTAGGTAATAGTAATACTCTATTCGTCTCATATAAATTGATAAAAAATTTTGTTTTTAAATATCTCTCAAGAATTGCCAATTTTCTTTTTTTTTTTGTTAAGTTATATAAAATGATCTTTTAGTTCTTCTTTTGAAACAATTGAGTAATAAATAATATCCTTTTATTTGTATTAATTTTTTAAAATTTGATAAATTTTAGAGACTATCATATAATAATTACATTTCTTTCAGTGCTTAGTAGTATAAAACAATTGAGAAGATAGTTTGGTTAGGCAAGTTTTATACTATACTATATCTATCTCAATATAAAACTATAATATTATGTTACTATGAAAACGTACTTTTATAATAAATCTAAAAAGAATTGTTCCTTATTATTATAAAATTAATTTATATTTCGACAAATTAATGGCTAAAGTCTTCAAAATTTGAATTTAAAGATTAATCACGATACTTTGATTAAATTAAACTTGATTAACTGTCATGTTTGATTCACTCCCGTATTATATTGTATTATCTTTTATGACTTCTATAAATAAAAAAATAACTTTTATTTCTTATCGTATTAAACTTTAAAAGAATTAAAAAAAACCTTCAATTTCATTGAGCTAAAATTCATTTCCCCTTTTTTTAAAAAAAAAGACAAAAAGAAAGCCATAGATTTCATGTATCTTGATCCATAAAGATAAATTATTTATATTGTTTAATTTATTTGTTTTGGTGAAGATCTAATGAATGAAAGTCTCTTATAAAACTCGCATACCAAATCACTTCCATTCTGCGCATTTGCTTCAAGAAATGTGGGCCACTATTATATCCTTCACCCTCCTTACTTTATGGATAGCCCGGATCCTGACCCGAACCCGGATCCGCCCACCACTGCCGCCGGGCCCCCTAGGCCTACCCATATTCGGAAACCTCCTCTCTCTCAGCCCGGAGCTCCACTCCTACTTCGCTGCCTTGGCCCGAACCCACGGTCCGATCTTCAGCCTCCGCCTCGGCGGCAAGTTCGCGGTCGTCATATCCTCACCGGATTTGGCCAAGGAGGTGCTCAGGGACCATGACGTCACCTTCGCCAACCATGACGTCCCCGCCGCCGGGAGGGCCGCCTCGTACGGTGGCCACGACATCGTCTGGAACCCCTACGGCCCCGAGTGGCGGCTGCTGCGGAAGGTCTGCGTCCGAGAGATGCTCGGCCACGCCACCCTCGACGCCGTCTACGGGATCCGCCGCGGCGAGATCCGTCGCACCATCCGGTAATAAATTCCAGAATACCCCAGCAAGAGTTGGTTTTTGCACGATTATCTAATCAATTTTCGTCAAGTCTTATCCAGATATCTTGAGGGTCGGGCTGGGTCGGCGCTGAATTTAGGGGAGCAGATGTTCCTGACGACGATGAACGTGGTGACGGGGATGCTGTGGGGCGGCGGCGCGGCGCAGGGAGATGAGGAGAGAGAAAGTCTAGGGAGAGAGTTCCGGCGGGTGGTGGCGGAGATGACAACGCAGTTCGCGGTGCCGAACGTGTCGGACTTTTATCCGGGTCTGGCCCGGTTCGACCTGCAAGGGGTTGTGAAGAAGGTTAAGGATTGTGCAAAGAGATTTGATGGGATTTTTGATAAGGTGATTGATCAACGGATGAAGATGGGTGGTGGTGGGACTGGGGAGGAGAGAGAAAAGGACTTTCTGGAAGTGCTGTTGAAGATGAAGGATGAGTATGAGGAGGTGGAAGAGGACGGCACCAGCAAGCTCTCCTTTTCCATGACTCATCTCAAAGCCGTGCTCATGGTATCTGCTTTCTTCTTAATCCTCAATCAACACCATCTATACTGGGAAATTTGAATGTTCCTGTCGATGAAAAGAAGAATGCAGTAACTCTGACATTCAAATCGTTGTCTGTCTATGCAGGACATGGTGGTGGGAGGCACAGACACTACATCAAACACTGTCGAGTTTGCCATGGCCGAGATTCTGAACAAACCCGAGGTGCTCAGAAAGGTGCATGAAGAACTAGACACAGTGGTTGGCACTGACGACATTGTGGAGGAACACCACATTCACAACCTCCCCTACTTGCTAGCCGTCATGAAAGAAACACTGCGTTTACACCCTGTTCTTCCTTTGATGGTCCCTCATCGCCCCAGCGAGTCCTGTGTCATTGGAGGCTATACCGTCCCCAAGGACACCCGAGTTTTCGTCAATGTATGGGCTATCCATAGGGACCCTTCTGTATGGGCCAACCCGTTGGAGTTTGACCCCGAAAGGTTCCTAAATGCTAAGTTCGATTTCAGTGGGAATGACTTCAGTTACTTGCCCTTCGGGTCAGGGAGGAGGAGCTGTGCAGGGATAGCAATGGCAGAGAGGATGGTTCTGTTTTCATTGGCCTCGATCCTGCATTCATTTGATTGGAAGTTGCCCGAGGGAGAAAAGTTGGAGCTAGAGGAGAAGTTCGGGATCGTCTTGAGCAAAAGGGTACCCCTGACCTTGATCCCTGAGCCTAGGTTATCTAATCCCTCTCTTTATGAATAAGAAGGGCTCGAGTTCACGATTCTGTTTTGGCAAGATGTACAATTATCTTAGCTTCAGCAGATCTTACATACTCTGTACAACATTGCAGATTTTAATGCACTGGTTAATTGTTGTCACAGCCTGAACAGTTTATGCACTGTGGGTTGGTTTAAGATATGTTAATAAACCCTATTTGTCATGCCTAATGAAGTAGCCTTTGTTTCGTAAGAAATATGTGAACTACTGACAGCCAAGGACACGAGCATGATCATTGGAAGATAATTTCAGGTAGCACTTAGCTTTGTCTTCACAAGATTTTTTTATCTTCGGGTTTGAGCTGGGTTCATCTATACTTGAATTCGGACTTATTTATTTGTTTTTTGAAATGGACCAATTAATTTTTAAGTTTGGTTCGAGATTTGTTTAATCTAGCAAGTGTACATGCCCTTAGCAGGTTTTTCAGATTTAGAATCGTTTGTGTCATCTCCCCTCTTGTAATGAGAGAGAGGAGGATTCAGGGAAGCGACTGAATCGACTTAGGGAGTGAGGATTAGTAAATTAATAATATTTTCTCTGTCCCAAAAGAATTTCCACTATTTTTTATTTGAATGTCTCAAAATAATTGTGCATTTTTAAAAAATAGTAACTTTAAATATATAATATTTTTAAATTATCTTTTCTTTAAACTTTAAAAATAATTATGAAATAAAGGAAAATTTAAAATAACTCATTTAAATTCAAATGCTGAGGTTGTTAATGATATTTTATTTATTAAAGAGATAGATTCATTAATTTTTCTTAAAATATATGAAAAATCAAAGATGAAAATATTTTTGGGATGGACGGACTAATATTTGTTGCTATTGTTTACATAAAAAATATTATGTATGTAGAATTTGAGTTTTAGTTTTTAGACTAAAATTCGGACCTGACCCGAAATCACTTATATCTAGACCTATCCAAAACCATAAGGACAAGGGCTCTTTTAAGACCCATCTGCGTCCCATTTGATTGGACCAATACCCTTTAATTTGTGACGGATCTTATGGATATGAGGCAGATCCATGACCCTCAAGCTTGCTAACCTACTGGGTTAGCCCTTAATAAGGGCACAATGGCGCCAGCTTTCCATTTTTTTTAAAAAAAAGGCAATATAAGGCATTGGGTTAGTTTAAGTCGCTTAGGACTTGGCTAAACCTATTCTTCTACATGAAAATCCCAACCCAATTAGTTAATGTGTCGTCAGTGACCCACCCAATCCAATTAGATAATTGGTAGGATTTGAAAACAAGACCCAGCCCATTGACTACCCGGCACCATGTACGCCCCTACATACCTTAGTTTATCATTATCTATGGTATCTACAACTACGACATCTTCTTTTTATAAAATAATAAGTAAGTTTATCTAAGCGTTCATATCCATCGGAAAGTAAGGGGAAACATAAGATAGGGAAAAGGGAAAAAGGATAGAGGAAATTCTTACATACCTCTAATACGATCGAATCCACGTATTCCCGTTGAATGGTAAGTTATCTCCTGCTAGATTACCCATTTGGTGGTTTGGTGGACTTTTACATAATCCATTCAACATGTGTTACTCTTATTTAATTACTTTATATGATTAGACAACCCAATCTAAAACAACATCTACATTCTACATAGTCGGACATTATTTCCCAAGTTAAATTTCAATACATATTCATTCATTTTTTTCTCAAGGGAATTCTATTTTTAGTTTTTTTATTGTATATATCAATGCATTTTGATTATTTTGTATTAAATAAAGTTATTCATTAATTTCAGGGCAAATTTAATTTATTAGGGAAAATTGAAACATGACATGATCATGTCAATTCTCAACTTAATCCGATTGCCTCCAAGCTCCCATTGATGAGTAGGGTATCTTGCAAAATTAGCACACTCACAGCACGATTAGTAAAGTTTTTAGTAATTATTTTACGAAAAAACTCTAAGTTATGATGTCACTTACATCGACATTTGTGCCTCCTTTTACACTGAAAGAAAAAAAGAAGTTAGACTAGACTTTATTATTAACTTCTCATGGTAGTTACTTCAAGCACAATTTATCTACCAACTTTTAAGGAATGGGGCACCAACTCAAGTCAATAGTAATGCATCTTTAGGGTCTAAAGGTGATCACTAAATGAGATTGCCAATATACATCATACATAGTGCTACTCTTTGTCACAAAAGAAGCATATCATTGCAAAGGCATTTTCCACTACTGAAAGGCACTAAGATTTTGTCCCTATACAAACCAGATGCCTCCAAATTAATGGAGGTATGATTTCCAACTTGATTCCTTACTAGAATTGATAATTCAAAGTGATCCCATTTTCAAGCAGAGGAAGCAGCAGCAGCTTCGCAAACTGGTAGATCCTTTTCAAAGTTTGGGGAGATTCCAAGGATGGGGTTGCTCTCAAAGAAATTGACAGGCTTCAAATCAAAGCTTGATGACACTGTTGGCATTACTGGGAAGTCCTCTTGACATGGTACGTGGTGGAATCCTAAGGTGTACCATACCACGATGTCCTTCTTCTCTATCGGCCTATCCCTGCAAATGTCGTGCCCGTCTTATCTTAGCTCCTCGAAATAAAGCAACTAAACAGACAAAATTCACCCTATTGTGATCGTTTTCAAAGGGAAAACAACCTTTGAATTCTTATTTATTTATATTAAAGATTTTTAAACTGAAAAAATATTTTCAAAATTTTTTATGGGATTTTTTGAAATCGGTCTCTCTAAAAGCATCGATGCTTACAAAGGTAAGCTTGTCTATATTTAATCTCTCCATACCCCATGCAAGTGGTACTCACATTGAGAGTTATATTTTGTTCATCTCTAATAGGCCTTGTTCACATTCGGTGTCAAATTTGTGAAGCGAATGAAATTGATAAAGATGGTTAGCTGAATTAAGGTTAATTAGGTCGATATCACTTCAATTCAAACCCATATCATTAATTAGTCTAATTTTTCAGCCTTTCAAAAATTGGGAATAGATCATTTTTATGAGTTATAGTGCATTCTCTAGCCAGCCAAAAGGGTGAAATTTAGCTCCTTACCTTTCAGACCATGTTGCAAGGGTGTCTTCACCGTGGCTTTGGTAAACAAATGACCCACCAGCCCACACCTCACTTCGGTTATATGGAGTGACCCATATCTGGTTATTGGTGAATGCCCCTCTCTTCTGGGGCGGATCCTCCAAATCAAGTATGCTGGCCGCGGTGCCACCGGGACTACCTTGTACCCCGTAGGGTTCCCAACCCGAGTCTTCTTATTGGGATTAACCACATGGAACTCGGACGGATCATAGAGCTTGAGCTTGATCTGTGCGTCCTTTTCTGTCTTTGCGACACTCCTAACAGTCTTCAGGTAGCTTTTCCGGGGATTCCCGGGGAAAGTTTGTTGCCTTTGGAGGTTTACTTTGACAAAGGAGTTGTCGGAGCCGTCAATGTCCATGTCAAGATAGAATGTGATGTAGTGGTCATGGATGACCCCAATGACATTTTCAGAGAGTAGGGTGCCGTAGAGATCTTCCTGGTTTGGCACTTGGTTCATGTTCACGAATGGTGTGCCTTTCACCATCAAGATACCACTCAGCCCCACCTGTAACAATTAATCATGTGTATTCTCATTACTAATGATGTAAGTAGCTAGAAAATCTGAATAAGGCAAGACTCACTAGATCAACATTATTTATACATATCTTTTTATTAGAAAGAGACATTTGATAATAGTATTTTTATCCTAAGTTGAAATTAACTATGATCGCATCAGCATTTCAACTCTTATATTGTAGACCTGAATCTATATGATAGATCAAGCCACGTGAGCAGAGCATTTTTAAAACGAGGGGCATGTGCTTAAGTGAGACCGTCTTACCCAAGATAAACTAAACTGATAAGCACAATACAAGCTAGAATAAGAACACGACCCTTTCATCGACAACAAACTAAAATTTTCGGAGTCAACGTTATAATTGCCACTTGATTATTCAAAATACGTAATATTCTGATTCTAATATACTTTGCTGAATTTATCTAATTTGATTAAATCTTCAATTTAGTTCGCTAGTCATATAGAACTATTGGCACTAGCTTAAGAACAAAAGACGATGAGAAGCCATAATCTCAAAACTATCAATGAGATACATACACAAATACAAGGCTTTGATGTCAAGAACCAACGCTGGCAAAAATTTGGGTTCGGGTGAAAATCGAGTCGGAAAATCGGTCATTGGACGAAATTTTTTGTCTTTTCGGGTCGGACAGTTCGGACAAGCGTAAATTCGAGTTAAAACTGGGTTTAGACAATAAAAATAGGAAAATTTTATGTCCAAGTTTAAAATTCGGACAAAAAGTCATACCCGAACCCGATTTTTTCGGGTCGGATAAATTCGGGTAATCGGATCAAACGAAATTTTACCAGCGCTATCAAGAACACACCAAGTATATATATATATATATATATATATATATATATATATATATATATAGAGTAGTATAGTAGATAAGGGAAGAAAAAGGCATGTACAAACCTTGACTCTAATGAGTCCATCTGCTTGAAATTCCCAATCGACAATGTAATCATAGTTAGCTACTGAAGCTGCCATTCTAACCACTAATGTGACTTTTGGTCTCACCTCACGAATCTGCCAAACACAAAATCATCATATAAGAAAATTGGATGAAATGAACCCGCATTTGGCTTTAGGATAGACACCATATAGTAGTCGTCACCAATTTGGCATCATCGACTCCGGTAAAGGAAAACCCCCTTTGAAAAGACATGTACTAAAAGACTTGGTTCCACTACAGAAGTGGTTCATGTCACCTCCAAAAGTGACCCTCTTGCTTGTCTCCATACAGAAAAAAGTGCGAGCAAATTAGTTCCAATGTATGTGAATTGTTTTAGCGTTACCTCCATCCCAGTAATTGGACTCTCTGCGTGTCGCCATCCTATATCACCTGCATAACTCTCGAACACGCAGACCATATTCGATCGCACATATGGTCTTCCATCGCCGGCCGCAAAGACTCCATCCATGAAATGAGCATTCCTCGGGCAGTCATTAAGCGGTTCAAGAGGCATTGCCTGCAACCCAAATCCATATTCACCTGCATCCATGTACGTCTTAAAGTACCATGCTTCGGTGGGGTCCATATAGGGAACAAACAGCTCCGAGACCATCCCTTTGTACATCACATTCCTTAGCTCTCCGGTACCCGGGTCACGGAACATGGCCTTGGAGATGACTACTCCAGCTCTCGGGTCGGGTTTGAGGTGGAATTCCCAGTTTGCCCATTTAACCTGATGCCCATTGTCAACAGTGAAGCTTGGGCCTTTGGGCTGCTCAATGGAGATGGGGTTGATGGGCTTTATTTTGTGATGGGCATTTTGCTGGGCTGAGAAGCGATAGTCTGTATTGGCGGCCTTGGGAATGGGGATGTTCCTTCCACGATCAGAAATCTCCACCACTTGATTGGAGTCCATGTCAACAATCACTGTCAGCCCTTCGATTGGTCTCATGTAGAAATTAGCCGTGTCCTTCATTGAGTAGCATTGAACTTTTATCAACCTCCTCTTTTCCTCTTTCTTGCCAAACCACCCTTATATAATGCCATTATTAATTTTTAGCACTTAATATTATAGTAGGAGGGAGTAAAACTCAAAACAACAAAATTTTAAAAATTTTATCGACTAAATCAAACTGATATCTGTAAAATAAAATTTTATAATATTATATATATTATGATAAATCTTGATATTTTTGCGTGCCTGCGTATGATTTCATTATATTTCTTTATATCTCGTCTTACTTGAGTGTATTAAAACTTACCAAACGTTACACATATAGAATAGTAAGGTAAAATTAAATTTTTATTCATATAAATTTTTTTAAAAAAGAGGATATATTCTATGCTTAAAATCTATGAAATGTCCACCTTTGCTAATAAAACAATTAAGTTAGGTTTCATTCTTTTATAATTAATTCAATATTTATTTATAAATTTAATTTGTAATTTATTATAAATTAATTGCACTTCTATTAATTATTTATAATTGATTTGTTTATTTGTCCATTTGTTTATTGGTCCATTTGTCCATTCGTTTATTTGTTTGTGTTTTTATTATTTAATATTTATTGAAAAGAGGTACGCAATACAAGACTAATGAGGACAGGAAGCAAAGTAATCTCTGTCAGAGGTTTCAATATATAATTCTATATATTTGTCATTAACTCAGCTAAACGACATCTTCAACGCTACTACTACTACTACTACGTACTATTATTATTATTATTATTATTATTATTATTATTATTATTACTCACAGTAATTTTGAAAGAGCGTCAATATTCAAGCAACTAACATCATCTCCAAAGCAGAGAAACCTAATGTTATATAATTTAACCTAGCAAAATAATCAAACCACGACAATTTCTTGGGGGTGATGTAGGAGATTAAATTGTACATTCTCGTACATATAATAATATCAGAATATATCGATTCGTATAAAATATTAAATCGAGTCTTAAAAATATTAAAAATATGTATTAGAAGGACTTCGCTTATATATATTGATAAAATTAGATTCGTAAGAATTAAGAATATGCTATATCTTATGCTTTTTTTCAATAACTATTACTACTATTAATTTCTTTATATTTAACGTTATACATTCTTATTCACATTTTTAGCTGCTGTGGCCCTTTTATTACACACACACTCACTAGGTTCCCAAAAAGTAAAGGAAAGAAAAAAGAAATAAAACCATATTACCTGTGGAAATGGGCAAGCAAGCTACATCCATCAAGTCAACCCCACGCGCCACCACCGTCCGATTAAACTCCTCACTGACGAACGGCGTAAATGTGGCAGTATTCATCTCCTCAATGGTCATAGTCGGGTACCCGGATAGCGGGCCCGTATCGACCCTAGCAACCCGACCCGAGTCCAGGTCCACTGTCAACACGTGTGACACCCTGTCAACACGTGCAACGACGGAGGCCTGCCTAGGTGGCAGCGGGTCCCCTTCCTCCACGTGAGGACACGTGACTTGGGGGCTCCTCGAGCACCACGGAGTGGAGCACGTACGACTTGGAAGCCGTGAGGAGCTTGTGGGAGGAGAGAATAGACCGGACCCGGTTCAGCTCCTGAACCGTGAGTGGGTCGAGCGGGTGGCGGGGGAGTCGGACGAGTGGTCCTCGCGGTGGCGAGTGTGATGGTGGGGTTTTAGTTCGAGCTCCTCCGCCAACCTTTTGGCGGAGTTGAGGTTGTAAGAGGGAAGAGCGGTGTTCCAAGTGATTACGAAGAGGATGAAAAGTGCGAGGAGAAGAGAGAGAAAGCTTAGGAACTTCCGTCGTCCTTCCATGGCTCCCTTTCTCTCTGTAAGAGCACACTGGAACTGCAGTGAAATGGCTGGAGATTAATATAGAAGAGAAAGACACCTGTGTGAGTGTGTCTTCCACCAAAAAAAAAAAGATACGTGAATTTTTTTTTTTTAATTTTTGGGGTTGCTGCCGTAGGGGAGCTGCAAACCAAAATAGTGGAGGAAAATAATGATGGAGAAAACAAAGAAATAAAGAAAAATCTGGGAATCTTGAAGATTCTTTCTTGCGATTTGGAAATTGTTATCACTTGGTACTGCTACAATATTTGTAATGTAATGTTAGTTGTCGTTGTTTAGTTCAAAATTAGGTACTTTAAAGTTTAGATTGATATTTCAGCCACTTGCACCTACTGTGTATATGTTAGATATTAAAAATTAAAGATTAGTTATTATTAACTATTATAAGTTGTTACGGTTATTTATTGTAACTAACTGTTTTGAATTATTAATTATTATAAATGTCAACATAAAAGAGGCCTTTAGGAGAAATGGAATCGTGTGACTTCAAACTTTAACACTACACAATATCAATGTAATGTTAAATAAATTTAATTTGAAGATATCTAGCAAGTACATATATAGCAGCATAGTAGTCACAACTAGGGCTACACGAGTCGGTTAGATTTGAGCTCAACTTGAAACCTGCCAATCCTTTGAAGTTTAAGTTTGAGCTCGATTTGAATGGCTCAGATTTGGCTTGGGCTCGATAAGGTTTTTTCCTTTCTTGATTTTCTTAAAAATTTTTAAATTCAAGAATATAATTAATGTTAGATTTTATATTTTGTATTAGATTTAAGAAATAAGGATTTGAATTAAGTTTTGGTGATTTCAAATATAATTTTATACCCTCCACATGAGTTGTTTTACATAAAAAGAAGTGAAGGACTTAACTTAAACCGAACCAAACCGAGCCTTGTTGAGCTCAAAACTCTGCTCGGATTTGGTTTGACTCGAGCCCAAACACTCAACGATTCGGCTCAGTTTTATTACAATCCTAATCACGACAATAGCTTGCTAACAAGTTATCAAATTTTCTAAAACTAGTGTATGTAAAGCGTCTAATTCTTGATATTTTTAGAAGCAAATAGTAATAAGTTGAGAATTTTGTTTAATAATATTCAATTTTTAATTCCCTGTGATTCGATATGAGTATATCAATTAAGTATATAAAATGTTTACTTTTAAATTTCTTAGGAGTTTTTTATTTAAAAAATTTATTAGATTAATGGTTGTTGGGGATTTTTTAATTTTTGGTGCAGGTGGTTGTCAGGTCTTGAAAAATTTCATTCAAGTTGTTCATTAAAAAATAAAAAAATATTTTTCATCAAAATTGAAAAAAGTATATCTATAGACTGCCTCATGTTTAATCTAAAACTAGTATACCTAAACCAGATACATGCTGGTATTGGAAGAAAGTCTGCAAGGTGAAAGAGTTGTTTAAGGAAGGTTTTAATGAAAATTGGCAATGACAGTTAACACAACCAACCTATTACCAAGTGCAAAATGGATACAAATGGTTCATCGGAAATAACATTAGGGTCCCTTGGGACAAGTTGGTGTCGAACAAGTACAATATTCCCAAACACTCATTTATTTTGTGGATTTTAGTGCACAAAAGAAAGCCCACGGTAGACAGAATATCAAAATTCATGGAAGGGGTGGATGTCAAATGTAAACTTTGTGGGGATGCAGATGAAATAGAATCCAATGAGCATATTTTTCTCCATTGTTCTTACACCAAAGTAGTCTGGAATAAAGTGTGTAGATGGTTGAAACATGATATTACTGCGGACTCTCTGGATACCCTGCACAATGAACTACTAACACGGCCATGGAGCACTAAGCAAAAGAAACTGTTATACTCAACATATGCAGCGCACCAATATCATATTTGGATGGAAAGAAACGGGAGAACATTCAAAAGGCGATGCCAGACAGAAGAGCAAGTATGGAAAGCAATAGCATTTGATATTTGTACTAGATTCGACTATTTGGCTAATAAGAGCCAAAAATACAGCACATGGAGAGATCTAATGAACAATACATGTCAGTGAGAATATATTCTTAAAAGTGCTCATCCCTTTTTCAAACAGAGGTAGTTTGGTAATAAAATCCTTTCACTTATTACAAAAAAAAAAAAAAAAAACTGCTCCAATCTACTTCTACAAGGATTTTGGCCATACATATTAAAGTTTATGGATAATACATTATCATATTAAACGACCTATTAGCTACATGAATTAAGTATAATACTCCATCTGTCTTTCAAATATTTTTTTATATTCTTAAAATGACATTTTTAACTAATCATTTAATACACTCTGCAGCTTTGTCTCGTTATTATTAAACTATTTTTCTAATAGTTAATATTCAATATTTTTAAAAATATTTTTAATATTTAGAAAGATAGATATGGGACGAGTACAACAATGGTATATTAATTAACAAATTAATAATAATCATGATATTTGTGCCAAATATTTAGTGCTCTTGGTTTTCTCTATCAATAGAGGTGGCCACTTCATTACTTCCTTGAAGAACTGGATAATGGCCGGCCAGAACCACCTAATACTAAAACTTGGGTTAGATCGATTGGGTCAACCCGCCCATGGCACAAGTTTAAATTTCATAGAAATTCATGGGTCGGCCCATTAACCACCCATTAAATGTTTTTATTAATCATTATTTGTCTAATAATTATTTACATGTTATTCCATGCAGAATTTTTATATTTTTGCTCATTTTTAAAAAGATCCAGAAGTAGGTTGATCGCTGATCTAAGTTTTCTCCATAATTTATATATAACAATAATTTTATAGTTATTTTACAACTTTTTAAAGTTACTTACAAGTAAATAGAATAGAATTGTAGTTTAAAAGTTTAAGGGTGTGTTTGGTTGGGGGAAAATATTTTCTTAGGAAATTATTTTCCATGGGAAAATGAATTTTCGAGGAAAATCATTTTCCACCCACATTTTTCTTTGTTTTGTAGAAGGAAAATAATTTTTTAAAATAGCTACTTAAATGCAAAAACCAACCATAAAAACCCTATAAATATGAAAAGAAAAGGTAAATAACTAATTCAACTTTAAAACTCAAATATATATATATATATATATGTTGAGCACCTAAATTTGATAAGTTTGTATATCTCCATATGATCAAACTTTTCCATGTATAAAATAGTAGAAATTAAAAAAAATACCGTAAAAATCTTTTCATTTATGAACTTTATAACAAAAAAGGAAAAAAGATAAGGATAAAACTTGGAAAAAGAAACTGAAGGAGGCACAACAAGAGAAGCTTAGAACTTGGACTGCCAATAATAAGACTTTATTTTCCCTTGATTGAGAAAGAGGAAAATTAAATTCCTTCCTCATAAAAGGAAATTTATTTTCTCTTGATTGAGGGAAATTATTTTCTCCCAAAAATATTTATCCACCACTTATGCTACCAAACGCCAAAAATAAAATAATAATTTTCTGAGAAAATATTTTCCACTCAAACACACCCTAAATTAACGTTATTTTTACATGTTTTATAGTCAAATTTAATTAAGCGAGAGATTCCATGATAGTGGTTGGTTCAAAAATTATAATTTTTAATCAAATTCTAAAAAGCCTATCCATACAATATAAATCTTTGTTTTATCAAATTTTAATAAGCCTATCCATATACTATCACAAGTGTAATCTAAAACTAGACCGACCCATATACTTTTCTTGTTTACCTAGGTGATATAGGTGTTACAATGTTATTTTAAGTTTTTAAAAATTTTATATAAAATTATTATGAAAAAATTAAAAATGAATATCTATATGAATTTATAAATACTAATATATTTTAGTCAATTTAAAAAAGAAACATCGATAGATTCATTTTATAGATAGTAAACTAAACTAGCTATAAGTTATAATTTAGTGTTGAGTATACAAGGAAATACAAAATTTATAATAAAAGTTGTGCTAAAAGATCATGTTGTCTCAAAGTGTTATAGAAAACAAAAAAATCAATAAAAAAGAAAAAAAGATAATTAATAAAGACAAAATTGATAAATTAATCAACAATAACAACAACTCTTATTGTGGATTCCGCTTACACGGAGTTTGGGGAGGTCCAAATGTAAAAACTTTTGTCTCTACACACATCTTTGTCAATAGATATATCGATTCCATAAAATAATTGATAAACTAACAATTAATAGAAAGTAATAATATTTTAATAGGTGTAGATACGTGGATCTTGTTCATACAACATATTAATAAATAAAAATCATGATTTTTGTGCCAAATTTGTAGGTCTTAGTTCTTTCTTTATCAACACGGCTACTTGAATTCTTCCTTAATTACAAGTGGTCAATCGTCAGATCAGACGGCTGAGTTGGGATATCTAATTATGATCAACTCCCATTCTTTTGTGGCCTGTTATGATGGATATGTAGATTCAGTGAGTGGATATGATGCTGGGAAACTTCAATATAAGACGTACCCTATGAGATCAGGTTGGACTTTAACCTGAAATTTGGTGACAGCACTGAGCTTGAGGATCCTGAAGGGAGACTGATCAGTAGGGGTAGAGATAGTGACATGGAACGATGGACGGGTTTGGGTCAGAGATGGCTGGAAGAAGCTCTGCAAAGGGAACAAGGACACCATGAACAACACACTCATCTGCAAGTTTTTCCCAACGCCGAAACCAACTTGTGAAGTGATCGAAGTTCAAATCATTCGCTCTGAGAAGCTGAATTGAAGGCAAAACAAACAGCTAGTTAGTGCAAAGAGGGCTACTTGGATGTTTTCTCAAAGTTCCAACAGAGGTACATATAGCTAGCTGGTGGATTAAGGAGTTCTAATTAGATCAAGTCAGTAGCTGTTGTCAGCTGGTGTTTGCATTATATGGCAAAGATTCTGCTCTAATCTGCCAGCCTCACCTGTTACAGTATATATGTAGTGTGGGTGTAGTTAAATTAGTTTAGCTGAGTAGGGACTGTATTTCGTAGCTGGATGTGTTATTAATGATTAAAAAAAGTTAAATTAGTATTGTTTCTTGTGAATTTTTTTTTCCAGAATCTGGAGAAAGGTATGATGGTCTAGAGTAGGTACTAAACGGTCATTAAAATGGGGATGGAGCAGAACTCCCATTCTCAAAACGTCAGAACAAGTAATTACTGATGAATTGGGCACTTCACCAATGGAACCAAAATTGGCAAAAATGGATATAGCAATTATGGATATAGCAATTATGATTTACAGAGAATGCAGTTGTAAACGTTCTCAGTTTTCTCTCATGGCCCTCAATAAACGTAATTTTTTAAAGAAAAAGCAACATCTATTGAAAAAATAGAACGCATGATGACCAGTCAACCAAGCAAATTGGAGAGTATTTGGATGGTAGATTGTATTATTTTGTTTTTAATGAGTATTGTCTTTTCTAATACTAGTTTATTGACTTATTTCTCGAAGTCTTGAACATTTTAGCTTGTAAGAGAACTTATCGGAAATAAAAAAGAAAAGCAACAACTACTACCATAGAATGACATTGTAATAAGTGATTCAATTTCTCACCGTAATTTTTAGTCAAATCAATTTGCTATTATGTCTACTCTTTACATTTTCATACAACATTTGGTTGATTTCATCTCCATAAGTATTGTTTTCTCAATCAAGAAATATGCTTTTTGGTGTTATTACCCACATTTTTTCTCAATTATTTATTGTTAAGTCATTTGGATCCTTTTCCCACTATGTTTAGGTATGACACACTCTGATGTTGAAATTTATGATTAGGAATATAAAGATTTTCATTAGAAAATAGAATAAATCGTTTGTTACTTGTTTTTGGGATCAAAATTATTTACCACTATTCCATGAGAAAAATTAAAACCTATATAACATCAAAGGAAAAATTTCCCAAAAACACAAAGAGGAGAAAAGGGGAAAAAGGATTAATTATTTTGACAAATTGGACATTTTCACTATTTTTCGTTACTTCTTTTCATTCTATTCCAATTCTTTTTTAAAAAGAAATTCTACTCATTTCCTCTCATTTCCACTATATTCCACTCTTCGAAAATTCTACTCCACTTACTCATTTCCACTCTTTAATCTATCACATCCCACTCTTTTCCATTTCTTCCTTACCTCCTGAAAAAATTCAACTCCGCTCCAGTTTATTCCATCTCTTTCCATTCTTTTCGACTTCTTTCCACTCCCCACTCTATTTCCCCATAAAAATAGAAGTCCTAATATAAACCGTTAATACGATTAGTTCACAATTAATAGCTAACTGTTTGTATTTGTCTAGCATCCTAATTAGGTTAATACTATTTCTGCCATTTCTTTTGGAACTTTTTTTATGAGGAAAATTGCTTACATCTATAGGATATTCAGAAATCTACAAACCAATCAACATCTCGTGGGTCGACATACATAGAAATATTGCAATCCAATAATGTCTGTTTTTTTTAATTAAAGAGAATCTATACTACGTCAATTTTTTTGGAGTTGTAAATGGGATTTGATAATTTTTTTTTTGTGATCAAAAGATTTGATAGGACACTTGAACAACAACCTCATTAAAAAATTTGTCACATGGTACATTCGCTTGTTTTTCAAGATATATCATATATTGTCAAAAAAAGTAAGAAATGTCAAGAATTATTAACAATGATGAAACATTTAACAAGAAAAATATGTCATTCACCAAAAAACAAAAGAATATAAATGGTATTGTCTTCACATTAAACTAATACACAATGTCATTATATTTTTTTATAGTATTTAAGTACTTATAAAAGACAAGTATAATATAATTATACTATAAAGATAACTCGTGATTTGAATTTGAAATTGCAAATGGATATTACCCTATATAGCCATACTCATTCGCCTTTTTATATTTGATGGTTTTATTTGCATACACATAGAAACATGTAAAATAGTACTTATATAGGGTGTGATGTATACTTTATAATAATTACCCTAGATGCTAAGCAACTGAAATTCATATTAAAAATTGTTGTTAGATGCTAAGCAAGTGAAATTCATATTAAAAATTGTTGTTATAATTGTTATTGTTGTATACTTGATAACCAATTTCATTAAGATATTAAGACAATTTAGAAATAGCAAAATTCATATTAAAAATTAAAACATTACAAGTCTTTTTAGGGTCCAGTGAAGTAACAAGTCTTTTGACTTAGGAGTC
Organism: Talinum fruticosum; assembly: GCA_021018815.1. Taxonomy (NCBI): domain Eukaryota; kingdom Viridiplantae; phylum Streptophyta; class Magnoliopsida; order Caryophyllales; family Talinaceae; genus Talinum; species Talinum fruticosum. Next base: position 1,578,492 of record JAITYX010000105.1, read on the forward strand.
TTCCTCGAGCAATGAGTCTTTGACTATGTTTAGAGTTGTAATAGTGGTTGTTTCTCTTAATAGATTAGTACAATGAAACCATTTTACTGCCTCTCCTTCAAACTAATGTTAAATGAAACCCTCCTAATAAGATAAAAATCAAACCTCAATATTAAAACTTCACTAAGTACGGCAAAAATTACCCCATTCAAATGACCCAAATCAAAATGATTCGAGTTCATACACAACTTAACACCCGAAAAGTTGATTCAAAATTTACTAAAAAACATACCGGAAGAAACCTAAACACTTTGGCATTTTTCTTTTCAAGGATTGAATCAAATATCAACTCACCCAAAGTTATTACAAATTAAAAAGAACTTGACTCAAAATCGAAATTAAACTAAATCTTAGCAACTTAAATATAACCGGATCTGAATTAATTAAAACTAAAATCATGGTGGTGAAATCATTGTATTGTTTGTTCCCTAAATAACAGAAGTATCTTGAAAACCATCAGCAGCAAAATTGCGTATCTTCATAGTCATCACAGTGAAGGCTGCCCCTCGAGGTAAGCGAGATACTCGACTCATTTCCCACGAGCGAGAGCGAGAGAGAGAGAGAGAGAGAGAGAGAGCCATGTCCGACTCTGCATTCTCTCTCCTTCATTTACCTTCCATTATAAATAATCCCACCTCTGTCTTCACTCCAATTCCTCTCTTCGCACCTTCTCCTCGTGATTTTTCTCCTCTCCAAACCACCCCCCATTTCCATCTCCTCCCGCTACTCGACTACGCCCTCTTTGGGTAATTTCACTTGATCGATCTTGGGAGAGATCAATCGATGGCGGGGCAGAAGTGGGTCAGATTGGTCACGGCGCAAACGCCCACCAACATTGCAGTCATTAAGTACTGGGGAAGAGAGATGAAACCCTAATTTTGCCTGTTAATGATAGTATTAGTGTCACTCTTGATCCCAATCACCTCTGTACTACCACCACCGTCGCCGTCAGTCCTGCCTTTGACCGCGATCGCATGTGGCTTAATGGCAAGGTATCCTCTGCTTCAATCTTACTTTTTCTTTGCAAAATGGGAGTAATTTGTGATTTCCAAGAACCCAGAAGATAATTGGATGAAATTTCTGCAATCACTTTGAAAATTGAACTAAATGTTAAATCCCCACCCATTTGCCTTGTATAGTTAGCATCGTAATGTGGTTATTGATTTGCTGGGCAGTACTTGTCCAATGTGAATCAAGGTCAATTAATATATGGACTATGAAGTGCTAGTTGCTCTATGTTTGAAATTTGCATGAATTTGTAAGAAATAGGATCCATTTTCTCAATAGCAATAAACCCTCTTGGTGATTTGTTTATCCTTGTGTTGACATGGAACTATGAGAGGCGTTTTTGTTTTTTTTTTTTTGGGGGGTATCGCGTTACCACCAATGAGAGCTCAGCCTTTTGATAAAAATTCAGGATTTTCTGTCTGAATTTTACCGTTGTACCATTCATGGCCCGTGCTGATAACTAGATCATAATGCCAACATCATTAAATTGAAAACATAAACTTGAAGATTGTGTTTTTTAAAAGTAAATCCGTCAGTAGATGTGAATAGGAATGTTAAGATTCTGAGCTGGTCTTCTATCTTAGGAGTTCTTAGATAAAATAGTCCCTCAACTATGCACTTTATTTACAATTGTCATTAATTTAAGTGTGCGACTGTTCTACTGAATTGGGGATTAGTATGTCATTCCTCTTAATTGTTAACTACTATAGCCGGTTTAATGCTTTTTGAATTATTTTTTGAACGTAACTTTGAAAAGGAATTAAAAAAAAAAATGGAAAGGTAAATGAAACTAAAATGAAAGGGAATTGGGGACAAGGGCTTTGCTTTGAAACTCATTCACAAATGCAGAAGCGAAGCCTCGAGGGACAATTCGAAGTTCATTGTGCTATACCTTCTTAAATTGATTTGTGCCTTTTGTTCCTCATTTGACTTTCATTCAAAAAACCCTCAAAATTTCTTAGTTCAAATTTTATTCAGCACAAGCTACAACCCATACTCCATGAAATGAAATTTGACCATCTTTTAGGATCTCTTTTTGTAAATTTTGTACTTCAAATGTCTTCTAAATCTAAATTAATGTATACAGGTCAAAGTTTTAATCTTCATTAATTTTACAAACTTAGGGTACTGAGTCACACAATTTAACTAGCAATTCACATCAATATTTCAAAATTCATCAACCCTACACTTACCCAATGATGAAGATGCTTATCTTCTGCAACCAACTTTCCTCAGGTTCACTTTGTTGCCCAATCTCCAAAATCAACTTGGTTACAGTTGCTTAACTCCTCAAATTTCTAGGGTTTGAGTAGGTTTGAGTTGATTACAATCTCCATTCATAGAGAGAGGGAGAGAGAGAGAAAAGTGTTTTTGTTTGTGGAGGGAATGAAGTTATGAGGCTGCCTTGTTTTTCGTTTCACCCTTTTTTTAGTCATTAGTTGGCTTTAACCCCATAAACCTTCAATAGCCGGTTAAAGTGGCATACTAATCCCTACTTCATTAAAACAGTAGCACTGTTAGGTAGCAAAATTAATTAATGACAATTTAAATAAAGTGCATAGTTGATGGGCTGTTTTGTCTAAAAACTCTATCTTAGAGTGTCATTGCAGTGGAGATGTATGAGCTTCTAAATGTCCTTGATATCTCCAATGAAGCATATAAACATTTCATAGATGAGGGAATGTGCATTAAAAGGTGTGTCCATACACCCAAAGGTCGAGGACAGCAAGAACCATTTTTTAAGGTGGAATTATTGTCATCCAATACTCCAAAGGTTTGGATTAACACGTCCAAATACCCTTTTTGATTCAAGACCAATAAACAAGTGAAATTTTCAAAATATAGTTGAGCTCTATACTTGAGTATGTACTTTTTGTCAACACTCAGAATCTGAATAATGTGGGTGGTAAGATTCTATGTTACATCCTCTTACGCTTAAGGACCTAGGGGAGGGTCGGGTAATGAAGGTTAGTTAACACTTCTTCCCCTTGTTTGGAAACATTCTGTTTGGATCGAGGGTAGAGAGTGGTAGGGGAAGGGAAGAAAATGGTTCGTATTATCTTGTTTGGATATGCCTGGAGGAGGGTTGGAGGAGGTGGCTATTAAAATCTTCCGTTCACCCACATTCCTCCTCATTTAAAGGGGTGAACCTTATAGGTAGTAAGTGTTAATGGGGTGAAATATTACCCTCCCCCTCATTAATTTTCCCAAACAAGGAAAGGGCGAGAGAAATGTTTCACCCGTGTTGACCTCAATTATCCCCATATCTTCACCACCAAAATGAGGAGGAATGAGAGTGAAGGGAAGATCTATAATAGTTCTTCCCCCTTCCCCTCCAACCCTCTAGAAACATATCCAAATGAGGGAACATAAATCAGCTTCCTTCCCTTTCCCCTCCTCTCCCTCTCTGCCTTTGATCCAAATGAAGGTAGTGGAGAACAATTTGAATAGATCACAAAGAAAATATGTGTTCAAGAAATAAAATTAATCTATTTATGTTAGAAATGACAGGAACAATACCTTCAAGTTTTTAAACTTCATTGGTCATCATTCTTTTTTCTACTTAGTGTAGGAGATTTCCCTTGCTGGAGGTAGATACCAGAATTGTCTGAGAGAAATTCGTAAACGGGCTACTGATGTCGAAGACAAGGAGAAAGGTATAAGAATAGAAAAGAATGACTGGGAAAATTTGCATGTACACATTGCTTCCTACAACAACTTTCCAACTGCTGCGGGTTTGGCTTCTTCAGCTGCTGGCTTTGCTTGCCTTGGTAAACATTTGACACTGCTAGTTTCTCCCACAATAATTTTGTTCTTCATATAACTTTTTTGGTTCATAATTAATCTTCTATAAACTGCTCCATTTCTACCTGTTACTAACCAATATTTTCTTCAAATCCAAGGATCTTTGAGTTTGCAGATTGTGTATATGTTGAATTGTGAATTGGACTTAAAAAAATATGTTTCTCTACACTAAACTTCGGCTATGTCTACTTTTGCAGTTTTTGCTCTAGCAAAGCTCATGAATGTGATTGAAGATGAAGGACACCTCTCTTCCATTGCTAGGTATTCAAATTTATTTTTTCATTTGAGTACCTATATACATATAAGTTCATTCCGAGCACTTCAGTACTGTATAATTATCAATGTGTGGGAATGGTAACTTTAAATTTCATTTTTCTTGTTTTACAGACAAGGTTCAGGTAGTGCTTGTCGTAGTCTGTATGGCGGTTTTGTCAAGTGGATTATGGGCAATGTAAGCTTAATCTATGATTATTCATGTCTGCTACTCATCTAGCTATAAAAAAGCCATGCTTATTTTTTGCACATATTAAGAGAATTTTCTGCAAAAGCTTATGGTACTGTGGTAACTTTATTTTGCAAACCTATCTGTTTTGGAGAATAATGAAGTGAGATATTATGAACTTGTTAAAAATTTTCCGGAAGTCTGTTAAAAAACAAGAGTGCCCAACACAGAAAGCAGGACTATCAGTCTATCATAGTCAGACTAGAGAAACTATTGGTGTTATTTTGAGTGAGAGATCTTGGTCTCTGATAATAGTTCATTGTTTGGACATGCGTATAGAATGAAGATGGAAGCGACAGTTTAGCAGTTCAACTTGCAGATGAGAAGCATTGGGATGATCTTGTCATTTTGATTGCTGTTGTATGTTTCCTCCTCTCTCTTCCTCAATGATTTGGATCATGTTTGGCTCAAAAGGTCATTTCAACTAGTTATGTTCTCTGCATGCTGCTGTCTGCATGGATTTGGTGCATACTTCGTATATTTCATCTAGATCTATAGACAGCAAAGTAGTGCACCTCATTCTATAATATAAACCTGCGGTGTATATCAAGAGTTAAAGCCTGCTCTTAAAAGAAATCTATTTTTAATTTTGCAACATCTCAGGCATTTTTGCTTGTATATTTGCACTTATGCAGTGATAGTTTCTTCTATTAAACTGGTGAATTTTTGGAGAATTGGCATCCTTAATGTGCTTTGAAATATAGTTTACCACTCAAATCACAAACTAACGTGGTATCATTACATTATTTTGTGCTTTTATTATAATAATGCCTGATCAGTGATATTATGCATAATAAAGGTGAGCTCTCGACAAAAAGAAACAAGCAGTACAAGTGGGATGCGTGAAAGTGTTGAAACAAGCTTGCTGCTAAAGCATAGGGCACAGGTACCCTTTTTGTCCTGCAACTGCAAGTACTTGGTCTACTTCTTTTTAGGGGAATGCTAGCAAAACTTACCTAAGTTACTACCTTGCCTCTTTCTCTTCTTGTACAGTGCTGCACTTTTTCTATAGTATGGGTACTGGTAAGTAGTAAGTATACCAGGATTGCCCTCACCTCTAATCTCCCATATCCACCTTGTGTGCTCATCCTCTCTCGAGCTCAGTCATTTTATGATGACATTCTTACTGCTGTTTACTTGAGAATTTCCACAAAATTGTGTTTCATTGTTATACTGTCTAACAGACTACATGCATGTGACATCCACTGGCATTACAAATTGAAATAGAGGACTTGCAGAGAAACTGTAGGATGTACTTGTTTTCTGGGTTTGGCTTTACTGCTGGTAGGATGACTTCTACCTATTGGTGCTCGAGGAATATGTGGATACTAATCATGTGGAGGCTCAGTCAGAACTCAGAAATCTTGCTGAATGCCTGAAAAAAGCTAAGTGTAGGCTTGGAAGAGGTCTGAGGAGGAGATATGTGGAGGAGAGGATGTGCTAGAGGCCCCCCTTTTTTTTTGGGGGGGCTGGCCCTCAAAAACTTGCTGACCAGGTGAATCAGGTGCTGTGTTGCATTTTCATTTCGACAAAGAGAGGTTGTCTATGGGTGGTTTTGGGGAATGATCCTGGCATTTCAGGCCACGGTCCCCTCCCTGGTCAAAGGATTCATTATGTACTGTTGAGGAGTTGTTTTCTTCAATCTGTAGATTTAGAATACTTTTCATTGTTTATAGGCACTTTTGCCATGATAATAGCCTTCTCTGCTCTTACCTTAACGTGTATTTTTAGTGTTTGTTTATATGATCATACTCAGCAAACAAGTCCTAGGCTGCCAGAGGTTTTATTTATTGTTATGGTTTAGAGTACCGTATCTTATCTCTGCATTTTGCAATGTCTTTTTCTTAAGGCATTTTCCGGTTTTACCATTCTGTTTCTGATGCTAGTCTAATCTTATGCATTCATCTATACATTTGTACTATGCTTCGTGCAGGAAATAGTACCAAAGCGCATACTTCAGATGGAAGAAGCCATAAAAAATAAAGATTTTTCTTCTTTTACTTCGCTTACGTGTGCAGATAGTAATCAATTTCATGCTGTCTGCCTCGACACATCCCCGCCTATATTCTATATGAATGACACATCTCATAAGTAAACCCCTCTCTACTTTGGTTTATCTAGCTACAGTAATGCTTTTACTCTTTGAACCAAACAAGTAATTGCTAAGCCAATTGATTTCAGGATTATCAGCATTGTGGAGAAATGGAATCGTGCTGAAGGAACACCTCAGGTTTGTTTTTCACCGAACCTTTACCTCCCAGAAATAACATCTTTGTCACATGCACATGTGCTCAACCAAGTGGGAGATTTTCTGCATTTTACAACTAGGTCTTTGAATGATTACTAACGCTAATTATGAGGATAACTGATTTGTGCATTTATATCTTGAAATTATGTGAGGATCTAGGAACTATGCTGGGATGTACTCAATAAAATTAGTATCCTAAAAATTTGACTTCCAGATCATCTCACAGTCTTTGCCTCTTGTGCTTTGCTAAGTTGCTACCGTCAAATATGAACCTTTGAATATGGCAAGATGTCCCACTGAAACTTGAAAATGATCGATGAAAAACTTTTCTTGAATTGATAAGATAAGTCACAAATATCCAAATCCGTTCCGCAACTTTACACCTGTAACAATTTTTATTTATTTATTTGTATCAAAAAAATTATTTATTCATTTCTTTTTGGGGTGGGGGCTTCCAATGTAGCAACCTTATTCCTGTAATGAATTACAGAAATCCTTTTGTATTTGGACCTTTGATTTTATCATTATCATATAATTGTGAAACTGGAACATTTGCTATGAGCTCAGAGCCTCAGATTGACATAAGAGCCTTGACTCAATATCTGACTGGCCTATATGTTAAGGTAAAATAAGGTGAAATGAGCTCTTTGCTACTGTGGTTTTATGCAGAAGGTTGATGAGAACATTTCAGACAGTTATCAGCAATCAGCATATTACATCTGATTGAGAAAAGTTTTTTATGAGATGCCATAAATCCTACAGAAATCCAATTAGTCTAGGTTTTTAAGTTTTAACCATAAAATCTAATCATTTACTCATGCTAAAGTGGGCTGCTATATTGAAAATATCTGATGCAATTGCTGAGTTGAGTTTGATGACATCTTGATGTAATGAGTCTAGTGACCTTTTTTTATGATTAATCAAAAAATTTATATTAGAAAGACACTAAGGGAGTGTCATCCATATAAAAAGGGCAATCACAAAATAAGAACATGCTTTCACTGTCATGCTGATAATTTTAACAAAATCCATTTGTACTCTAATCGAGAGCTTGACTCCAACTATACAAAGTTCTGAGAAAATAAAGCTTGAAATATTGGTAGGACCTAGCTTTGCGTTAAAAAATCTAGCAATTGCTCTCCTTCCGAGTACTCCAGCATATAGCCGATGGAATCATTTTCCAATTTCCTAGGACCCAACTCTTCAATCTTGTTCTCCAAGCCACCAATATATCTCTGATAGTCTGACGTAGCATCCAATGAACTCTCAATGATGAGAATGATAAGTAATAAACCACAGAGACCCACCTATAATGGACAAAAAGGTTGCCACTTAAGAAATTGGAATCTTAAATGTCTTAAGTTCACACTGTGGCTTCTTTCGAACCACGGCTTAATCACTGACTTCTCTATCTAATAGCTGAAAATTGAGCTACGGTATTTAGTTGCAGTAGGAATTAGACCAGTAGGCCAATTTCCTGTATATCCTGTTATGTGGTGGTCACTGTAAGTTAGCACACCTAGTAATACCTATTTATGACTTCTGTTGAGAATTACTGTTTGTTATGCCTCTAAGATGCAAAAACTAAATATGGAGAAAATGGGCAGGTGGCTTATACCTTTGATGCGGGGCCAAATGCCGTCTTGATTGCACGTGACAGAAAAGCCGCTTCTCAGCTTCTGAAGAGGCTGCTTTTCTACTTCCCCCTGGCACTGGTACTGATCTGAACAGGTAATCTGCCTCATCTGAGTCCTCTTGACCCAAGGCTAGCTTTGACATTGCAATATGCCCATTGTTTAGGGAAGTGTTGTAAAACCAAGTTTACTGATAAGCTCTTTGACTCAACTCTGTGTCTCAGTTATGTTATTGGTGATAAGTCTATACTTGAAGATGCTGGTGTTCAAGACATGAGAGACGTGGAATCCTTGCCACCACCTCCAGAATTGAAGGGTGGTGTTTCTACCCATAAGTATGCTGGAGACGTCACCTATTTCATCTGTACCAGACCCGGACAGGGTCCTGTCGTGCTTTGTGATGAAAGCAAAGCTCTTCTCAACCCAGAAACGGGGTTGCCAAAGTGAAGAGATCACACTCTCTTTTTGCTATTTTTCGTTTCCAAGATGTGAGTGTGAAATATGGGCTTTTTAATGTGAAATTAATTCTTGAACATGCCTAGGAAATAAATTATTTTCTCTTCAGTTCATGAGAAATTTTCATTGTTGTAGACTACATAGAAAAGGTAGAAGGCTCCAATTAGTTCATCTCATGATCCCCATGGGATGTGTTATGTCCTGTTGATTCTTAGCAGACTTCATACATATCTTTTTGCAAAATGATATGCATCTTGTTACAAGACACTTTTTAAGGGTCTTTTTCTCCTGTTTAGTTGGAGTGTTTCGGTCTAGAAGCTTAAAATTTAGGAGTTTCAAATTCCTCAAAACAAATCAACTTGAGCCCCTATTCCTGACGGGACCAAGTCCATTCCCCTACATTAAATATTTTTTTAAAAAAAAAGGCCAGCAAGTGCAACAAGCTTTGTGCTCAGACCATAGTGTTTGACCGAGAGAGAGGGCAATGGTGACAAACAACAATGGGGCTTAATTTGAAACTCATCTCTGCCTCACACTACCATTTCAAATACCAAGGTTGAGCCGACAGTCTGATCAATTTCCTCTGGCTGCCATACTCTCTCACACACGCGCGCACACACGTACGTGTATATATATATATTTATTTTAATTGTTATTTAATATTTATAGTTATTTTAACTAACTTGAAAAAATTAATCAAAGTATTAAATGACATTTCGAAGCTGTGGTGGCCGTAAAGACAGAACATGGTTATAAATGCAATTAGTATTCTTTTTAAATTCTTAATTTGAAATATAATTTTTGTTTATGTATGTATTAACTTATATTTTTATATTTTTCTTTTTAGGGTTCTCATTGTTTGGACATTAATCTCTCATCTCATAACGATTCAAATTGGCTAAAGAACCCACGATAAAAAGGGATCATGATCTTTCAAAATTGGATTAGTGATCGCATGCAACTAGGGGTCCGGCTTATCCTTGACTTGGTTGTTGATGAGTCTTGTACTAGGGTTATAATTCAACTGAATAAAACCTTTATTTGCATTTTTCAAAACATTTGTGATCTGCCACCATGTTTATATTATAGTGTAACTCATTGTTTATGTTTTTTTAATCTCAAAATTATGTGTCTTTTCACTTGAAATAATAATCAGAAAAAAATGGAATTAATTATGTGGAATGGCGAAAAGGTGTTGATGGGCTTGGCCAACATCTCATCAATACAATTTTTTTTTGGTGTGCGAGGTTGTTGATGGGCTAATGTCCTAGGCATATGTTTTAGCTTTGGCAGATTACATATTTGATTGAATACTTTGAGATAAGTCTAGTGAACTTGGCCTATTTATTAAAAAAAAAATATTAATTATGTCCTACATATTTGATGGCTCGTAAAGGAGCCATTCAATGTCCTCAAATAAAAAACTAAAATTATATGCACCAACATATGATTAAACAAAGGAAACAACATTATAAAGAAAAGAAAGTTGTGGCAATGGCAAATATAAGTAAAACGGATGATTGTGAAATGAAAATAAATGCTATTTATTATTTGTTGAATATCACTGATAGTTATTTAAGGAGATTATATCAGTCATCTCCTACAAACAACAACAAAGATTGGCTTTACAAACTACATCCCAATTACCATACCAAAATGCTACACAACCGTCGATAGTGCAGCCTATTGTTAAAGGATGACAACTTGATTGTTTACGATGTATGTTATTTGTTTTGAGATCTCTTGAATAAATAGTACCCAAACAAAAGTGAAGCTCAAAAAATAAAAAAGTTAATTATTTGATAAAAATAACAACAAAATGTTTACACTTAGAAATGCCAAAGTAGATTTTTACTATTGCATATTGGGGTAGATAATGAAACCATGCTCTTTTAATTACTTTGGCCATTTTAAAAGAATACTTCAAATAATTGAAATAAAACCATGCTCTTTTAATTACTTTGGTAAAACCATGCTTTTTTAACTTCTTTGGCCATTTTGGGAAGAATATACTTAACCAAGTAGACTTGGTGTTGCATATGCATAAATAATTAAAATGAAAGCATCTTTTTTTAATTACTTTGGCCATTTTGAGAACAATAATGCAAAGCTTACAATTACTTAGCAAGTAAATTTGGTAGATAAATAAATCAAAATGTCTTAAAAGGCATGCATATTGGATACATTATACTTTCTTAGTGACATATCAATATTAGTGAATAAACTTTAATTTCTGACTATTAGTGATACAACAGTACTACACTTTAACTAATGATACTGGAGACCACTTGCATATTCCGTTGTAGTCTAGCTGGTTAGGATACTCGGCTCTCACCCGAGAGACCCGGGTTCAAGTCCCGGCAACGGAAACCTTTTTACTCTCATCACATATACCTAATCGCATAACCTGTCATTTTTCATACAGAATCGATTGATGTTACCTTGTGTCCAAGTAAATCACGTATATTATCAATGTCATTCGATATCATTGTAGGCCCAAATCCCAGCAGTCTTGGAACTTTTTTCTTCATGAATCAGAACACGTGATACAACACATCCATGTAAGGCACTCCTGATGAGAAACCAAAAGTACCACTGACTGCCATTTCAAATACGAGGTTGAAAACCAAACACATGATCAAGAATAATTACCGGGTAAGGTATCAGGAATACCACAATTGGAAAGACAATCATCATCATTATGTCATCATTAATGTTTTTACTTTCTCCAATATCCACTCTCTCACACGGGACACAATTCTAGTATTCCATATGCCATTGAACAATTTATGAGAGAGACTGGCCATCAGAAAAGTCTGCTGATAGATATTCAGCTCTGATAGTGGTATCAGTGGGAACACCAGATGCAATCATTTTGAAATACAACCCATTACTATTAGACCCTCCTAAATCTTCAAAAGGAACTTCATGTTCCTGAAATCATATGTAGTTTTCAGAATCATTACAGTCACATATCAATTATACAGGGGTCAAGAAACTGCAGAGTGGAAAATAAAGACCTCAATATTAACATGAAATTCTTTGTCCTTCCCCTTTAATCCGATGTACATTGTATCCCGATCATGTCTTATTTGTGCATACTCCACAAAGTTTTTCGAGACAGCATATGGAACAGCAATAGGATCCATTTCCCAGCTACTTTTCTCCTCACTATACAATGTCTTTGCAACCACTGTCATGGGCCAATATTATGCGTTCCTGACAATTTATTAGTAAATCCTTCAGCATAATATGCTTAAAAGAGCTAAAATCCACACAGGAAGAGTAAAATTAAAATGATGCAATCTAAGCACAAAGCTGATGTAGTGCAACTCAAACCAGATAATATCGCGTAGCAACATGAATGAGCAAAGCATGTCAATACAAAGCAGGTTATGAAACTTACCTGTCTCTCTGCCACATTTTTACCATGACCAACATTCTCTAACAAGCTTTTTTTCAAGTTTGCTTTTATTTCTTCACGCCATTTCTTCCAACCATGATGTAAGTGGATGCTTATGGCTTTTGGTACTACAACTTCCTTTTTACCAAAGATCCATTTCAATTCAACTTCTGGAAAACTTTTTACAAGCTCTCCCTTTGGTGTACTGATGATAAAACACTTTTCATCCCCAGCCTCTTCATATCTTTCCTGATAGAAGCCTCTAGCTCTCTCTGCAGATCCTTTAACTCTTTAAGGGCTTGCTTTATACGTAATGCAAAGTTCATTTGCTCTCCATCAAAGAGAGGCAAAATAGCATCATCAACTTCCACCAGACCAGGCGGTATCATCTGTTTCAAGTGTTCTTTTTGAGTTGCTTCTAGGTCTTTTTGTGTATCATTCCTAGAAGATGTCACACCAGAAGTTTTTGGTGAGCTGCCACTAAGCAACCACAACAGTATAAGATATACCTATTAATATTTATATTGGCTTCATATTGGCAGGAACAGTTGCACTAGTGCAGTTAATAGATTGATAAAGGCAGGTAGACAGACATTTACACCACAAGTTCACTGCTAAACAAAATTCAAAATACACACACATGCATGTATTTATGTATGAATCAACTGGTGAATGGACAAATGGGATATGTATGCATAAATAGATACACACACACACACACACACACACAGAGGGAGTATGTGGAGCTGTAGCAATACCCCATAGCAATCAAGAATTTCATAATATGAGCAAAACATCACAGTAGGTTAAATCAGTCTTAAGAAACAGGACAGTATACATCCAATTTCCACCATTGTGTCAATTTTTGTTGCTTCTCAATTTGAAGAAAATATGGAGTCATCAAAGATGGAACCAATGAAGCAACATTGATAATGTCACACTATACCATCATCTCATAAGTTAACACAATCTTAATCTTGCAAGGATATGTGGGAAAAACCTGAAATATCTCAAGCATCCTAGTGTACTATTCCAGAGTTGTTTGTTCCTCATCTCACAATGTAGGAATCCTATAGAAGAAAGAATATCATGGCAATTGTCCAATAGTATTCTGGCGTCAGCTTACCTGCTAATTGCAGATAAGATATCTTACTATCTGAACTGCCGATGAGATTCCTTGCCAAATTCTATAAATATAACCATACATAAAGCTATGAACAGTTCCCTTTGAATATCATGCCCACTAACCCCCTCTGCCAGAGGGCAGTGCTCGCCAACGTATTAGGCTAACCTAGATTGTGTTCTTCTGCAGTGGCAGACCCAGCGTAGGGTTAGTGGAGTCAGTTGACTCCCTTTCAAAATAAAAATAAAGCTTTTATATAGCAAATTATCATGGACAAAAGTTAGTAGCTGAGTTGGTAAGTGTGCACAATATAAGTGTGAGTTTGGAGGTTCAAATCCAACTAATGTTGTCTTCCCATCTAAGCCCAAATCTTCCCACCTCGTGCAAGCTATTCAAAGTAGAAATCCAAAGGCTCAAATCAACCGGTGCAGTTCAAGTCTTATTACACCAACATCTATGCATCCTTCTTTTATGTACTGATGCCTCATCGTATTTAATTTTTATTTTCCACTTTCTCTTCTCGTACTGTTGCACTGACGCACTGTGCCTTTCAGATGCTTTTTTGTTAAATCTTCTTCCATGCCCATTTATGTGTTTATCTCTGCTTGCACTTTGATGTTTTTCATAATTGCATATGTTCTCTGTCGTGCATCTTCCCCTGCCCTGTTATTCTTGAATTAGTTAGAATTATTATTTAACTAATTAAGTTTGAATGTCTTGTTGACATATCTGTTATTAATTGGGACATTTTAATGAATCAGTAAACTTGACAAAATGAGCAAATTATATCAAAGTTTCAAGAAATCTTACTCCCACTTACAAATTGTTCACACATTTTTCATTTATGATGTAACTTTCTGGGCGCAAATAATTTTACAAGTATTATGTAAGCATTGATCAAAATGGACGAGACAGGCAAATAACATTTAAGATGTTCTACACAGAATTCACCAAATTTTAAATGTAGTTTTTGGAACTTTTGAGTCCAAATAACACTCTGTCTGTCTAGATATACATATACACATTTCCTTGGAGTATATAAATGTTTATTGCTCATGGTGAATCAATTATTGCTAGGGCTGCCTTTAGAAAGCCCTTGTTGATATCGTCACATGATTTTATGTCCACTGGGAGAAAGCTGGGTTCGTGCATGGGTTCCGGTACTCATTGTTAATCCCTTCTATTATATGCTTTGTTTTGCGAGTAGTTCAAGACAAAAATCGTTCCTCTGAAATTGAAGAATGCATGCAGTGTTTAGAGCCAGGTTAACGCCTTCAGTAAACAAGGGGATATGCGGAGGTCAATAGCATGGTTGATATTGCCGTCACCTTCCAACCTTGTCATCTCGGTTTGAACCCGGGGAGGAATACTTTATTTGCAAGTTTTTGGGAAATGAGGAGAGGTTGTTGGACTTCAGGCCTCTTTGCCCAAAACGAGAGAGACAAATAAGGAGTAGAATCAACACAATAATAGGAAGAGAAGGGAAGGTAAAAGTACAGGCAACTATGTTACTCGCATTCTCAACCTATTCCTGCCTGATCACATAACTATGCGCAGCTGGTTAGTTTCTGGGTAGAGCTACAGGCAATGCACGGTCGTAGTTCCTAAAGGAAATGGTCTAAAATTAAGGGGGTAGATTGATATGATTAGGCACAAAGATTCACATAGCTTCATAAATAAAAAGTTTAAAAACCAATCATGATAATCATGTCTATATAAACCTCTTCCATATCTTCCATATCCCATCCAAAATAAATAGAAAAACATCCTCTGGGCAAAACTAACTAGCAATTCTTTCAAGATGGCTGGAAAAACTTTATTTATGTTTCTATTGTTAATTATAATGATCCTCCTTTCTTGTGGTAAGTCTTGGATAGTTCATTTCAATTAGATAATTTATGCACATACATTACATTTTATTGTTATTGTTATCAAATAATTAAATTTTTTAGCTTCACTCTCGTTCAAGTACTATTCATTCAAGAGATCTCAAAATAAATAACATACAACATAAACAATCAAGTTGCCATCCTCTAGCAACATGTTGCACTATTGACGGTTGAGATGTAGTTTGTCGGCCCAATCTTTGTTGTTGTGACATATGCTGTACTTGAACGAGAGTGAAGCTAAAAAGATTGGGCACTTACAACAGCAAAGATTGGGCCGATAAAATACATCCCGATCACCATCACAATATGCTCGACCGTCCTCAGTAGTGCATCCTACTATTTGAGGATAACAACTTGATTGTTTGATATGTTGTATGTTATTTATTTTAAAATCTCTTAAATGAATAGTACCTAAACGAGAGTGAAGCTAAAAAGAAAGTTAATTATTTGATAACAATAACAATAAATTGTTATGTAGGTGCACAAATCATCAAATTGAAATCAACCATCCAAGACTTACCGCAAGAAAGGAGGATCATTAGAATTAACAATAAAGACATAAATAAAAATTTTCCAGCCATCTTGAAAGAATTGCTAGTTTGTTTTGCCCAAAGGAAGTTTTTCTATTTATTTTGGATGTGATATGGAAAGAGAGGGGGGAAGCTAAGTGTATATTTTTCTTTTTCTTTTTATGAAGCTACTTAATTCTTTGTGCCTAATCATATAAATCCACCCCCTTCATTTGAGACCATTTATTTAATTTTTAAAAAAATGGAAGTATTATGCATGCCAACCATATATGCATAGCTTTACACTTTTATTATTTTGGGAGGAAGATTAATTAGCAAATATTAATTATTTAATTTATAAAAAATAATCAATTGAAATATAAGTTGTTTATCTCATATATTATACATTGTGTCTGACAACCGCGAGTAAAATTTTTATCATGGTCATTTTTCTTTCATAAGATATAGTGGTCTAGCTACAAGTGTCTTCATATTTGAAAGGTAAATCACATATGTAAAACAGTCAAAATATATGAATTTTTAAAATCAAATTTAGATCATACTTACATGTAAATTTTGAAGTGCATGTGCAATGCATGTGCAATTCCATTCAATGTACTATGCATGGTTATTATGCTATTATGTTAGTGTTTTTTTTATTCAAGCATTAGTTTTAATATAAAGTGTTGTGCTCCTTAATTCTTTACCCAACTACTATTTTTGTCTTTTAAATTCAACATTAGGGTCATACAATATGTTCTTAAATTTATGATATATCTTATCAACCTCACCATTGTATGGATCATAAATTAGATTCAACTGAATTATAACCCTAATACAAGAGTCATCAACAACCAAATCAAGGATAAGGTTGGGACCCTTAGTCGGGTGTGTCATCACTAATCCAATTTTCAAAGATGTTGATCTCTTTCGTCATTGATTCTTTAGCCACTTCGGATCATTATGGGATGATAGATTAATGTGCAAATAATGAGAACCTTACAAACAAAAATATAAAAATATAAAGTAATACATCCACAAATAAAAGAAAAAGAAAGGTACAAATTCGTTGAGAATTTAAAAAGAATACTAATTGAAGATATACCATATTCTGTCTTTATGGCCACCATAGTGTTGGATATGTCATCCAAAACTCTGATTAAAAAGAAAGGTACAAAGGCCGTATTGTATTTGGAAGCATTGACGATAAGGCTACAAATAGTGTCGATCCAATAGTTGTGTGCCCCACTATATTGAACCGCAAAAGTGTACATGTTAACTAAAAGCACTTTTAGTTCATTTGTGGAATTCAGGAATCTAATGAATAAAAACATGAACCTAATTAATTACAACTTAAAAGTTGATAAAAGAAATAAATAAATAAAAATACTAACAGGCAACTCTTAGCAATGCTTAATTAATTACTATAATAAATTATTCAGGACAAAAACAAATTAATATTTGGAATTGCACTAGTAACTAAAATTATCTCCTCTATGGAAATAGTTTCAATTCAATATTTTATGTCTCAATTTTACAAAACAATCAAATATTCGTCAAATTGGATATTAATTATTGAGAACTAATATTTGCACTTATAGAAGATATAAAAAATCTATACCACAAATAAAAGACACTGTAAATTTAATAATTAGTAATTGCCATTTATTCGAAATGTTGAAGAATGAAGAGCAGGTTCAAACTTTTGTAAGCCATTGATGTTAATTATCCTCTATATTTCATAAAAAAATTTAAAAAAATGATGAACAGAAATATGAATTTATTCCGGCAGATGTTGAACGTGTTGGTCAATATATCAAGGCCACCGGGACGTACACCAATTTCGTCAATCATATGACGAATCACATAAGAACAATGTTGGTTCACTTGCTATAAAAACAGAAGAAAAAAATTTAGTTAGTTGAGTCCATAACATTATCAATGTACAAACAAATAAAATTTATAGAAATTATTTAAGAACAACAACTAATATATGTCTGTACCCCTCTCCCAAAAATTATATATATAAACAAAATACAAAATATTTTCCTTGTTTAACTTGTTTCACATTAATAATAAATTAAATTAAATTTAAAAGCATAGGCTTATACAGTTGAGATGTGTGACCTCAAAATCCTTAGTTACTATGGCACAACAATCGTCCGGGGAAAGATCCTCAAAAAAAGGACTGGGGCGGACGAGGCTAACGCTCCAACAGCTACATGTGGATACTTTAGGTGGAACCATGCCGCAAACACTACAATTAATTAAGGACAATATTAATTCTCAATTGTTAATATTGAGAAAGAAAATCAAATTAAGACAAATTTAATTTTGTACTAATTGATAAAACAAAGACTGCGTTAAATACTTACTGTCGGCATACGAGCATCCTATCACGATAACCGGTGAGCTTTTTACAGAAAGACTTGTCTTGAGAGACAAGATAATCTCCGCAAACTCGGCCAAGGCCTCTCCTGTGGAGAGGAAGCTTAGGACCGCCGGAGAAAGGAAAGAAGTGTCTATCGACCTATATGGAATCGACTCCCCATAAAATCGATGCTAAAAAAAAAAACGAGATAAGAGAAAGATTGTTAATGAATCTTGACTAAAAAAGTACATTGTATATGGGAGTAATATAAAATGCCAATGTATGAAGCACAGGTAAAAAGCATCTAACTCGAGCTTAGGGTGGTAAAATACGTGCAAATTATATAGACCTATCACACTAATTATATATATATATAAAAACAAACCAACCATAAACGACCAGTGAAAGTATAATAAATACAATGCTAAAATTATTATAAAAACACTCTAAGCTTAGATACTGCCACAATACTTTGTTAGGTTTTGAATGCAAAAGCTAAGATTTTTTCAAAACCCTAAACTTTCGAGCTGGTTAACCTAACAAAAATTAAGATTTTTGTTCAAAACCTTAAACTTTCGAGTGGGTTCGGATTGAATCCAGTAATAGTAGATGCAATAGTTGGAGTCTAACTTAGGCTCAAAGCTACAATAAGCAAGCCCATGAGTTCGGACAACGAAAATAAGAAAAATTTATGTTCGAATTTAAAATTTAGACAAAAAATTTATGACGAAAACTAATTTTTAAATTAGGACAAATTCTGTATTCGGATCAAATAAAATTTTACCAGCACTAATTAATATATACAACTTTGTAGTTTTCCTTTCTACATGTGTACTTTATTCTCGATTAATTAGATAAATTCATATATTTGTAGTTGGAGCAAATAATTAATTATATAAATAGACAAAAAACTCATCAATTATGTTTTTTATAGGGACTTATGTAAGCAAGGCACCTCACAAATTCTGATAACACTCATATAGGAACTTCAAAAGGGAAAATGTGAAATGGGAGTCATTTTCAAGTAATAATCTTCCTTGGGACTAATGTTTTAAAATTATAATTAATCATACTTTTGTTATATATGTGTCACTATTCTCAAAATTATCGTCCATTATCAACAATATAGGCACAAATAATAAGAAGCTTCCCATAAACAAAGATTAAGACATAAAAGCAAATTAGTATCATGAAATAATAAACAATCAACCTTGCAATCATCCTTTAAAAGGCACGAACAATATAGGCAAAAGTAATAAAAAGTGTCCAAAAAGGAACATTAAGACATGAATTCATACCCTTGTGAGGTCATGGTCATGACTCAAGACGCTGTATTATATTAGAGAATTCCAAATTTTTAGGCTATCGTACAAATTACAATTGGAAAATATAGAGGTCTTGACGACAATCTACCCAGCCAAAAGGTGCATGCATAACACTTCTAATGTCATTCGTCGGGCACTTATCCACTCCATTGGGATGTGTGTGCGCTCCATTCCTTCCTAGATGGGAAGTAGACAAAGTTCAGAGTTAACTGGCTCAGAACTTCTCAATCACCACCATCTGCAGCAAGATTAACATCAAAGGTTTTTTTCTACACAATTGACTTGTAAACTGATCAGCAGCTGCCACAACGCACAATGCAGCTCCACTTGAACCTTCATATCTGTGAAACATGATGCAAAAACGTGCAATGTTCAGATCATAGGCACTACTACTAGGAACCATGCGTTTATTACAAGGCAAGAAGTGAGACTGGTGAATACAACACCCATCCAATGTACAAATATAGGTGCTACACTTACATAGAAACCAAGAGAAATGTTGTTGTTTGCATCACCACAACACCTTCACCAAAAGCTTCAGCAGTGTGCATGCACCTTCCATGAAACCACTTGTCATGAACCGATGTTACCAATCTGCATCCAAAATTACCGGGAAAAAAGGTCTTATCAATTGGTGGACAAGGAGGGTTAACTAATGGCTACATGAGTAGGACAACGACGATTAAGCGATCATATGGCTTCTTTAAGTGGCTTGTTACACAAACATTGATATTGTTAGGAATAAGAGCCACAACAACCAATAGAAATTAAGTTAAAGAGAAAGAGAGAAAACTGAGACACAAAATTTTAACGTGGAAAACCCAAAACCGGGAAAAAACCACAAATAATCCACTAGATGATTTAGATTACAAAGAAGCTTTTGTGTTTGTGTGGGATAATGTCCATGGAGTTCTGCAAACCCCATTATATAGCTAAAGCTCTCCTACAACACTTCAATATTGCATTAACCGAGCATTAACTAAAGCAAAACGGCTGAAAAACAGCAAAACCCAACAGGTGGCACCCGGCACGGCCCGTGCTAGGCAACATGGGTTGCCCGTGTTGCCAGCACGGCCTGTGCCTACTGCTGGAAGTCTTGGACAGTGTTCTGGCAGTGAGCACGACCCGTGCTCCTTGGAAACGACCCGTGCTGCTTGAAAGTGCTTGAAAGTGCTTGCAATAGGTGATTCCGAGCCTTGACATAATTGGTCTTCACTCCCAACAGATTGAGGTAAGTTCATTAATGTAATGAATTTATGACCATAGTAAGATACAATTTCTTAGAAGGAATGAAAATTCCCAAATGAAAAAAAGTGCTCTATCCGAGAAAAATTAAGGAGGCGATTCCTCAAACTTTTGGCTAAAACAAATTCACACAGCAACTGCAGGCAAAACTTCAAAGTTGACAGACTGGCGCCGGTGGTCAAGGGAGGGAGGGTGAGGCAGAGAGTAGAGGGAAACTTGAGCCTAAATTCATTCAAAAATTCAAAAACCTAACCATTGCTTGAATTAAAGAAAAACTAAAGGCTTGCTCGACTTTACGTGAAAAAATATTTATTTATGTTTGATGTTCGTTTCTGTTTTAGATTATTATTATTATTATTATTATTATTATTATTATTTACATGAATATTATGATGATGATTATAATAATAATAATAATAATAATAATAATAATAATAATTATTATTATTATTATTATTATTATTATTATTATTATTATGAAAGTAGAGAGAATTGGAGAAGGAGACTGGAGAGTCGAGTAGAGGGATGGAACAACGGCGAGAGTAATAAGAGAACACGAAAAAGTTGGGGTTTTTTAGGTTTTTTTATAGTATTTTATTTTTTTCTTTTTTAAATTATAAAATATTATTTTTTATACTTCCGAAAAATTATAATAAAAATTTACGGTATTTGAGAAGCATTATAATAAAAATTATTTTTCCTATAAAAATAAAATACAATATTTTAAAATATTATAAATACTAATTTTATAAATATTCATTATTCACGAATTTTTCGATATTGTGAAATAATATATTTAACAACTTATTTATATTCGTTATGTTTGTTTCTGTATCATTTATGTTCGTTTCTGTTTATGTTTCTTTTTATGTGTGTTTTGTATGTAAGTTCAAACAGGCTCTCGAAGAGGAAGAAATTGCATTACATACCTCAGTGGGCGGGCAGGTGGCAATGTCAATTGTGTTGTTCAACCTCGTTTTTATCGGTTTTTAAGGCATTATTTAACCCAATTCCGTGATGATTTCAATGATATTTATTTAGTTTTGGGTTAGATTTTGCTCATTTTCTCTTTATCGTCACCTAAGCTCGTAAATTTCTTTATTACAGGTTTTTGGGCTTAAATTTGAGAGATTCGAGGTAAAATTGATGAAAAGCGATGAAGAGAAGAGTCCGGGTCCAAGAGGAGGCAAGAAAGAAGCCTAAAACACATCAAGAGAAGTCGCACAACCTATCGTGCGAAGCCGCACAGCCGTGCAGCATCATCGAGCGAAGGGCCCGAAGTCAAGGAAGGCCGCACGGCCCCTATGTGCATCTTGCATGACCGTGCGAGAAGCTAGGGAAGTTGAAGTCGTGCACGGTACCCCGTGTAGAAGCTGCACGGCCGTGCGAAATGGGCAGCGAGCTCAGAGTTTTCGCACAGCCTGCTGTGCGAGACCTGCACGGATGTGCGAAACCGCGGCAGAAACTTGCACGGTACCCCGTGCGACTCACTGTTTCTGCTGATATTTAAGTTTCCAAATTGTAATTTTTAGGGATCCTTTTCCTAATTTTTCTAAAATTTAGCTAGGGTTTTCGAGAGTCAGCCCCGTGAAGAGACTCAAGAACACTCATATTTGATTTTCTACTTCAAATTTATGTATGATTGAATCGCTTCAAGTTTTTCATTCAGGTAATCGTAATTTCTTATCTTTATCTTTTCTTCATAATTTCTCTTTGTTTCTCCATAGCTATGTTCCCTAAATTCTGTCAATTGTTTAGTATCATGTTTAGGGGCTAATTTCTCCACTTAGGTTGGGATTGGTCCCTACTATGCCTTGATAATCATGAATTGAGTACCAATTGGATTGTTCTATGCTTGTTAGGTTAGAATTCGTTTCGTTCATCGCTTTTCATTGATTGCCTCGAAAGAGGACTCATATGTTTTTATTAGGGTATTGTAAACATCGAAAGATGAAAACTTACCTAGAATGACGTTGTGAACGATTAAAACTTTGTTATGAAAATAATAAGGTTTAAATCGGGGTTGTGAGATGCATTCATTGTAATTTTGCTCTTTATTAATCCCATGAAAATAGGTTATTGGATTGTGCAAGATTAGTCTTTGACCTTCAAAAATAGGCGAAGATAGGTTTAATTGGTGTCTCACCCTTCTAAAATGCTAGCATAGGCAAGTCTCAAATAGTATTCGATTTTGGTTTCAGACATAGTAGTGTGATTAATTCCAATCTAAGGCTTTTTATTTATTGATCTCTCATAGTTATTTTGTTATTAGCTAAATCTGAAAACCAAATCACTGTCGAACTGAGTTTTTACCTAGATTAGAGTTTTAGGTGGATTTAGTATTTGAAAGCGAGTTCCTCATGGACACAACCCGTACTTTCCGGTTCCTAGCTACAGCTACACCGTGCACTTGCGGTATATTATTTCTTCGAACATGTGCACTGGGCCGATGACGGTCGAGGGAGAGAGGCGGAGAGCGGAGACAGCAAGTGGGCGACTATGAGGAAGTGGGGAGACCATCTAGAGGGGGTTTGGAATTGAGGAGAGAGAGAAGCAATAAATGGTAAATTAACTCGGGGTCAATCAATCTATATTAGGTGTTTTTCTTTTTCTTTTTATTTAAGCAATTTTTTTCCAGGTGGGATGACCCCGTAAATCCACTTATGCCTCCTCTTCATCACCACCTTGAATACCAACACTACCGAATGCATCCATTATACACCCAAGTGTATGGTGCTAAATACACCTTCTGAAAAAGGTTAATCATTTTCAATAAAATGTTCATCATTTTTTAAAAAAAAAGTTCAAGAAATATACATAATAGTTCATTAAATATATATAAAAAGGTTTATTTTGTAGACTTATAAATTCGCATCTGAAATCTAAAATTTACCAACTTTGATAAAATAATTTCACTTAAAATTGATATCTTCCTAATAATGAGGGCTCGTCAATGGAGCCTCCCTTCACGGTCGAATAGGCCAAGAAAGAAACCTAACTTTTGGGGGAAAGAAGGCATTTTCTTTAATGGAAAGAGGGCAATTATAGCACTGTACATTGTTTTTTTATGCCACGTCAGCAAACATATTGTATTTGGATGTTGTTTATTATTAACAACAATGGTCAATGCATCCCTCATATATTAACTGTTCTAGTTAGGGTGGGAAAAATAAACACCAATACCTGATGGGTTTATAAATGATTTCCAAATATCTCGAGGGAGGTAAATGTTAATATTCCAGATTGAAATAGTGTAAATCCCATTGTTCTTCATATAGAAAAAGAGGATCCAAAAACATTCAGTAAGGCTATGGCTTCTGGGAATGTTAGTTTCTGGGAAGATGCACTAGATGATGAAATGAACTCAATATTATCAAATAATACTTGGGTTATTCAAGACTTGCCTCTAGGATTGAAACCCATTAAATGCAAACATGTTTTTAGAAGAAAAAGGAATACAAATGATTTTGAACATACCTTTAAAGTTAGATTAGTAGCCAAAGATTTTAGTCAAAAGGGAAGAATTGATTACTTTGACACTTATGCACCAGTGGCAAGAATTTCTTCCATTAGACATTGATTGCATTGGCATCAATATATGATTTGTACATTCATCAAATAGATGTCAAAACAACTTTCTTAAATGGAGATCTTGATGAAGAGATCTACATGGAGCAACTTG
The DNA here is from genome assembly GCA_021018815.1 of Talinum fruticosum. NCBI lineage: Eukaryota > Viridiplantae > Streptophyta > Magnoliopsida > Caryophyllales > Talinaceae > Talinum > Talinum fruticosum. The sequence goes on from JAITYX010000105.1 coordinate 1,602,731, forward strand.
AAGGCTTTGTGCTTCCAAGAAATCAGAAGAAAGTGTGCAAATTAGTTAAGTCATTATATGGATTAAAGTAAGCACCCAAATAATTGCATGAAAAGTTTGATAGTGCTATACATGCTGATGGGTTCATCCATAATAATGCAGACAAATGTATTTATTTTCAATTCACAAGTGAATGTGGAATAATTATTTTTCTCTATGTAAATGACTTACAAATCTTTGGTATTAATTTAAAGGGTATTCAAGAAATTAAGAAGTATCTAAATTCACTACTACAAGAACCACTTTTAACTAAGGTTAAAAACCACATTTAACTACGGTTAATCGGCGTTGTGTATTTGGGCATCGTTGGATGTACCACCTTTGACTATGGTTCAAAACCATAGTAAAAGAACACCTATGACGACGGTTCTTCTTGAAGAACCGTCGTCATAAATACAATTATTTTTTTAAAAAAATAAATTATTCAGGGAGAGACGTTTTGGGAACGCAATAGCAGAAAACAATCAGCAAGATATGAACACAAAATTTCTCAAACAACAGAAAGAGTCTCCAATTTCCAGTTCATATTATACAACAAAATCAAACCCAGATTCTAACACTAGAATAGATTTGAACACTACAAAGACAAACTAAGAAAAACAGTCATGATCTAAAAAACTAAAAGTTAATGAGAAGAATGAGATTTTAACCACGAATTTAACAAATCAAATCTGAAATATGAATTGTATCAAAATCCAAATGTGTTTATTCAATCGAATTCAATTGCTCAAAAAGAAACACTCATACTATCAAATACTTGTAGAACTGAATATCTTCACCGGTCCGCTTCGACTTCTCTTCGAATTCAGTAGCCCCGATCTGAACCAATTTTGACATTTTCTCACTGTGGATCTCTTTCTCTCTCTCTCTCTCACTCACTCACTCACTCTCTTTCTCCCTCCTTTTCCCATGTGTGAAGTTTCTATAAATCCATAGTTGATGGTTACTTCAATTTCTCTCTCCGGCGAGGACGATGGCGGAGGAGTCGGGACAATTGTCTCCACTTCCGTCGGCGATAGTGCTCAGCCTCAGGGATCGGAAGCACCCAATTTTCAAGCGGTCGTTCAAGAGAGAGAGAGAGAGAGAGAGAGAGAGAGAGAGAGAGAGATCTTTCAAGCACCATGAAAGAGAGAGAGAAAGGGAAATCTTTCAAGTGCCATGAGAGAGAGAGGGAGGGAGGTCTTTCAAGGGCCATGAGAGAGAGAGGGGGAGGTTTTCAAGCTCCATGGGAGACCAGAGAGAGAGAGAGCAAGAGGGAGGTTTTCAAGCTCCATGGGAGACCAAAAACAGAGAAATGGGGGGTATTCGATGGGAGACCAGAGAGGGGGTTGGGGGATTAAGCGGCGTTCTGATAGGAGAGAGAGGGCGAGAAAGAGGGAGACATGATTCGGGTTAATGGGTTTTCCGAAAATGAAAAACTTTTAACTACGATTCTTTCAATGAACCATAATAATATGTTCACAGCCTAACATATGACAACGGTTCATTGAAACAACCGTTGTTATTGATGGTAAATACTGTCGCTTAGTTACAAAAATGCCACCTGGTCCATTTTTCATGACAGTTTGTCCTTTTAACCGTCGTTAAAGATCCGCCATTAAAAGTGGTTTATGTAGTAGTGATTCATAATTCAAAATGAAGGATATGAATGAAGTGGATACTATCTTAGGCATCAAGGTAAAAAGACATAGTGGGTGTTATGCCCTTAGTCAATCCCATTATATATCTAAAGTGCTGGATAAGTTCAAGCATCTTCGGATTAAAGATGCAAATACTCCCTATGATAATAGTGAGAAACTAGTTGAAAATTCAGGTAGAATTGTGGCACAACTTGAGTATGCTAGTGCCATAGGAAGCCTAATGTATGCAATGTATTGCACTAGGCCAGACATAACATTTGTTGTATGCAAACTATCAAGGTTTACAAGTGTAATTGGATACTTGAAGAGAACTGTGAACTTAGGAATTTTTTATGAGAAATTTCTTTCAATTTTACAAGGTTTCTCTTATGTAAGTTGGGTTACAAGTGCAACTGATAATAAATCTACTTTAAAGAAGCAAACTTGCATTTCTCACTCAACCATAAAGGCTGAATTTGTAGCATTGGTTGTGGCAGGAAAGGAAGCATAATGGCTAAGGAATTTGTTAGTGGATATACAGTGGTGTCCACAACCAATGCTGCCAATTTCCTTGCATTGCGATTGTGAAGCTACTATGTCTAAGGCTATAGTAAAATCTATAATAACAAATTTAGTCATATTAGCTTCATGCATGAGCATGTTAGATAACTCATAACAAATGTAATAATTTCCATCATTTATATTAGGTCAAGCAATAAATTCACGGATACTTTGACGAAAGTACTGCAACGAGATATGGTAAGAGGTAGCACCACTAGAATGGGTTTGAAACCTTTTTCTAATTAAGTCACCAATAATGGCAACCCAAACTTTTCTATCAAAAACTAGAGACAAGATTTAAAGGGTAACAAGTTATTGTTTGTGACCAAGAGCACTAAGATTAGGATTTTGTGCATGGATGCTATTGAAAAAGAGGTTGAATATTTATTCTTAATGAATCCTAAGTAGCAAGGACATTTATAGGATGTCACCTATGTGGATAAAGAGGTGGTGCCGCTTCTAATAAGAGTTTAAGGGTGACTCTTGTATTTATCCATGAATCTAGGATAAGCACATGGCCTTTAAAGTGCTAAAGCAAGTTGAGGCTTCTATAGGAATATGATACTTGATTGTGCTTGTAATGTTTCCGATTTCATGTCTCAAGTGTTTGTTTAAACATATAATGTTTCCGATTTCATGTTCAAAGGTCTAAATCGAAAGATACCTTTTTATATGAATAATCAAATTCTAAAAACATTTTTTAAATACAACTAGTGAGGGATTGTTATATAGTTGATAATTGAGATAATGTGATAATAAGAAAATTAAAGGTGACTGAATACACTCAAACTCGGTGTTAGGCCCGGTGTCTTAAAGTTACAAACAAAGGGGAGAAGCAAAAGGACCACCACGGATATCTCCTTGGCCACCACCGGTGGTCCCTTCACAGCCACAGGCCGTGGCAAGGATCAGTAGTGACAGCCAGCAAGTTCTGGCTGCCACAGTCACCACCACAGGTAGTGGTGCATACTGTGGCAGAAAAACTGTCCACCATGGTCTGCACCACGGACTGTGGTCTTGACCGTGGCATTGGACAGCAACCATGGGCTGCTATTTGGCTGTAAAATGCTACGGTTTTTGCCTTATCCAATTTGATATTATCCAAAGGATATTATTAAGGATATACTTAATTATTGTATATAAATTAAATTAATTAATTAATTAAGATATATATAAGAATTTTATTTAGTGCAGATTATTCATTCATTCTCTCTTCTGTTTGTCTCTGAAAATCTATGCAGTTCTTTTAATGAAAATCTAAAGCGTGTTTATTTGAATTTTCTCTTCAAAGAACACATAACATAAGGCTTAATGTATCATAGGAGTATCTTTGCCAAAATTATGAGCAATCTTTGTGAGACGGGGCGATTATTGTTGGGGCTGCCTTGAGAAAGCCCTTGTTGATATCATCATATGATTTGATGTCCAGTACTCGTTGGGTTCATGCATGGGTTCCAGTACTCGTTGTTAATCTCTTCGATTATATGCTTTGTTTTGCGAAGAGATGTTGGTTGGTTGGGGCATTATCTCAATAATTGGAACATCTATCAATAGTATCTTCTTTAATACACAAAATAAATGGAAAGATATCCTCTAATTTAATTTTGGGAATATTTTTTCCTAAAATTTTGTCATAAGTCTGTTAAGTCACTGCATTATATAAGAAAGCAAATAATATCACAAGAAATTCATTCTCTCATTGACTAATATCTTTTGGGCAAAATAACTAGCAATTCGTTTGTTTCAACATGGCTGGAAAAACTTCACTAGTGTCTCTATTTTTAATTCTGATGATCCTCCTTTTTTGTGGTAAGTCTAGGATAGTTCATTTCAATTAGATGATTTGTGCACCTACATAACATTTTATGTGTTATTGTTATCAAATAATTAACTTTTTTATTTTTTTGAACTTCACTCTCTTTTAGGTACTATTCATTCAAGAGATCTCGAACGTATCAAAGGATCAAGTTGTTATCCTCAAATAGTGGCATGCACTATTGATGGCTGTAGAGCATATTGTAATGGTGATCCGGATGTATTTTGTCGGCCCAATCTCTGTTGTTGTAAGTACCCCATTGTACGAGATAACTAATACAATCTCCTCAAATAACTATCAATGATATTACAACAAATAAAAACATTTATTTAAACTTCACAATATCCATTTACTTATATTTGTCACAACTTTGTGTTGTTTATAATAATGTTGTTTCCTTTATTCAATCATATATCTTTGAATTTTTGTTTCAAAGACAACAAAGACTATTTTTGTGGTATTAAACACAGGTGCGTATAAATTTATTTATTTTTATTAGAGTGCGGGACTAAATTGAAGATTAGAGGGCAAGGACATTGAAGGGCTCCTTTACGAGTAATCAAACATTTGTTTTTACTCCACATAATTAATATATTTTATTTGATAAACAGGCCAAGTCCACCAGATCTATCTCAAAGTATTCAATCTACTTTTTCCATTCCATGTAATTAATTCCATTTTTTTTCTGATTATTATTAAAATTCAAAAGACTTATAATTTTGAAATAAAGTAAAAAAAAAACATAAACAATGAGTTACACTATAATACAAAAATGGTGGCAGATCACAAATGTTTTTGAGAAATGAAAATAAAGGTTTTATTGAGCTAAATTATAACCCTAATACAAGAGCCATCAACAACCAAATCAAGGATAAGGTCCGGACTCTCAATTGCCTACCCTCACTAATCCAATTTTCAAAGATCTTGATCTCTTTTCGTCGTTGGTTCTTTAACCACTTTGGATCATTATGGAATGACGGATTGAGATCCAAACAATGTGAACCTTAAAATGAAAAATATAAAAATATAAATTAATACATCCATAAACAAAAGAAAAAGGAAAGTACAAATTTGTTATGAATTTAAAAAGAATACTAATTGAAGATATACCATGTTCTGTCTTTATGGCCACCACAGTGTCGGATATGTCATCCAATACTCTGATTAATTATATTTTAAGTTAGTTTAAATAACTATAAATATTAAATAAAAATTAAAAGAGTTAAACCTATGTCTAAATTATAATTACCCCCATCGACTGTAAGGATCCATAAGACCATTGGAAAAAATGATGTTGCTTCCATATTTGATATCCTGTAATTTTAAAGGACATAATAATTAATTAGAAACAAAACTTATGATCAAAATGTTAAAAAATGAATAAGTAGAAGAAATGATTAGAATCAAACCCAGGCGCCATAGTAAGTCCGGACCCAATCAGCATGAGGCCAAACACCATATGTGTCCCAGCAGTCTTGCATGTATTTGGTTTTATTAGGAAAGAATTCTCGAGGAATTATGGAATTATATCCATTGCAGCTTCTAATATTTACTATCTCACTACATTCCTGCATTTCACATTTATTTGATTTTAGCCAAATAATAATAATAATAATAATAATAATAATAATAATAATAATAATAACAACGTCTGAAAACCACAAGGTATTTGTTTATACCTGCCAATTCCATGCCTTGAGTGAATTGGGATCCAAAACATGGAATGCAGGAGCACCGGTAGAACTCAATCGAACACAGGTGCTATCACGCTCCGTGATCAAAAGAGCTATGGCTATTCCGTCAAGGACGATATTGTATTTGGAAGCATTGACAATAGGGCTACAAATAGTGTCAATCCAATAGTTATGTGCCCCATTGTATTGAGTCGCAAAAGTGTACATGTTAATTAAATGAACTTTTAGTTCATTTGTAGAGTGTAGGGTCCTGATGAATAAAAACATAAGCATGATTAGTTACGACTCAAAATTGATAAAGAAACAAATAAATAAAAACACTTTATAAATATAGGTTAACCAACAACTTAAAGAGTCCATTTGAGATAATAACAGGCAACTCTTAGCAAGCTTAATTAATTATTTATTTTAGCAATTTTCTTGATAGAGTCTATCTTTAATGATTTTAATGTGTATAGAATTTTCGGGTAAGTTTGCAAAATGAATTTTCTCTCACCATACTTTTATCATTGCGTGTGATCGAACATCACTGTTACATTAGTAACTAATAATTTGGATAAAAAATTAATTAATAATTAGCAATTTCCATTTAATCGAAATGTTGAAGTCAAGAATGAATAGCAGGTTCAAACTTTTGTAAGCCATTGATGTTAATTATCCTCTATATTTCATAAAAAAATTTTAAAAATAATGAACAAAAATATGAATTTATACCTGCATATGTTGAACGTTTTGGTCAACATATCAAGGCCACCGGGACGTAGAGCAACTTCGTCAATCATATTCCATGATTGACGAATCATATCAGAACAATGTCGGTTTACTTGCTGAAAAAAAGAAAAAAAATTAGTTAGCTGAGTTCGTAACATTATCGATGTACAAACAAATAAAATTTATAGAAATTATTTAATAACAAAAACTAATATATATGTCTTTACCCCCACCCCAAAAATTATATATTATAAACAAAATACAAAATATTTTCCTTGTCTAACTAGTTTCATATTAATACTAGATTAAATTAAATTTTAAAGACATGTGCTTGTAAAGTTGAGATGTTTAACCTCAAAATCCCTAGTAAGTATGGCACAATAGTCGTCCTCCGGGGAAAGGTCCTCAAAGAAAAGGACTGGGGCGGACGAGGCTAATGCTCCAACGGCCACTTGCGGATACTTTAGGCGGAACCATGCCGCCAACACTACAAATTGATCAAACACAATATTCATTCTCAATTGTCAATATTGAGAAAGGAATTTAAATTAAAATAAATTTAATTTTATACTAATCAATAAAAAAAACTACGCTAATTACTTACTACCGGCATAAGAGCCTCCTATCACGATAACCGGTGAGCTTGTTGTAGAAAGACTTGTCTTGACAGACAAGATAATCTCGACAAAATCAGCCAAGGCCTCTTCCGTTGAAAGGAAGCTTCGGACCGCCGGAGAAAGGAAAGCGGTGTCAATCGATTTGTATGGAATCGACTCTCCATAAAATCGATGCTAAAAAAGACGAGATAAGAGAAAGATTATTAGTGAAACTTCTATTAAAAAGTTCATTGTACAAGGGAGTAATAAAATGTCAATGTATGAAGCCAAGCTAAAAAGCATCTAACTCAAGCTTAGATACTAATTATATACATATAAAACAAACCAACCATAAACAATCAACGAAAGTATAATGATACAATGCTAAAATCATTATAATAACACTCTAAGCTTAGATACTGTCACAATACTTTGCTAGGTTTTGCATGAAATAAAACTAAAATTTTTATTCAAAACACTAAATTTTAGGCGGGTTTGGATCAAATCTAGTAATAGTAGATGCATTAGATTGGAGTCTAAGTTAGGCTCAAAGCTAAAACCAAACAAGCCCACAAATTGTATCACTGTTTTTAAGCAACTGTTAAATTATAAACATGCAACTAACTAATCATGAATATAATGTCATATTAATTACAACACTTAGAGCCTACTGTTAAACTCTAGTATATAGGTTTTACAAAATTAGAAGTTTGGATAAAAAAATATGTTTTACCTCAATGTATACCACGAGGGCTCCAAGGCGAGGAGCGGCCTCGTTGATAACTCCAACTTGCCCGATCAAGTTGTTGATCGGTGCCTCCCCTCCGAAGTAGACCAAGAGAGGGCCCCTTTTCTCAGCTCCGGCCCAAAATGTGTTGTCAATCACGTACCGTTGTTGGAATGTTGAGTTTTCAAGTGGACCTCCAACCCCGAAGTGGTTAAGTTGTTGTGTATAGTATAGGTTTTGGAGGGTGCAATTGGTGGCAAATGGTAGCAAGAATAATAGAGAGAGGGAAAAAAGGCTAATGATGGCCATGGAGGAGTAATTAGAACCCGGGGGTTAAGGTGTGTTTAGAAATTAAATCTTAAGGGAAGGGGAGGGCTAAGTGTATCCTACTATTGATATCTATGTAGAGAGAGGGAGAGAGGAGATGGGGTGGGGGGATTGGATGGGATATGGAAGGGGTATATATAGGGATGGTTATTGTTTGTGCCTAATCATATCAATATGCATAGCTTTTAATGAAAGGGATGAATGGAGGAGCTTAACATGCATGAGAACCAACCGTATATGAATAAGCATGCATCCATGTTGGGGTAGAAAAATAATTAAAATAAAACCATGCTCTTTAAATTACTTTAGCCATTTTGGGAAGAATAATGCAAAACTTACCCTTACTTAACCAAGTAGACTTGCTATGTTGCATATGGGGGTAGAAAAATAATAAAAATGAAAGATTCTTCTTTTAATTACTTTGGCCATTTTGAGAAGAATAATGCAAAGCTTACACTTACAAATATTTTTACTATTGCATATTGGGGTAGATAATGAAACCATGCTCTTTTAACCACTTTGACCATTTTAAGAAGAATAAATTTTACTAAGTCAAGTAAACTTGCTATTTAGATATTGGGTGGAAAAATAATTGAAATAAAATCATGCTCTTTTAATTACTTTGGTAAAACCATGCTTTTTAATTACTTTGGCCATTTTGGGAAGAATAAAACCAAGCAGAATTTGAGAACAATAATCCAAAGCCAAAGCAGATTTTTACTATTGCATATTGGGTATACAAAACAATTAAAATGAAACCATGCTCTTTTAATTACTTTGGCCATTTTAAGAACAATACACTTGCTATTGCATATTGGGGTACATAAATAATTAAAATAAAACCATGCTCTTTTAATTACTTTGGCCATTTTGGGAAGAATAAATAATTCAAAGTTTATACTTACTTAGCCAAGTAAATAAATCAAAACGTCTTTGAAGGGCATGCATATTGGATACATTTTAATTTCTTATCAATATTAGTCAAGCTTATCATAGAAACTTTAATTCGGGTCTTTTTCATATGAGAGTAAGTTCATGTGTATCAAATAGGAGTACATAAGTTTACACATACTACAAAAAAAATTCAAATAAAGCCTTATTTTAAGCATTCTACAAAGAGCAGTTTATATGTATAAGTGCTGACAAAAATTCAAGTTCGAGTTAAATTCGAGTCGGACAATTGGTAAATGTCAGAAATTCGGATAAAAATTCTTGTCCGATACCCTATTTTTTACGGGTCAGAAAAATCGTATATGCATATGTTAAAATCGAGTTTGGACAACAGAAATAAGAAAAAATTTATGTTCGACTTTAAAATTCAGACAAAAAATTTACGATCGGAACCGATTTTTTTAATTTGGTCAAATTCGCTATTCGGATCAAATAAAATTTTGGCAACATTAAATTATATATACAACTTTGTAGTTTTCCTTTCTACATGTGCACTTTATTCTCAATTAATTAGATAAATTCATATATTTGTAGTTGGAGCAAATAATTAATAATATAAACAGACAAACAACTCATTAATTATGTCTTTCTATAGGGACTTATATGTAAGCAAGGGACCTCCCAAATTCGATAACACTTATATAGGAACTTCAAAGGGAAAAATGTGAAATGGTAGTCATTTTCAAGTAATAATCTGCCTTGGGACTAATGTTTTAAAATTATAATAATCATGCTTTAATTTTGTTATGTGTCACTATTCTCAAAGTTATCGTCCATTATCAACAATATAGGTACAAATAATAAGAAGTTTCCCATAAATAAAGATTAAGACATAAAACGAAATTAGTATCATGAAATAATAAACAATCAATCTTGCAATAATCCTTTAAAAGGCATGAACAATATAGGCAAAAGTAATAAAAAGTGTCCAAAAAGGAACATTAAGACATGAATTCATACCCAGCCAAAAGGTGCATAACTTATCAATCACAACCATCTGCAGCAAGATTAACATCAAAGGTATTTGCTACACAACTGACTTGCAAACTTATCAGCAGCTGCCACAGCACACGATGCAACTCCAATTGAACCTTCATATCTGTAAAACATGATGCAAAAACGTGCAATGTCAGAACATAGGCACTACTACTAGGAACCGTGCGTTTATTACTAGGCAAGAAGTGAGACTGGTGAATACAACACCCATCCAATGTACAAAATTAATATAGGTGCTACACTTACATAGCAACCAAGAAAAATGCTGTTGTTTGCATCACCACAACACCTTCACCAGAAGCTTCAGCAGTGTTCGTGCACCTTGCATGAACCACTTGTCATGAACCGATGTTACCAAGTTTGCATCCAAAATTACCGGGAAAAAAGGTCTTATCAAGTGGTGCACAAGGAGGGTTAACTGATGGCTACATAAGTAGGACAACGGCAATTAAGAAATCATATGGCTTCTTTAAGTGGCTTGTTACACAAACATTGATAAGAGGTAAGTTCATTAATGTAATAAACTTATGACCACAGTCAGATACAATTTCTTAGAAGGAATGAAAATTCCCAAATGAAAAAAAGTGCTCTATCCAAGCAAAATTAAGGAGGCTATTCCTCCAAGTTTTGGCTAAACCAAATTCACATAGTAAATGCAGGCAAAACTTCAAATTACATGAATAAATAGGAACAGACAATGAAGTTTGTCGGGACTTGAAAGCAAATGAAACAATACAACACAGCTAAGCAGGTATTGCAAGAAAAGTTCATGAATGCAAAGAGACTGAAAGTTTGGTTCAAGCAGTACTTAAATTCATTTGGCCCCAATAGGAAAGTCTCTGTCTGCAGCTTATTGTGTTTTACAAAATTGACAAACTGGCTTATTTCAATAGGATCCGTCTTTGTTCCTTCTTGTTCTGCACTGGAAATGCCACATAAACCATCAAATTTCTCGTGGCTTAGCCAAAATCTAATCAAAACAAAACGAACTACACTAGGTTTTCCATCTGTCCCATAGAACTAAACAAAATCTTATGAGTTTTAACTTTTAACATCTATATGAATATGCAATTATAAAACGTCAACAAAATCCATTGATGAAACTTCCACTAAAGAATGCAAAAACCATCATCAAGTCCTTTAAGTTGGATCATAGTTGATAAGAACAACTTGCTTTGCCGATTGACCTTCAAGGTGAGAGCACAAACTAGAGATTACTCACATGACGTCTTCTGCAACAAGATAAACTAAGAACACCACTCTAAATCCAATGATAACCAAGTAGCTCACCAGAAAGGCCGACATTTTCAGGTGCCCATTTTTCCCACAATTTATTTATGAACAGAAGTCCAATCCATTCTGGATACTAACAATCACAAGAGAAATAAAACAACAGTAATATTAAGATTAATAGTTCCATAATTACCGGATTCGCTCCTACCAGGTGGGTTCGAAAAAAAAAAAAAAAACGCAATGAGGGTCGGGAATAAAACACCTAACCTTAAAATTTTTAAACTAGTCATGTTATTGAAAATTTTAGATTAACACATTACAATTCTCCTCGATGAGTTATGATGTTTTGAAATCTAAGCGTGAGTTCTCATGTTTTAAAAGCAAATTTGGCATACATACATACATACATATATATACTCTGCCCAATCTTAAACCAAACACAGAAAATGTGAATTGAAAATATTAAAATCAGACCAATTAATTCTTCCAACCAAAGTCCAAACAACAAGAAGCTCACAAACTCACAAACAAATTCCACCAGACACCAATTACACATATTACTCACTAATCAGCAAATTTGGCATACATGCATACATATGCCGCCCAATTCTTAAACGAAACACAGAAATGTGAATTGAACGAATCAAAACAAATAAATTACTTCATCCGACCAAAGTCCAAAGGAAAGTCAAGATGTTTCAGAATATAATCTACAATGCTGAAAACAAAAGGGGAAAAGAAAGGGAAAATCCGACTTTGAATTGTGTTATCTCAGGTTACACAAGATAAATCGCTCAGAGGTGCAATGAAAGCTTAGTCAGATTCTGAATCATGCAATCTCATATTACACAAGGTTAATCGTTCAACAAAAGCTTAGTCAAATCCTAGCCGACATATCGGATTCCTCTTGATGAGGCTCAGATCAACCTAGAAAACAAGAAAAATCCTGCGTCAATATAAATAGAACATGCAATTAAAATTTGAAGGCTTTCATACAGAATCGATTAATATTACCTTGTGTCCAAACAAATCACGTATATTATCAATGCCATTCAATATCATCGTAGGCCTATGTCAGCAGAACGCAAACATTTAGTTTGCCAACTCATAATTTTGTTTTCACTATGATACTGATCGAAAGCTGGATTAAGAAAAAGACCATCTAGGAAATGGGCAAGCGTTAGTATACGAACTAGAGATTGGCAGATTATTCTCACCTCTCGAGGGACAAGCCCCATGCGATAACCCGGACATCTTCTGGGAGCCCCATTGGAAGCAACATTTCAGGTCTGAACATGCCCGAGTTGCCTATCTCCACCCATTTCCCAAAGCCTTCATGATAACTGGTGAAAGTGAAGACCAGAGACATTACTGCAATGGTGGTTTTGTATGTGACCCATTCACCACAGACTATTGAAGAAAAAAGGGAAGTCTCTGAGGTAATTGACGGACTAAAAAATATAAATTGGCATCTACCGCCGTCAAATGCATAGACATCCTAAGGCTTGCCGTTTCCCCTGTTTACGCCATCGTTACCAGGAACTCCACTGAGATTGCTGAAGGGGAAAAAGGAGATTACAGCTAATTGCATAAATTCAAGCAAATTTAGGCTTTGAATCACTCAGTCTAGAACGATCATGCAGGAGTAACAAGTGTTACAGGTAACTATGGTCCATACGGTGTCCATATTGGTTATGTTTGTGCCAATGCAACTGAGGTTTTTACCGAACTTCTAAAAAGCACTAAAGCATGATCTCTGAAGATTAATGTTTTACCTGAATATCTCCATACTAGGTTCCGTGTAAGGATTATAAGCAGGCTTGAAACGAAGTTTTGACATTCCTGCCCACATCATGGGAAAACAAGTCATTTCATGTAAACTCTTGTAACCCTCATCAACTTTAAAAATTCTCATTATTAACGAAATTCAAATATTTAGGGTTTATATTCATCAACCACAAAATGGTTCAAGACGACTGCATTCCAGATAAAAATACCCAAAATATCCTTGATCCGTCAACATAAATGAAATTATATTTAAGCAGCAAGCCGATTAATACCTAGGCGTGAAAAGAAATCGTGCAGAACACCAATGAGATCCCCTAGGGTGAGCCCTCGATCACATACAAGACCTGGAATAAAAGTAGCAGCAGGTCAGTGACCCATGAAAAGAAAATGTAGCGGTTAATCACACATTTCTGGCCATGCGAAACAAGATAGCTAATTTTCACAGTACTAGACTAACAGATATTATGATGCAAGAGTTTAAATAATTTTTTCGCAATTTTGTCTAAATTCCTATGTACATTAGGTTTATTTTTAAAAATATATTATACTTAAAAATTCATTTCTTTATTTTTTTGATGTAAAAGTTCATTTCTTCGTAAATCAAAATTAATGATAATAATTTTTAAGGGATTAAGAAGGATTGCAAAGCCTCTAAAAACAAAGAAACTATATATTGACCAATTAATCCAAAGTTATGACCTTTGCGATTCAAGGAGTTAAGGTTAATTTTTTCCCTTCTAATTTTATTCATATTACTAAAATTAATTTTAACAAATCACTATAATATCTATTATAAAAAATTGATTTTTGTTAAATAATTTGTAGTAATGTGATTTGGAGATATAGGATGGATTACAAAGCCTTTAAAATTGTTTTGAAAAAGTGTTTGCCAATCTACATTATGAGAGGCTAAATTTGTATGGAAGCACACGTTTCTTCACCTCTAGGAAAGGCATTTCAAGATAAATTTCTTTTTTAAAAAGAAGGGGCTTCACGAGACAAATGAAACCATGGGATTCATACACCCATCTTTTACGAATAATTGTGTGTGCAACTTGCACTCTTTGTAAGCAAATAATTTCAAATTCATTTGCTTTATGGTTTAAGTTAGTTATTCGGAAAAGCTCATTGTGTTGCAACATTTCTCAATATCAAGGCATCCAAATAATCATTCTTTTTTGTTAACATCTTCATGGTTGTTAGATGATAACCTTCTTCTAATTAAATTTAATTTCTTATCAATCTGAAATGGCAACAGTACAACACCATCTTGAGTGTGAGATTTTCACTACTTAGCATCTTACATGTTACAAGTCATTTTTCCGAGAGTTCTATCCTACTTTCACTATTAACTAATGATTGAACAATGACAAAAATATCAAGAAAAACTAGCTCACTTGAACAACAAATCAGCTGGATATTCTGGTAGAAAGTATCTATAGCTTTTAAATTTATATTGTTAATAAGTTGGGGATTTTTTTAAAAACCTAATTTAATAATGTGTTGCCTCATATCCAATATAGAATTATCTTTAAACATAGAAATATGCCAAAACGATATCAAAAACTTTGAAACAAGGCCACTCAATCGGCCGAACAGATACAAACAAATTAACGAGGTTTTTTACCTTCTATCTGGTGGAATTCAGCCAAATGTGTCCGATCAACAGCTTCATTTCTGAACACGCGATCTATGGAGAAATACTTTTTGGGAGCAAAGGGTTTCTACATGAACAAAATAACAAAAGGCAATCAGTCCAGTGTAAACTGAACTTACGAAAAAAGGTTAAATGCACCAAACATTCTAGATTCAAAAGGTAAAATAGAATCAAACTGTGAGAGGTTACCTTAGAAGTGTTTAAAGCTAAACCATCGTTTCAAGAAGGACAAACAACCCAACTAAGAGGAGCAGGTGGAGCATGAAGAGGAAGGGAAGGAGGCAAAAAGTATTCCAATGATAGTTATCAGTTTAATGACATTCATTACGATTTTTTATGAAAATCAATGAGTTAATGAGAATCTAAACAGCAAATGCTACTCCGCTATTCAAAACCCAATGCTGCATTTTTCAATTGGGTGTATTTTACAAACTTTGAGATGAATTTGATTTCAAATAAGTTCAAATTGTTTCTACATAACCAGATACTTTGCTTCCATTGAGCAACTTAGGCTAGTAGGATAATTAATTTGATACTGGATAGGATTAACATACAGAAAGCAAACAAATCAGAACAGTCTGAGCAAAGATTGCTTTGCAGCAAGCGATCACAATGTACACTACCTGTGCAAGAGCATAGAGCATTCTGGAAGAAACAGCTGTTGTATGCGTCCGCAACAAATTTTTGTTTGCTTCCTCTCTTTTCCAGTCATATCCATACCTACAATGAACATAGTTCATAAATAAGAACACAGAGAAGTATAACAACATTTGATGTTAATTACAAGTTACAACCAATTGAGCAAAGGAAAGACAGCATATGGGAAAGAGAAGAGGATAGAATAGACAAAGGACAAGAACCACATACCCTCTAGACCCATAACCACCCTTCTCATGAACATGCTTTACCCTCTCAACATAGTCTTCAGGCAGCTCATTCGTAGTGGACGGAGCTGTAGACATCAATAAACAAGATAGATAAGCAAGGTAGCAGATATTCAATGCGGCGATCTCCAAGAAAGTAATTACAACAAACTGCTCAGTCTTGGAAATGGTCCAGGACCTCTTAAACAAATTTACAGAAGCACCTCAAGAGAACCTAATGTCGCTTCTGTCAAGATACTAGTACATTGCTCTCAGAATTCTCACCCTGGCCTTAGAATCATCCTAACTCTGGTAAATCACTTACCCAAGTAGCTAGACAAGACTACCACTCCCATGAGCTCTTGCCCAAATACATTCAACCTTGACAAGACAATTGCTATTTTACTGAAAAGATTCAGCAAGAGAATCTTGCAAGGATCATCTTGCTGAAGTGGGCCCCAGTGAAGCAAGGTTGTGCAGCCTTACAAACATTGTTTAGGAAACCCCGGGAATTTTAGTGTCACAAGGAAAATACTAACGACGTTAAGTATCTAAATAACAGAGGTGGAAAAACAATATAAGATTTCATTTGTACTGGCCAACATATAAGGAACTAACCAAGGCTATAATCATGATTGACATGATTGACAATGACAAACCTTGCAGAAAGAATGTATCATGTGAATCACGAGCTGGGTGTTGCTGTGGCTGGAACAAAGCATCAAAGTTCCAGAAGCTAAAAGACAGCAAATATGAGACATCAGAACCTTGCTTTCTTGTGTTGTAAATGAACTAGATAAACGCATAAACCCCCCACCCCCCACCCCAAAACAAAAAAAAGGATGACAAAAGAAACAAGTAACATGAAATATGAAGCCTTCCATGCAGGGGTAGTACTCACCTCCCATTTGAAAGTTAGGGTATCAAAGCCCACCAGTCACATGTTTTCCCCATGCCCACTCCCCTTTGCAAGTATGCCTCCTTATCATTACCACTCAGGAGAAAGGGGCTGGGCCTAGCCCCAAAATGTTTACTCATCACTTCCTCTTTTTTTTATGCATCTCACACATCTGACAGAATCCCCTACTCGCAATCCGAAACAGAGACTCGTTACAGGTATAGATTTCATCTAAAATTGCCTTAGTTGTTAATATCCATGCAAAAGTTTGTATCCTTTGCATTTTGATGTTCATCAGTTTGTAAGTGGATTTTGAAAGACTTCCAAGATAAAGTCCACAGTACCATATGAATCTCGAGTCCAACGCTTTTATCAGTAACAAGCTGCCAATCCAAGATACAAAACAGCTAGCAAGTACCCCCAACCCAAGAGAGTACATTAAGCAGTTCTTTACTAAATACCATATCAATAATGAAAGAATAATAATTTCGTAACCAACACACTACAGTTATTCATCATTCAAATTCATGAGTCATAGGACATTGAACTGCAACCCCGAGAAACTATCAAGCACGAGAATTCTCAGTAATGGTCATCCTATAAACCTTAAATAATGATGGCATATGGTGATCTCAAAAGCTTCCTCAGTATTCAGCAAAACTGCAGTTGTTTTCTACTGACAGATTTGCTCGAAATGGCCCAAAGACACCAACATAAAGCACATGGAGATATAGCATCAAATCCAAATCCAACCATATGAAGCCCATGACAATTTTCAGGCATTGCCAAACATAACAGTGTTGCCGAACTAGGCATGCAATTAACAAAACACATGCATATATTAAGACAGTTGACAACTTAAATACCTGCTTTCGACAAAATTGTTTGTAGGCATTTCCTCAAAGCTGCATTATACAAAGACCAATGTGGTTCAAACAAAATAATCAATGCACAAGTTGTAAAGAACATCTTCCACCAGAAATAGTATTTTAAGAAATCAATTAAGCATAAGCATAAACTCCTACCCCATCTGAAGGAAAATCATCTTAAATTGCTGCCGTACCTGAAATATGGAAGATATTGCGGGAGAAAATTTAATTCACCAAGCCATCAATAAATCAAAATTTTATTTCAAAAACAATCAATACGTCGAGATAGGAGAAATAGACTACAAAAACTCTCATAGGAAGAGTCATATCAATTGCAACTCAAACAAATAAAAGCACAAACGTTCCACTAAAATACGGCAGCGAGCAACTGCTTTCAGCAAGTTTAAGGTCAGCGCATTCTATATATTGGAAGAAAATAATGTTTCATGACTCAGTGCAGCAGGCTCATCTACATTATATTCCATGTTTGTAATGGATGCCCTTTCCAATTCCTTTTCTTCCCAGTACAATTCATTTGACGACGAATATTTTGTATCTTATAACAGAAGGTTTTTTCCTAAAGTCAATTACAGCACAAACAGTGCAAAAACACAACAAAGCTGACACGCACTCATAACAACTACACAACCAATAAAATAAATAGTTTGCACATAGTAGCTGGCAGCTTAACCTTGAGCAAAGGATGCAAGTGACCACCTTCAGGTGGCAGACCTTTAGCATTGAAGTTGTATTCTTTAAGCTCTAGATCCTTCCAGTCACCCCTTCAGATAATAGACAAAAAAGTGTTAGCAAGAGCAACCACAGTCAAAAGATATTCTGAACCACATGGCTTTAACCTAATTTATACACTACCATCTCGTTTATATGATTAGATTGCAATCTACTGCTTCGACCACATTTAAGAACTAATTCATTATAAAGCTATGTCCTTCAAACAGGATAAAAAGTCACAGTAACTGCTGCCTCTAGTTGATCACTTATAGGCTCATAGCTACAATGAGCTAGTTGGAAGTGATCGCACAAAATTTCACTTTTTCATGCAAGTACATATTATCAAATACCTTTGCAAATGATCACGTGTCAGATCTGTCGCTGCTTTCTTTCTTTTCGGAGCATAATTAGGCCCCTTTCGGATTGAGTACCCCTTCCATGTCCTGAAGAACAAACAGAATTTGAAATATTACAACAGTGAAAAAATGTGTTCGGGGAAAAGTTACCAACAAGAAAAACAACAAAATGTGCACCGCCAAGGAAAGATAGCCACCAATTAACATAATCTAATAATGCCAAAGCTAAAATGGTGTGAGAGGATTTCAGGGAATTCTCTCTCTGAGCAATGTTAGAGCGCTCGGTGGAGGAGTTCAATCAACTTTCTAAATCAACTAAAAAGATGAGATCTGCTCATGCCTTCTCTTCAGATGTAGTAGCTATCAAAGATGAGGAGGTAGATGAAATGGATACAGGATCCCCATCGGCGAGGAATCTTGAGTAGTGTCGGATGGGTCATATCATTGGGAAGTTCCCACTTATCGGGATACCTTGCGGAGAAACATGATCTGATTATTAAAATGTTCGATAAAGGTATTGGGTATATGCAACTTAAGAAGGGCCTAAAGTACAAATGGGCACCTAAAGGGGATTTTTCATTAATTGATATAGGTTGCGATTACTATGTTACTCGTTTCTCTAATATGGACGATTATGAGCATGTGATGACTAATGGTCCTTGGTTGATAGGCGATAACTACTTGGTTATTCGTGAATGGGTACCTAATTTTGTCCCCGAGGAAGATAACATTACTCGCCTTCCGGCTTGGGTAAGGATTCCAAAATTGAGGGTAGAATATTTTAATGAGAGTTTCTTGCTAGAGAAGATAAGGAAAAGATCCGTAAAGTTTTAAGAGTTGACGACACTACAGCTAAGGTGGAAAGAGGTCAATATACTCGTCTAAGTGTGCAGGTGGATTTGTTTAAACCATTATTATCGAAATTCGGGCTGAATGGTAGCGTTTGGCGCATCCAATACGAAGGAAATCAAAATGATTTGTTTCCATTGTGGAAAACACGGTCATAAAGGGGACACATGCCCCAGTAAGTCACAAGCGAGTTCTAGTCCAAATGATCAATCAAATAACAGAATGAAGAGAATGACTGAAGAGAATCACATTGAGCCTGTTAACAGGGACATGATGGACACATATGGGAGTTGGATGCTGGTAAAAAACCATCAAAGAAGAAGACCAAGAAGCAACTGGAACAATCAGGAACCTGATCAAATCCCAGACACGGTTCAAACCAACAGGTGAACCATACTTTGCAGACCGGTGGCGCTGGCGCTTCTGGTTCCCAAGAGATCTCTAACGTGGAACAAGCTGATTCTCATGCCAATTGTGTTGGACATAATCCCGATAATCAAGGAACCAATAACGGATCAAGATTTAGTGCTCTTGCTAATTTTGAGTCGGAGGAAAATCAAAGAGATAATTGCGTGGATATAGGAGAAATTGAAGTCGATACAATTGCGCAACCACCAACTCAGACGCCGACTTTAGGAAATGAAGATTAAAGGAATATGGAGGGACAAGATATGGTAGCTCCCTTTTGGAAGGGAGTCTTGAAAAAGAAAATCTTCCGGTCAACACTTTACCCACGCAGCCGTTACGTAATACGGGAGGTGAGAGGGCCCAAGCCCGGACTACCTCTCAAAGTCCAACCTCTTCTAGGAGAGGTATTGATCCAATCCACATTTCCACGATTGCTCATGGGAGTGAGGGAGCGAATCAGACTTTGGTGGGCTCGTCATCCGTTAGAAGTCAGCACTTTTCACCTGTTGGAACAAAGAAATCAAGGAACCCTCCTTCCGGATTTGGACAGGAAACAAGTCGGGGTCAATTCTTTAATGATATCAATGGTGAGAACAATACCAAGGTCCCTCCTCGTTCTAGACAAGTGAGACTCACCAATCTCTCCTAGTTCCGAGCAGTGGAACCATTGACATTTCTCCGTTGACCTCTACACAATGTGGAGAATGTGGAGGATTCGAGTGATCCAAGATATGCAAATGGATACTAACCTTGGAGCCAACGGCTCTGATGGTAGTTGTTGATTCTGGCCTTTGGGCTCTTACCTTCCATTGTTTAATGAATCAAAGTTCTTTTAGGGTTCACAACCTGAATCAAAGTAGCGGTTACCCCTGAACTTACTAGTTTGGAATGTGTGTGGTGCTGGTAATCCCTTGTTTAGGACTACACTCAATGATTTTTGAGGAGACATGAACCCCAGATTCTTGTCCTCTTGGAAACTCATAAGTGGAACAAGAGCTTATAATGTTTGCAATGCTTTCAATTTTGGACGGTTTTTTCGAGTCGAGGCCCAAGGATTTCAAGAAGGAATTTGGTTGTTTTGGAAACCAGATGAAATTTAGACTTGATATAATCCATTCTCATGACCAGTACATCACGGTAGAAGTTGCTAAAGATGATGCTCCTAGTTGGTTTTTTACGGCGGTGTATGCTAGCCCACATGAGGGGCTTTGGAGTTGCTTGTGGATAGACTTGGAATGCTTTGTTGGCTCCATTAATTATCCTTGGTTGTTGGTTGAAGACTTCAACGAGACTACTAGTTTGGATGAGAGGGATCATGGGGGTCAAGATATGGCTCGTAGACGCACTCTCTTCAAAAACTAAATTGAAAACAAAGGGCTTCTGAACTTTGGATTCTCTGGGCCTAAATTCACTTGGAGTAGAGGTAATAGTGAATCGACTGTCCTAACCATTTTGATAAAAAACCGTTATCATGAAGCCATGGCACATGAATTTCCAGAAAGAAAAGATCAACCAAGTTCCTTTATGGATCCAGTTTCCTAACGTGGACCTCAAATATTGGGGGCTTCCTCTTTGAGCAAAATGGCAAGTATCCTGGGTAAGCCAATCATGGCAGACAAAAATAGCCAAGATAGGCAGAGAGTGGCCCCTAGAACATTCACTATGAAGATGAGCATGGAATCCTTCAAAAACAACCTGTTACTTTTGAATGGAAGCCTGTAATCTGTACACACTGTAAGAAATATGGGCATGAGACTACTCAGTGTAAAAATAGAGAGGGGACGTGGGTCTGGAGACCTAAACCTAAAACCACAATTGAGCAAAACAAGCCACAACCTGTAGATGAGGAAGGGTGGATAGACTGCTACTGAACAGGCTACTCTAGTGTCCAATACATTTGAACAGTTGCTGGTGGTCCAAAACGAAAACCAAGAATTGATACTACCCATGGCTAACACGGGGGATAGGGGTCAGCTGAACTCTTTGCCTTATGGATAATATTGCAACATGGAATGTAAGAGGCTTAAATAGCCCTAATAAGCAGAGGGATCTGCTGCAGTTCTGCAACATCAATAAAGTTGGCCTTCTAGGCATGGTAGAAACAAAGGTTAGAGTCCGTAAAATTCCTAATGTTACTGCCAAGTTCAGAGACTGGCAACACTGCACTAACATTCAAGAGGCACCTATAGCAAGAGTCTGGATAATGTGGCTGCCTGCTTTCTTCAAGATACAAGTGATTTCTTCTTCCTCTCAAATTATGCACTGCAAAGTTAAACATTTTTACCAATAAACAGTTCTATCTTAGTGCTGTTTATGGTTCAAATGATGAGGCTATAATGTTGTGTCACAACTGCTGTGGTCACAACTGGAGTATATCTCGATAAATATGGATGCACCTTGGGTGGTGATGGGGGATTTTAATCACTTATTGTATATGGATGACAGGATTGGTGGAGCTCCAGTTACCTTCCAAGATATCTCTGATTTTCAGAACTGTGTCTACAACATTGGTGTGCAGGATATGAAGTGGAATGGATGCAGATATACATGGACTAACAAGCAGGAAGCTGGGTGCAGAATTTTTTCAAAAATAGACAGGGTTCTTGTTAATGACAAAAGGTTAGAATCCATGCAAAATGCTGAAACTATTTTCCTGTATGATGAGACATCAGATCACACTCCAGGACTTATCAAGTTCTTTGAGATCCAAAGCTTGGAAAAGCTCCCTTTAAATTCTTCAATATGTGGCTCTCTGACCCCTCTTTGACCAACATTATAGAGTCGGTTTGGAGATCCAAAACTACAGGGAGCAAGATGAATCAAATCTCAAAAAATGCACTTCTAAAATGATTTGTGCACGGCTGAAACAGGTACTACCTCATCTTGTGAATGAGAACCAGTCAGCCTTTATTGAAGGTAGACTAATAGGCCACAATATCATGATATGTCAAGACATAGTGAGACTGTACCAAAGAAAACATGTAACTCCCACATGTCTGCTCAAGATTGACCTCAGGAAAGCTTATGACTCCATTTCCTGGGACTTCTTACAAAAACTCCTACTCAAGCTGAAATTCCCAACAGTGTTCAGACATTGGATTATGTCTTCAATCACTACCTGCTCATATACCCTGAATATGAATGGCAGAACCAAAGGGTGGTTTCAAGGAGAGAAAGGTTTGAGGCAAGGTGACGCTGTGTCCCCTTTACTTTTTGTCTTGGTCATGGAGTATCTCACAAAATCACTGCATTTCAAAGCTGCACACCAGCCATTCAAGTTTCACCCCTGATGTAAAAGCATGAAACTTATCAATGTGAGCTTTGCTGATGATTTAATGATTTTCTGTAAAGGACATGTTCAGACAATCGAACTGTAATGGATGCACTCAAGCATTTTTCCAACACCACTGGGCTAACAGCAAAACACTAATAAATCCCTAGTGTTCATTGCTGGAACAATAGAGGAAATGGGCAAGGAAATTGAAGAACTCACTGGTTTCAGCAGGGCGAATTCCCCATAAGATATTTGGGAGTACCACTTAACACTAGGTAGTGGAGAGTTAGTGACTATCAGCAGTTTGTGGAAAAGATCACTAAGAGAGTCAAATGCTGGACAACGATACACCTTTCATATGCTGGTAGACTGCAGTTAACGAACTGCGTGCTGATGGCCCTCCACAGTTACTGACCAGCCTATTCATTCTACCAAAGAAAGTGATCAAGCAAATTGAAGACATATGTAGGAACTTTCTGTGGAACCAAACTGCAGAATACAAAAAGCTCCGCCGGTAGCTTGGCTACAATCTGCACTCCTAAATCTGCAGGAGGACTGGGGGTGAGAAATTGCATCAACTGGAACAACGCAGCAGTGGCAAAACACCTGTGGTACCTGATTGATGATAAAAATTGTCTGTGGGTGAAATGGATTCATGGACTTTACATAAAAGAGGGAAGCTGCAGGCAGGTGCAAACTAACCAACTAAACCACACTCAGCCTGGTACTGGAGACAAATACTGAAGTTGAGAACAGAATTTGGGCATGGATATTCAAATAACAGATGGGCAGCAAATCCTACGGGAGAATACACTATTGCTAGTGGCTACAAATGGCTGCGAAGTATCCCTATGAAAGCACCTATCACTAGGCTGATTTGGGATAAATACAACATTCCTAAGCATGCCTTCTGTTTTTGGAGAGCTTGGTTAGACAGGTTGCACAAACACCATATAGTTGTGATCTCTGAAACCTGCCCTCTATGTCTAGACCAGAATGAGAGCCACGAACATCTCTTCTACAGGTGCGCATACAGTCAAATGATAGTCCAAAATGTGCTAGCCCACTTCAAACTTTGGCACCCTGTATACAGCATCCAAGATATTGAGAAGGCCTGCAAGCTACATAGATATACCCAGTTCCAGTGGAAGATCCTAGGCATATGCATAACCATGACCACATACATGATTTGGAATGAAAGAAATTCTAGGAGCTACAGCAAAGGCCTGCAGAATCCTCTGCAGATTACAAGGATATGTCAAACACTGATTAGTAGTAGAATCAAGTATATTGCGCATTGCTGTAAAAAGCTGAAACTGAAAGAGAAACTCTTAGGCCTGCTTTCATAGGGACTTTACCCCTCTATGGCCTTTGTATATGAAGTGTAAATCCTCAGTTTATGGTAATGAAGTTATACTGATTTCATACCAAAAAAAAAAAAATAGTGAATCGACTTGGAAAACTGCCAGACTTGACAAGGCTCTTTGCAATCTACTTTGGCGCAATAAATCTCCAAAGGGGGTGTGAGACATCTAACCCAAAGCTACGCGGATCATTTGCTACTGTTAAACCATTTAGATTTCAAGCCACATGGCTTACTCATACTAGTTTTGAGAACCTGATCCGAGAAAAGTGGAGAACGGACTGTCCACCGGTCCAGCTTTATCCTTATCCTTGCTGGCAGAGAGTGGAACAAGTCAATTTGCTCAGAAAGAAGAGATGCCCTCTAGCCAGACTTGAGGGCATTCAACTTAAAATGACTTAAGGGGGCTTCCGGTTTCTTATAAAGTTGGAGAATAAGCTCAAGGTTGATCTTAATGAAGTACTCAATCAGATTGAGTTACTTTGGTTTCAAAAATCTAGAATGGAAGCTATTAAAGACGGGGATAGGAACACTCACTATTTCCATACCAACAACATTATCCGAAGAAGACGCAACCGAATTGAAGCCCTCCGGAATAGCAATGACAATCGGGTCACGAAACCGGGGAGGTTTAGAAACTAGTGATCACTTACTTTGCCTCTTTATTCTCGGAGTCAGTTTCTGATGGTGTAGGTCAGCAAAGGAAGCTTTCCTAACTTAGATGAAGAAAAATTTCTAAGCCTGTCAAGCCCTTTTGTTCTAAGCAGTTAGAGCATGTCTCCTCTCAAGGCTCCGGGGTCCGATGGATTTTAGGCTTTTTTCTTCCAAAAGTTTTGGTCCCTTGTGGGAAATGAGGTGTGTAATATGTCATTGGAGCTCTTGATGGCCAAAATCTTCTTAAGGGAATCAATGATAGCTATATATTGCTTATTCCAAAGGTTAATGATCCCTAATTGGTTACGCAATTTCGACCCATTGGTTTGTGCAACGTCTCTTACAAGCTCATTACAAAATGCATTGTCAATTGTCTAAAATTAGTTTTACCTAAATTAATTTCACCCTCGCAAGCTAGCTTAGTCCCCAAACGACAAATTACTAATAATATTATCATACTTAAAGAGGCGGCATTCGATGCGGAAAAAAAGGGATCAACAAGTTGGATGGCGATCAATAAAAAGCCTATGATCAACTATGATGGTCTTTTATCCGAGAGAACTTGATGGACATGTGTATCCCTCAATTGTTGGTGGATTTGATCATGCTTTGCACATCGACGTGTTCCTTAAATGTTCTTTGGAATGGTAAACTAACACAATGGTTCCGTCCCAGCATTGAAAAACTTTAGCACCTAATTGAGGAGGTTATCAATCAGAGAGCTTGGAGTCCTTTTCCCACCAATCGAAGTGGACCAAAAATTTCAAGCCTTTTCTTCACGGATGACGTGATACTCTTTGCGGAAAGGAGTATTCAACAAGCTCAGGTTGTTAAAAATTCTTTGGTTAGGTTTCGTGAGGCCTCTGGACAGAAGGTTAGTTTCCACAAATCTAACATCTATTTTTCCCCCAATGTGGAGGTTAGTTTGGCTAATCAAATTAGAGATGTTCTTGAGAACCTGGGTAAATACCTTGGAGTCCCAAAAATAAATGGCAGAGTTATGAAGGCCACCTTTCAAGAGGTAATTGATAGAGTTGTTAAGCGACTTTTGGGTTGGAAGATGAAGTGTCTATCATTGGCGGGACGAGATTGACAAAAAAGCTAGAAGGTTTTTGTAGGGAGGAATAGCTTCTGAAAGGAAGATTCATCTTGTCTCATGGAATAAGATCACCACGTCCAAAAGAGATGGGGGCTAGGCCTTCAAGAAATGAGATCTCTCAATTCAACTAATTTGATGAAGTGAAGATGGCATTTTTCTCAAGAGCCCAACTCGCTTAGGGTCCAGATTTTGCGTTTTAAATATTGTCATAATGCTAAAAGGGGTGGCAAGTACCCCTAGTTGCCAGAAGTAAGAGCCCAACTCGCTTAGGGTCCAGATTTTGCGTTTTAAATATTGCAATAATGCTAAAAGGGGTGGCAAGTACCCCTAGTTGCCAGAAGTAATTCCTCTAATACTTGGAAAGGCTTGGTTGAGAATTTTGACATACTGAAGAGGGGGAGGGGACGGGCGTCGCCTCGGGGATGGTCGTTCCTTCTGGTCGATCGATGGCCTGATGATCGACCACTACTTGATTATGCTCTGAATCCTGTTGATGCTTTCGATCTCTCACTCAAAATTTGTGATTTATGGGACCGAAACTTGGGTTGGAAGTGGGAGATTTTTGCTGACTACCTTCTGAATCAAGTTCTTAAATGGATCGCCACCTTTGAGGTCGCATAAGATGGAATTGAGGGTAACTTCTTCTGGCTTACGGAACCATATGGGGATTTCTCGATCAAATCTGCTCTTAATGTCATTAGAAGCGAGCTATGTTACGAGAACCAAACCGGACCGGACGATTCAATCGGTTGAACTGGGAACCGGCCATTAGTCCGGTCCGGACAAGGTTATTAAACTGCTAGGCAATTGAATTGGATTGAATTGGCCAAAACCGCTTGACCCGGTCACGGTTTGACCCGGACAATTTCTGGGTTAGACCGGGAAAAAGAAAAAAAAAGCAAAATAAATCCAAAATCTTCAATTACTCATTTGAGCGACACTCCAGTTCTCTGATGGGGTATTCTTTTGCTCCCTTGAATGCACTCGAAGCAAAGAGCGAAAGTAGAGGTCAAGCAAACGGAGAAAGAGAGGCAAAATAGTGGGCCAATAGATAAAAAAATAAGTGAAAAATTTAGAGAGAAGAGAGAGAGAAACAAGAAATGGAGGAACAAAGATCGAATGGAGATCCATCGTTCAATACAACCGTATATGACTAATCTTGGAGAGAGAGAGAGAGAGAGAGAGAGATGAGAGATTTGCAGCAAACAATGTAGTCTTGGAGAAAGTGAGAGAGAGAGAGAGTGAGAGAGTGAGAGAGTGAGAGATTTGTGGGCGGCGGAACAATGTAGAGAGGCAAGAGGTACTAGGAACCCTAGCAATTACTAATTAAGTAGTAATTGGGCCTCTATACTTTCTTTCACCACTCACTTTGCTTATATATTTTTAGAAATTTTTTTTTCCTTACATGGTGAAATGGGCTGTAATGTATGAATTTTTCCTTGGACCATGAGATATTACTTACTTTGATTAGTATTATGCTATTCTCTTGATATGGAGATTAAAAAATTTAAAAAAACAATTATATACTCTATTAATATTTTTATTAAGGAAATATTTATCTAGGAAACATAGAGAAAAATTAGTCTAAGGTTTATTGGGTCATGCCAGTCCAATCCGATTTAAAGATAAACCGGGTTAACTGGTTCACTCTAGATCTAATCGGTCCGACCGTTTGCCCCATTGACCCACTTGTCCGACCGGGTGGATCACCGGGTCGGTTCTCTTAACATAGGCAACGAGCATGAAACTCCAATAAGGGCCAACTGGTGCTGGGTTTGGAGAGCGAAGGTGCCACAAAGAATAGGTGCTCTATGACTAATCTTAACAGATTCAAAAGAGGCTTGGTGGCAGAACGGGGCTGCCAAATTTGTGGGGCTGAAGTAGAGGATCTGAATCATATCCTCCGTGAGTGCCTCTTTGCTCGTTGCATTTGGCATTATTTTAATAACATTGGATTGGATATTTTCTAGCATTGCTCTTCTGTTGATGAATGGATTGTTAAGAATGTGAGGTCTGAATGTAGAGACTCACATTGGAATACAAAGTTTTTGGTTGCTCTTTGGTGTATATGGAAGTGGCGCTGTGCATTTTGCTTCGGCAACAGAGCTTCTTTATCGGAGGATAAGGTGAGTTTTTGCTTCTAAGGATTGGTGAGGTTCTTGATGCCTGGAAGGGGGATTTACGTTTTACCAGTCAAGGCAACTAGAATTGAGGAGTTGGTGGGCTGGGAACCACTACCAGCAGGTTGGGTTTTATTGAACACTGATGGCGCCTCGAAAGGGAATCCGAGTTGGCAGCTGGAGGTCGAGTGCTCCGTGGAGACAGAGGTGAGTGGTTAATTGGTTTCATGGAAAAGCTCGGTTTTTGCTCCTCCGTCATGGCCGAACTCAAGGCGATTTGGAGAGGAATACAAATAGTTCGTAATATGGGCTATAGAAAAGTTTGGATAAAATCAAATTCCATGATTGCGGAATGTTGAGGGGCAATCAGGTTAGGAATAGTCAGTTCACGCCCATAATCAGAAAATGCAAGGACCTTATAAATCCCTGTGATTGGGAAGTCAAAATTAACCATTGTTTTTGGGAGGCGAATCAAGTAGCTGACTGGTTGGCAAATTTAGGTGTTGAAAAAGAAGTGGGATTGTATTGTCTACAATCGCCACCTAGTATTCTTAGTGATTTGTTATTTGCAGCTAATGTAGGTGCCTCTTGGCCTAGATTTATGAATAAATAAAACTAGTTTCTCTAGGGGCTTTGCCCCTCTTCTGCACCCAAAAAATGCCAAAGCTAGCTCAAGAGCGATACTAGGGGTGAAAATTGAATCATTCTTACTGAGAGATAATCAACTTTCTCCGTTTAAGAGCATCAATTTCCTCTTGTCCAACAATCTGAGCACAATAAAGTCGTCACAAGAATGCAGAGATATTCATAAGGTGGTCATAACAAAATGTCACCCAAAACTACAAATTACAAACAAACAGTTAGCAAACAAACATATGCACAAGCACGTGACAAATCAAAACAGAAATAGAAACCAATGAAGATAACAAAACTGAAATCATATTTCTTTACATAAAATATTACCAGAAACAGTGTTTTAATCAAAAAAGTTATATCCTATGTAATCATGCAATCAAGAATGCAATAGAAATACGTTATCCAAAGACTTCAACTATAATTCCCTGGACCAACGAGAGGATAAAATTCACAATTTAAATGTCATTTCTGTAGAATACTAGAATATGCTTCTGCTCCCTAAAATCCCTGCAGTGCTTCACAGAATTCAATTCAGCAGTTAAAGATATAAAGTTGCCACTGACCTCCCCAACTTGTATCTGTAAAAGCAACTGCTTGACCTTATCATCAACATGTTGAACCTGCGAAAGCAAACCATGCTCAGATTCATGAACACAAATAACAGAGTGATACCCAATTGGTAAAACTATTGGGTCTGACAATGTTGTAAACATGCAAATAAGCACACATTTGAACACTTGAATTCACCGAATCAATTTAGCATAAAATAAGAACAGTCATCATCACCACTCAATGTTGATCTGACGGAGTCTGGGGAGAATCAATCATCCAGATGTATGTAACCTAACCCTACAAGTAGAAAGTTGTTTCTAATAGACTCCCAAAAAAATTTGAAAAAGAAGATAACTAAGACTAATATATTACAAAAAGAATGTCCAATTTCTGGATAGCAAATAAATCTTGGATTGTAATTGAATGTGGACTAAAGCAAAAACCTCCCAAAACAGTCCTCTACTTCATTTTCCACGGTGGTGAGCACTTTTTGAATCTATGGTCTAATAGAACCAATCTCTGAATAATTCTGCAATTCTGGGCTAAGACCACTATGGCCTGGTTCTTTTCAGGGGGAACTACTAATTAGAGTAGGTGGTGAACAGGAGTAGGAGAGGAATGTTCCTCAAAGGAGTGGGAAGGAGTGGAATAGAGTGAAAATGAGTTGAATCTAGTGAAATTTTTAAGGAGTTAAAATTAGAAAGGCGCAGGAAGAAGTGGAATGGAGTGGAATAGAGTAGAATTTTTTTGAAAGATGCGGAATAGAGTGGGAAAAAATAGGAGTGGGGTTGAATAGGATATAGAGTCCCCACCGAAAAGAACAGGACCTATCAGAACCCCTCCCCCTTCCCCAACATTATGGATTTGGGTTTGAATATATTTACAACAAGCAAACACTATGGAAAAAGAAGAATTGCTAGCATATTCATGTGCTTGACAAAAGCCAATGAGGTTCTCATTTCATTAGGTCTCATGTTTATTCCCCCTTCCCCCTCTATATTGTATTTGTGGCTCTTTTGAACCAAAACAAAAAAACGTTTGACACTAGTGACACTGTTGCCTAGGGGCTAAGATTCAGACCTCTGTAAATTAAGTGTTAAATACCCTCCCCCGCCCCCTTTTTATGTAATTGTGTTATAAGAAGATCCTAGTAGATTTTAAGGAAACATTTATCACATGATGGTTAGACCGGCCTTATTGGTGCAACTTAAAATGCTGCTTGATAAGTAAAAGTCTTCTAATGATGATTGTTGCAAAGATGAGGATGATTTTATGGATAATATGGGTATACAAGATATGATTGGAAAAAGAAAGATGTCATGAGATAGAAGGTAGGTGTGGCACCTATAGAGAATTAGATGTAGGAGGCAAAACTCAAATGGTTTGGACACATCAAGAAGAGTACAAAAGCTCTTGGAACAAGATGTAAGAGAGGTAAACCATCAAGCAGAATATAGATGCACTTGTAAAGAGGTGTAAGAGAATAACTGCTTTGGAGTGTAAGAGAGGTACAAGTATACTAAAGACAAATTGGAAGGAAAAATCATACTAGATGGGAATTCGTAAAGACCTAGGATTATGGTCACAAACCTCAGGTATGCTTATGTTGTTTACCTTGATGTGTTTTGTAGTGAGGATTCTATTTCAATATCTAGGATTAGTTTGTTCCTAATCCTACATTGATGTTGTTTGACTTTCATGTTTTGTTATTATTGGTTCTGTATATTTGTTACTTTTATCTACTTCCTTCCCTAAGTACTTTGACTTTACTCCGTGTGCCACCTCCCAAAAAAAATGTTTTTTAGCCATAAAGAAAAAAGTATTGAAGGCTATCAGAACCAACATTGTTTATAGTTATAGCCTTATAGGATAAATTTGCCTACATTTGGATCTCCCATACCTTGCTTAAGCAGCATACACATTGGATGTTGTTTGTGATAGTTGTATTGACTTTTGCGCTTTCAAAAAACTAAAATGTTCTCTGTTATAAAGTATGAAAAAAACAGCTAATACATGTTCAGCTCATTTTGAAGCAAATATCACATCTGGAAGTGACCACCACACATGTTTGCAGGACGGTGGGACTGTCTCTCTGAGAGTGTGTGTGTGTGTGTGTGCGCGCGCGAGAGAGAGAGAGAGAGAGAACAAGTGTGTAAACAAAATGTGGAATATCCTTTAAAAGCAAAGAGAAAGAACATTTGAGACTGTAAGAAAAGTCAACCAGATAAGTCCTTTCAGACATGACTATGATCCCCAAACCAATGGGCACAATCTTGGTCATTGGTCAACCCAAATATCAGAACCTTCAAGTTTCCACCACTGCTAATAACTTCATAGTAAATAAGTGGGACACATAATTTCAGATAGTACTCTGGTAATACTTAACTATGGCTTAAAGTCAGCCCACAAATCTACATGTGATAGTGCATGATTGTTTCATTTCTGCACATACTTCTCCCACTATTATTGAGGGGTTCTCTACATAAATAGTGTTTGCTCCTTTCTTAATCTCAGTTCTTGTCACAAAAGACGGCAATAACAAGTATTACTGGAATCACCAGAATAACATATGAAATGACAAAGTGAGTCAATGATTGGAAATGTAAGCTAAACAACATGTATGAGCCCAAGGAAATGACATTGTTGGAGGGAGGGGCGCTCAAAAATGCTATAGACTTGCACTGTAAATCTTCATAGGGGCTATGGAATCTCACAGTGGTCATGCTTTACCAACGTGATGTAAATTTGACCATGAGAGGTAATTATCATATTTTAAATAATAAACACACACACACACACAATACAGATATTCTTCTAACTTACTAGACAACGTACAAAGAATGCAAATAGACTAATGTAAAAAAACAATTACGGAACTTATATACGATATAATCACAAGGCTAATCCATTGAAATTCCCTCGCAAGACTATATGACAAATATAGACCACACAGCCACACCTAATATTCCCAAATAAATTGACCCAGTTTCCTCTCTGACCACAAACCAAAGAAAAATTCTCAACTGTACAACCCCCTCCACCCCCCCACCCCGCCCCGACCTAAAAGAGAGGGGGAAAAGATGCTGGTAAGGGTAAAACAGAAAAAGAAGGAAAACAAACAGAAGGCATATCAGGAATGAGAAACCAAGACAACACTGAGTACACATCGTAATATCAACTCTGTATTCTGATGAGGCCAACATGTAGATCGTCTTACTCTCAGTAGCAAAGACTGGCAAATAAGGTTGGAAAGGGAAAAAGGGAATACACAACAACAAATAGCAGTTGTACAAAACTTTCAGAAGGCATACAATATCACCCACCCAACGAAATTATTCCAGGAGCACAGCATAATACACTTCATGGCCAGAAGGAAGCACTTCATAACCATAATTTTCCAAATTTCATACCTTTTTGGTTACTAATTTTCCCCTCTCCACCCATCTGTTCTTCATAGCCTGTGCAAACCCTATCTTGAAAACTGAAGGATCCACCTTTTTCTGCATTCAGAAGAAAGATAATCCTGATATCATAACAAAGTTTAAGGGGAAGATTAAAATGACAGAATCAAATACATTAGAAGCAACAATCACTAACTTGCAATTCATCAAGTGAGATACCATCTGGTGGTATAGCCAAGAATAATTGTATTTCAGGGGACCCAGCAACAGCATATAGCTTTCCTTCATCAGTGAGAACCCATCTTTCCCTCTTAATATCCTGCAAAATTCACAAAAACCAAGCAGCAAACAAGCATTAGAAAACATAAAGAAAAGTTTTTACCCAAAGAACAATTGTACTCAATTCTACATCTAAGATATAAACATTTTTCCCACAGTTCATCATGTTCCTCAGCTAAAGAAACAGGTCCCTAACCAGAACCAAGACCTAACCAAGTCAGAACATGTCAATTTCAGAAATAGAAAATCCACAGTGTTTACAGAGTACTAAACAAATGAAAAAACATATACAACTCAAATTTTCATAGTGTCCCAAAAGATCATCAGATAATGAACACAAGTGACCATGTCTAAGACCCTTTCTATTGTCCTCATCAACATCATATTGCTGGCATACTTTTATGCTTATACCTCAAATTATGCAATGAGTTCCCTCCCGTCTTATCCTGAACTTGCTTCTTCTATAAGAGTTTTCCAAGTCTCGACAAAAGAATCTCATTATTTTTCATCAAGGAAAATTTGTCTACAATCAAAAGGTGAGAATGGAAAGGAAGCATCCAACATAGAGATAGCGGCTACTTACAATCACAAAAGAGACTACCAACAAAGTCAACAATTTCAAATGACAAACCAGATTGCTCATCATCCCCAAGCTACAAAGTCATCACCCATTTAGCTTTAGCGCACAAAAGTATCTTAACACAATCAATTTTTTCTTCTATTTCTCCCTATCAAAATATTAAAAAATATAGCATGGAGGGTAGCCATAGCAAACCCTCTTCTTTTAACTTTTATGACAAAGATATGGCCTTTAACATACTTGAAAAAACCTACAGAGTTCCCAAGAAATTACAAGCAAACTCCCAAACAGCTCTAGTGGATTGACAACAAAACAGCAAAAGAATCAGTAGATTTCAAAATTCAAACCCAACCCCCACCCTCCTCCCCCTCCCCCACAAAAAAAAAAAGAAAAAAACAACAAAAAAAGAAGGAAATTGAGAGGATTGGCTTCAATTCCAATCAAGTCATTTTCAGGTTTTTATTGATTTTCTATAGAATACAAAGATTATTCTTGGAGCTATAATTTAGGTGAAGGTCACATCTTGTAAGCTTTGAGCTTCGAGCTATAATGTCAGGTTGGATTCAGAGCATGTTGTCATGTCATTTCAGACATTGCAAGCCTAATAAAAAGCAATGAGATTTCTATAAAAACTATGCAATATGCAGTACATATTAGCCACTTAAGCAAGCAAGCAAGCAAACACACACACACACACACAACTAGACACGATGCCCAAACTGAAAGTTTAGTTGCTTCTTGCCCTAAATCCCTAATGACACCCAACACACACACACACACACACACACACACAACTAGACATGATGCCTAAACAGAAATTTTAGTTGCTGCTTGCCCTAAATCCCTAACGATACCCAACACACACACACACACACACACACACACACACACACACACACAACTAGACATGATGCCCAAACAGAAATTTTAGTTGCTTCTTCCCCTAAATCCCTAACCACACACACACACACACACACACATATATATATATAGAGAGAGAGAGACTATAAACAGTAAACTGCATTGTATGAGTACATTGCTATGGCATGTAAGACACAGGGTGTAAGCAGTTCATGATT
This sequence comes from Talinum fruticosum, assembly GCA_021018815.1. NCBI lineage: Eukaryota > Viridiplantae > Streptophyta > Magnoliopsida > Caryophyllales > Talinaceae > Talinum > Talinum fruticosum. The sequence continues at coordinate 1,637,458 of JAITYX010000105.1, forward strand.
CATGAAAGATGTAATCTTTCACCTGATTCAATGCCCTCAATTGTATCTTATACTAATACCTTCATTGAAATAGAACGGTTTCACGTTCATTCATCGATATGCTATTTTCATCATTTGTCTTTTTCCAGCATTGCTCTCAATTAGTTCACACAATTAAACAACCATCTTGGCATATCCGTCCATGACAAGTAGCCAATACTAATAGGACACTTTGCACAAAGCTCATAAAACTCTTACATTTTTTTTTGGCTATACATGCTATTAGTGATGATTGATGAATTTCCGACAATTTATGGGAAAATACAAAGCGCAATTAATTAAATATACTGCCAAATCACCATTGCAAGTTCAAAAGAAAAATTTCAAGTTTGGAAGGAGATAGCCACCTGAGCAATAACAAGCCCATAACCATTAAGGCTCTTGACAACATTGACAATCTCATCATGATTGATGCAGAACTCAGCAGCGAAGCTTCCGGAATCTGATATTTCCTCATTCTTCTCTAAATATCCCAAAATGGCTTCTTCCGCCATCTCCCTCAAACCACAATTATCACTGCTTTCAGCGGCTCAACGATCTGAAAACCACCTGATAGGGTTAGGAAACAAAGTGTCGAGCAGTGAAACCCTAATTCGAAAGCCCCTATAGCAATTCAATGAGTTCATTGGGCTAATTACAAATTTTCATTTCTGAGAGTCATCTTCAGTTTCATTCAAAGCACTAGCATACATACATTGCGCAAAAGAGAACACTTTTTATCAAATTTTTGATAGAAATTAAAGCAAATGAATTGAACAGCGACGATAAGATGAAGCTCACCTGAGAGAGAGAGAGAGTCCCTCCCCGGTGGCTGCGGTGGATGGGGGTGGCGGCTGGTGGTGAGACTTTTTTTCCCTCGTTTTTTCGCTAATCGGAAATTATACGCTATATTTTGGAGTATCTGCAATTTTATAACAACGGGGATAATAATTAATATGAATACTTTATTGAACAAATAAATGAACTATGAAAATAAGGAATAAAGAAAGATTCTAAATAAGAAAAGCCCTTGTGTTAATTAATTTTCTTATTTCATTGCTTTATTCCCATGTTAAAAAAATAGTGTTAATTTCCTATTTTGTTGTGTTTATTCTCATGTTAAAAAGTGAGGAATTCCAATAGCTTATTTTGTTGATAGACTAATCCAATCAATAAAATAGTTGATACTTCAGCTAATTATAGATTGTCCTCGAAGGAGGGTAGGGGTTAGGAGTAGAAAAGAGATTGACTGTTTACGGCTTAAGATATGAAATATCGGAATGTTTGAGGATAAGTTATAGGATATTAGCTAGGGTTTTACTTAAACATAGGATTAGTATCGCGTGTATTCAAGAGAGCAAATGGGTAAGGGATAAGGCATTAAAGATTGGTGGATATAAGTTGTGGTATTCGTGATACAACAAAATTAGAAATGAGATTGGTATTATGATAGATAATGAATTAGTCGATTAGGTTGTTGAATCACAAATTAACCGTATTATATTGATTAAGTTAATGATGAGAGCAAGTGTGGTTAGTGTCTATGAGTAGGCTTAGAAAAATATATTAAGAGGCGGTTTGAATGAGGTTATTCAAATTATTCCAAAAGGGGGAAATCTTTCATATAAGGAGATTTAAATAGTCACATAAGAGCAAGAAGAATATGGTACGATATAAACCACGAAGAATGTAGGTATTGAGATAGAAATAAATAAGGGACTATAGTTTTAGATATTGTTGTGCCTTATTACTTAATGGCCTCAAACTCTCGTTTTAAGAAACAAGAGCGTTTAGTGAGGTTTAAGTGTAATACTTTAAGGACATGGATTGACTAGTTCTTACTTAGATTGGGTGGTAGAACAAGGTGTAAACATTGTAAAGTAATACCGAGTGAAAGGTTAGTGACACTTCATTGATTATTAGTTACGGATGTAGAGTTTAAGAGATGGAAGAAGATTAGGAGTATGGTTGGTAATCCTAGAGTTAAATGGTGGAATATTAAGGGTGATAATCCCACTAAATTGTCTTAAAAGATTAAGGTAAAAGGGTTATAGAAACAAGAAGGGGATGCAGATATAATACAAAAGAAAACGGCACAATGAATCCGGGGTTCAGTTGAAGGAGTTTTAGGAGTCTCGAGAGGATGTGGTAGTAAAATTAAGGGAGTTTGATGGTAGAAATAGAATGACGAAGTCATGGAGAAAGTTAAGAAAAAATGTTTGACATGTGCCATTATAGGGGATAGCACATCAGGCTAACAAAGTTACGTATAAAATGACCAAGAAGGATGCGAAGAAAGTAGACACGCTAATAAAGAATCGAGGCTTATGAAAAGTTATACCAAAAATCTTGGAGATGTATGATGTAGACTTGGGCAATGGATCGGAAGTTTATTAGGATTAAACAATCGAGCTAAAACAAAAGAGATATGTCAAGGCTACTCTATAAAATATTCAATGGTAAGGATAGTGAGAGCTCTCAAGTGATGGAGATATTCCATCATCTCAAACTACCAGCCCAGAACTCACTTAGCACAACATGTCCGAGTCAGTAGGAGAGTAGCCTAAGAGTTTAGCCCTATTGATCAAGGTGGTGAAGCAGAGTTGTGTTCCAGGACGAGTAGGACTAGAGCAATGCAAAGAAAGGATCAATTACCCCAGCTTTATCAACCACATAAGCACTTAGAACCTATCATACTCGGTTTCTAAGTGACCGTGCTCTTGTCTTAGTTTCTCGAACAATATGTTATGTTTATGAACATTTAGAGTTTATAATAATTTGAGACATCATTTGCTCGTAGAGTTTTACTCTTTTGTAAGTATTTGCAAAGTTTGGAGTAGTTTACATGCAAGGACCGACTGAGTCGGACACGTAAGCCACACTCCCTTGTAGTTAATGATTGGTGATTTTCAAGAATGGAAGAAGAGCTTTTCCGAGTTAAGGGAAGCTGCAAACATCACTAAGAAAGAAGAGGAACTCAGTTGAGAATTAATGTACAAAGACATCCATATTTTTGAGTCCTCATAATTAGCCCACTTGCAAGCTAGCTCCTAAGCTGCAGGCTACCTTTTGAAACGGTCCAATAGGATGTCTTATATTGGTAGTGTCAATCATCATCAATCTTTTCAAGCAACTACGTACATGACAAAAGAAAATGAAGAGTTTTTATTGGTCCAGGCAGCTGACATCATTAGACTTTTTTGCAGTTTCTGTTTTCTGTTTCTAGCCTGGCTAATCACCGTAATTAGTATTAATAATTAGTCTTAGTCTTTTCTTAGTGATTAGGAAAGGTATTTATGCAGAAAAGGTCCCCTACATAAGGCCTTCTTGTTCCTTGTAAGAACAATTCTTGAAATACCACTTTTATTGTTATTGGTGGTTGATTCATTTATAGTATCTTCAACTCAAAAAGTTTGAATGAATCGAACTTCCGCCTTGCAAATTCCCTAACTGTTGTAACTTGGTTTGACAACTATTGTACACACCTCAACCCAAAACAAAAACGTGCGGCCCAAACCCAACATACACATGTACAGGACCAAAATGCAACAATGTTAAAAAGAGAATTCAAACCCCTAATCTCTCTAATAATAAACAAGCGCTCCTACCAACAACTTACTTGCAACCTTCTAATTTATTTGTAATTAAATAATAATATCATGTTTGTATAAGAAATAAAATTGGGACACATGGATATTGTTTTACAACATTTTTTAGTTTTCACTTTTAAAAAAGGAATTTACTCTGATTCAAATTTTAATATTCACTAACAAAAATATAATATTAACTAAAAAATAATTCTAGTATTTGCTAAAAATTAGTTCGGTGTTCAATAAAAATATACTAATGCTCACTTAAATTTATTTTAATATTCATAAAAATATACTAAACGTTAAACACTAAATACTAATATGTTATACACTAATAACTAATGTATTATACACAAAATATTATTGTAATCTACAATAGAAAATTAAAGCTTACGAAATCATTCTTCATATAAACCTTAACACTAAATGTTAATCTATCATATTCACTAAATAACGTTCTAATGTGGACTAAGAGACTAAAACTAATAAATTAACAATGTTCTTGATATAAACCTCAACCCTAAATAATGTTATATCTACTCTAAATAATATTATAACGTACACTAAAAAACTAAAGCTGATTTAAAAGTGTTCTTGAGATAAACTTCAACACTAAATATTATCTATCATACACTAAACAACGCTCTAATATACACTAAAAATAAAACTAAAAATTTAAAACCACATATTTAAAGTTCAGCATTAAACTTTATTCTACCATAAACCGAACAAGTATCCTATTGTACACTAAAAACTCTAAAACTCAACACTAAATATTGATCTATCATATACATACTAAATAATGTTGTAATATACACTAATAACTAAAAGCTAAAAAATCACATATCTAAAACTTAATACTAAACTTTGTTCTGTCATAGAGTAAACAATGTTATAATATACACTAAAAAATATATCTTAATACAACAAGTAATGCTGGTACAAACCTCAATGATATTTTTTTTAAAAAAATTATCTTTGTATTTTTATTTTTTTATAATATTTACTTATTTTATAATAAACTAAAAACTAAAGTCACAATGTTCTATAGATTTAATGTTCAACACTGAACACTATTGTATAATACACTAAACGATATTATAATATACACTAAAAAGTAAAAATTTAAAATTGAAACTACTATAAAGCATTTTTACATTTTATAAAAATACTAAATACTAATCTAAAATACGCTAAGTAATTTCTAATATACACTAAAAAATGTATTCTATTAATCAAAACTTAGTTTTTAATTAAATTTTATCCACCAAAAATTAGACTTAAATGATGTATCATTCAATAAGAACGGTTTCAACTACTATAAAGCATTATAACGTTTATAAAAAACACTAAATACTAATCTAGTATTTAAGTATACACTAAAAAACTAAATTGTTGTATAATTTAAGTATAATTTTACCATATACCTAACAATATCCTAATATACACTAAAAACTCTAAAGCTCAACACTAAATATTGATCTATCATACATTAAATAATATTGTAATATACACTAAAAACTAAAAAATCATATATGTAAAGCTCAACACTAAACTTTGTTCTGTTATACACTAAATAATGTTATAATGTACACTAAAAAATATATCTTGATACAACAAGTAACGCTGATATAAACCTCAATGATATTTTTTCAAAAAAATTATTTTTGTATTTTTATTTTTTATAATATTTACTTATTTTATAATAAACTAAAAACTAAAGCTACAATGTTCTATAGATTTAATGTTCAACACCGAACACTATTGTATAATACACTAAACGATATTATAATATACACTAAAAGTAAAAATTTAAAACTGAAACTACCATAAAATATTTTTACATTTTATGAAAATACTAAACACTAATCTAAAATACGCTAGGTAATTTCTACTATACACTAAAAAAATATATTCTATTAATCAAAACTTAGTTTTTAATAAATTTTATCCACCAAAAATTAGACTTAAATGATATATCATTCAATAAGAAAGGTCTCAACTACTATAAAGCATTATAACATTTATAAAAAACACTAAATACTAATCTAAAATACACTAAATAATTTCTAATATACACTAAAAAAACTAAATTGTTGTATTGTTAATCTAAAGATCAATGCTAAATATTAATCTATCATACATTAAATAATATTTTAATATACATTAAAAATTAAAAAATAAAACTGCAGATTTAAAACTCAACAATAAATTTTGTTCTATTCTAATATACGCTTGTCGTTTATTGTTCATTCGAAAATTAATATATTCGGAAATTTATGCATCATAATAGAAAAGCAGGTAGTGGATACTGTCGAACCACTAACCTCACGCTTAACTTTACCACAGCAGAATCTAACCACTAGAGTAATTGTATATATGTTAGAGAAAATTTGGTGAACCAAATAGATGACTAATCTGGTATACCTAAGGTTGTGCATAATGATTTTTGTTGGTTTCGAAGTTAGGTTCACTGTCCCTTCTGAGTCAGTTAGAAACTATCCCTGTTTGTTCTTATAGTTCTTAATTTTTCAATCTCTTATCCCTGATTTCCTTTCCAATTTGTTAGGGACATTGTTGAGTGTTGTTGATGCCACGGCTTGGATCCATCATCAAGGGTTACGAACTAGAGTTTGCTCAAAGTCGTTATAATAACTGTAAGTGTCGTGTGATAACATCACCAAAGATGAGATTGTGGAGGCTTTGAAAAAAATGACGATGGGAAAATTAGCTGGTCCTCATCGTAGATAGTTAATCAAATTGTTTAATATTATCCTTATGACTGCAAAAATACCAGAAAAATGGAGAAGTAGTATTATTATCCCATTATACAAAAACAAAGATGATATTCAAAACTGCAACAACTACAAAGGCATTAAGTTCCTTATCCATACTATGAAATTTTGAGAAAGAGTTATTGCGGAAGGGCTAAGGAAGGGTATTGTAGTTTCCGAGAATCAGTTTGATTTTATGGCAGGGAAAACGACTACAGAAGCTATACATCTTACAAGAAGACTAATGGAATTTTACAGGGATAGAAAAAAAGTATTAATACATAGTGTCCATGCACCTTGAGAAGGCTTATGGGTATGGTACTGAAAGAAGTGGTTTGGAGTTGGCTGGAGAAGAAAAATGTATTGTTTGACTGTATTAGGGTTATTAAAGATATGTATGAGATAGCTAAGACAAGGATGAGAATGTTTAGAGGATTTTAGTATTAATATTGGATTACACCAAGGATTGACTTTAAGCTCTTTTCTTTTTACCATAGTTATAGATGATCTCATGAAATATATTCGGGATGAAATACCATGTTTATTATTTTAATAGACGAAACAAAAGGAGTTAAACATAGGCTAGAAAAGTGGAGATATACTTTGGAGTTACTATTTTAATAGATGAAATATATTCGGGATGAAATTTTATCAGTTAAACTAATCGATGATAATCATTGAAAATATCATTATTTAAATTTTGACTTATGAGCTCATGATATAAGCGTTTGATTTGTTGTTAGTTAACCTTTATCCACGTATATATCATTTTTGGATATTCATGAAACAAACCTTGACTCTACTGAGGCCATCAGCTTGACAGTTCTCAATCCACAATGTAATCGCAGTTGTCCGTTGTAGCTGCCATTCCAACTGCTAGAGTGATCTTCGACCTTGCCTCAAGAATCTGCCAATAAAATTCCTAAAAAAAATATAATACATGTAAGATACCCTTTCTCTTGAGGTGATCATATTATCATATTATCACATTATTGATAGCACATTATAGTACACCCACCTAAATATTAATAAACATTGACCGATAACAAGATATTCATATTAAACAATTCTCTGTATCTTCATAAACACAAAAAAAGTGACATATGTGATTTTAGTTTAAATTGCAAGGGTAAGACATTCATATTAGTAAGTTCTTTAAAGCAAATAATTTTACTTTGTACCTAAATAAAACTATTTGTATAAAAGGTACAATTATTTTATGAAAGATTTTTGAGGTAATCTTATCATACGCTTGGGAGTATTTACCTTATGATCCCGACCCTTGAGTAGGGACGTCACATTGTCGGAATCCTTCTCAAGGATTCTTAAGGCTAATATGGGGAACAACTTGACAAACATAACACGCTTTTAAAACTCTTGGAGGTCGAGGTAGAAATATATTTTGAGAGAGAAGCTACGATTAGTCTTATAAAGTTCCTTGTAGCCCACACAATTTCAAATATTAAAACTTTTGGGTTAACACAAACCCTACAACATAAAATAGAGTATTAAAGGAGTCTTGGTGGAGACCACTGAGGCTGAATAAGAGCGTATGCCAACGTACTTTTAGCTACAAACATGTTCAAGCAGTAAATAAGATTTACATGTCAAGTTCAAAGGTACATGTAAGTGACTAATACATATAAAGTTCCTTGTAACTAAAAAGGCATCTAAACAAGTCTCAAAAATGGTAAAACTTGTCAAGAATCTCACTCTTTCTCTTAATATGAAAAGATGTAAAAGTAGGGGAATGAGAATCATTCGCTTCCCAAAAACCAAAACAACTTTGCACGTATATAATGACAATCATAATTACGTTAATAATAATATTATTATTAGTAACTAAGTAGTATTAAGAAGGTAATCTTACCATAATCCACTCTTAATCGAATAAGAAAACCATAATGCATTAATGCTCAAGTGATCCACATTACCTTCACCAATGTGATTAAATCACTTCTCAATTTGAAACTCAACATAATTTTATTTTCTTGAATTTCTTTAGGTAAGAGTTAGTACCACGGTACTCAACCGACGTTTGTGAGTTAACTCAACGTACCATGGTACTGTGATTTAGAACCACTCACGCGTGTACATAAGTTTCCTACCCGAGAGAACTCGTAATCTAGAAGTGAAAGTCGTTGCCCTTAGGCTGAAATATGTCACCTGCCTAAATTTTGTATTTTGACGCATGTGAGCCGACCCAACGTACTATAGTACGAGAATTCGAAACCACTCATGCATATACACAAGTTTATTACCCGGAAGGAGTCATGATCTAGGAGAGAAAGCTGCTGCCCGTAGGCTATAATATAATCTCATGTCACCTTTCTAGATTTTGTACTGGTAAAATGCTCAAGCCAAGGAATTAACTTCTCATTTTGCATTATTGTTGTTATCTCTCTTATTTCCTTAAAGGATATTAATTGGGATATTATATGATGATTTTTGAGATATTATATGATAAAATAAATTAAAGATAAATTAATTGAGATATTGTTTGGAAAAGATAATATATGAAAATTAATTGAAATATCATTGCAATAAATAATTACCTTAATAAAAAAATAAAATTGCTATCAAATAGAGTAAATTGTTACCATAAAATTAACAAAAACAATACTTCTTTATAAAACAAAATTTTAAAATAAAACAAAAAAGTAAAACAAATATCCAAAATTGTATTGCATTTGCATGCCCACTACTTCAAACCCCAAACCTCTAATGCAAATTTCCATCACTTAACCACCAAGCCATTACTCTTCTCTAATATATTTTTGATTTCAAGTCTATTTATACCAAATTTTCGTAATCTAAAATATATATAATAAATTTAAAGTATAGTTATGAAGATTCAAATCTCCAATCTCTACCCACTCATGTCATAGTCTGTCAACTACCAAACCATTACAATTTTTTGATGTAATTGACGGTTTTATATTAATTATATATTTATATAATTAATCTAAAACATAAAAAAAATTGGTCCAAACCTAACGACGCCGCTGTTGTCCGTGCCGCACGCCGCAGGCAGCCAACCCGCATTGTCAAAAACCACCAGCAACCACCAACCGGCGATAATATGGGCTAACCGACTCTTTTATCCACCGATAATCTAGGATAGTCGACTCCGGCGAGCTTCAACGCTTCCCTTCGGCCATGGTTCCCATCCTCATCTCTCTCTTCCTCCCATCACGTCTTGACGCAACCATCGAGCCATCTGCCACCTCGGAGTTATCTCGCCGGAGGAAGGTTCTCGCAGGTGAAGATTGTGATAGTCGCCCACGCTAATGGCGATTGATAATTTTCTGCCATTGATGTTTGAGGGAGAGAGGCTGAAGCTTTTTCCCCTTACTGAAACTTTAAGAAAATATTTTTTCATATCTATAAATGTTTATTTAATTGAAAATAATAATAAATTTAAAATTTTTTAATACAAAAATAATGAAGGGTCAAGATCTAAAGTGAACTCATGTAAGTTTAAAATTGTTCTAATTATGATGGTTATCGTATGACGACAACCATTATAACTGCATCCTTATTTATCATGTCATATCATATTAGTTGTTTATCATGTCATATCTTGCAGTGATTTTTGAAAGACATTGTTTATCATATTATATTACCATTGTTTATCATATCATACTTAATTTATTTGGCTAAAATCAAGTAAATGTGAAATGCAAGAATATAGTGAGATAGTCAATGTTAGAAGCCGTAATGGATATAATTCCATAATTCCTCGACAATTCTTTCCTAATAAAACCAAATACATGCAAGACTGTTGGGACACACATGGTGTTTGGCCTCATGTTGATTGGGTCCGGACTTACTATGTGTCACGGGCCGCTCCGGAACATTCCGGAATTTTCTAGATTTCTCTCTACTACTCCACAATGTTCCATAATTTTCCCTAATGTTTTATAATTGTATGGAAACTTAGATATTACTGAAGAAGGTTCTAGAGGATAGATCTAGGCCGTAGGATTAAATAGATCTCCACCGTCCATTGAGAAGGTAGACAAATATAAATACCCCCAAGGGGTTCATTTGTAATAACTCATCTAACCATCAATTCCAAGAGTTCAATACAAAGCATTCTCCCAAACTCTCTCTCTAAGTGTCCTTGCTTACTAAGCTTTCTCTCTCTAGCTTAAGTTAAGCATCGTTAAGGCTTACTAGCAAGCTTACAAAAGGGTCTCGGGTTTAGTTTGCTAGCGCCGTACGGATCCTAAGTTTGAGTGAATTATCGTCTCGTGACATATGGCGCCTGAGTGTGATATCAAATATGGAAGCAACATTATTTTTTCCAATGGCCTTATGGATCCTTACAGTCGTTGGGGTAATTATAATTTATATATAGGTTTAACTCTTTTAATTTTTATTTAATATTTATACTTATTTTAACTAACCGATCCCTGAGGGATTGAGAATTGATTCCCCTCCTATTTGGGGGATTCAAATTTCCTTGTTTTGAGGGGAACTTGAAACCTGTAAATTTCAAGTTCCAACTTCAAAATAACCAACAAAACAACTAAAAAGGGACTTAAAACTAGAGGAATCAAGTTCCATTTCAATTTTGCCCAACCAAACGGGGCCTTAATCGAGTATTGGATGACATATCCGACAATGTGGTGCCATAAAAGCAGAACATGGTATATCTTCAATTAGTATTCTTTTTAAATTCTTAACAAATTTATACTTTCCTTTTTCTTTTATTTATGGATGTATTAATTTATATTTTTATATTTTTCATTTTAAGGTTCTCATTGTTTAGACATCAATCCATCATCCCATAATGATCCGAAGTGGCTAAAGAACCAATGACGAAAAGAGATCAAGATCTTTGAAAATTGGATTAGTGATAGCACGCAATTGAGGGTCCAGACCTTATCCTTGATTTGGTTGTTGATGGCTCTTGTATTATTTTTTAAAAACATTTGTGATCTGCCACCATGTTTGTATTATAGTGTAATACATTGTTTATGGTTTTTCTTCTTTTCTTTTTACTTTATTTCAAAACTATAAGTCTTTTGACTTTTAATAATAATAAAAAAAAATGGAATTAATTACATGGAATGGCAAAAAGTAGATTGAATACTTGAGATAGATCTAGTGGACTTGGCCTGTTTATCAAATAAAATATATTAATTATGTGGAGTAAAAACAAATGTTTGATTACTCGTAAAGGAGCCCTTCAATGTCATTGCCCTCTAATCTTCAATTTAGTCCCGCACTCTAATAAAAAATTAAATTTATATGCAGCTGTGTTTAATACCACAAAAATAGTCTTTGTTGTATTTGAAACAAAAATTCAAAGATATATGATTGAATAAAGGAAACAACATTATTATAAACAACACAAAATTGTGACAATTATAAGTAAATGGATATTGTGAAGTTTAAATAAATGTTTTTATTTGTTATAATATCATTGATAGTTATTTGAGGAGATTGTATTAGTTATCTCGTATAATGGGGTACTTACAACAACAAAGATTGGGCCGACAAAATACATCCGGATCACCATTACAATATGCTCTACAGCCATCAATAGTGCATGCTACTATTTGAGGATAACAACTTGATCCCTTGATACGTTCGAGATCTCTTGAATGAATAGTACCTAAACGAGAGTGAAGCTCAAAAAAAAAAGTTAATTATTTGATAACAATAACACATAAAATGTTATGTAGGTGCACAAATCATCTAATTGAAATGAACTATCCTAAACTTACCACAAAAAAGGAGGATCATCAGAATTAAAAATAGAGACATAAGTGAAGTTTTTCCAGCCATGTTGAAACAAACGAATTGCTAGTTATTTTGCCCAAAAGATATTAGTCAATGAGAGAATGAATTTCTTATGATATTATTTGCTTTCTTATATAATGCAGTGACTTATCAGACTTATGACAAAATTTTAGGAAAAAATATTCCCAAAATTAAATTAGAGGATATCTTTCCATTTATTTTATGTATTAATACTATGCCAATTATTGATACATGTGCATAACACTACTACAAAACTTTAAAATAGCGACGGAAATAGCGACGGAAACAAATCTGTCGCCGGATAGCGACGGAATCAGCGACGGAAACTGAAAAAAATGCCACCTGCAACAAACAACGACGGATTTAGCGACGGAAAGTAACTTCCGTCGCTGTTTTGTTCTCCGCGACGGCTCGGTGACGGAACTTCCGTCGCTAAATTGATTCAGCGACGGAATATTCCGTCGGTGATCCGTCGACTGGAATTCGTATACTACAAAATCCTTCAAAGGGGAAAAAAATTAAGCAGTACTGATTAGCGACGGAATATTCCGTCGCTATGCCGTCGCTAATGACAATTTTGTAATTAGCGACGGAACAGCGACGGACTGTTCCGTCGCTAATTACGAATAAATCCGGAACGGCACCGGCCGGTTCCGGATTTCGCAGCGTAGAGAGCGAGAGCGAGAGCGAGACCGAGACCGAGACCGAGACCGAGAGCGAGAGCAATCAGCCGCCACACCACCGCCATCAGCCGCTACCGCCGGCGACGAGGCACGCCGCCGTCGCCTGTTGCCGCCGCCTCCCGCCGCCGCAAGTTCGGGACCCCGAAGGCCGAAACACCACCGCTCTCGGCTTCGTTTCGCCCGACCCCTGCACTGCCGCCGCTGCCGCCCGGGTGGAGGACGCCGCCGACCAACCGCCACCGCTGCCGGGTCACGCCCGAGCTTCGCCGTCGCAGCCTGTGCTGCCGCCGGTGCCGGCCATCCATTGGAGGTATTTTTGTGTTGATTTTTTGTAGATTTATGGTTTTACAAAATTGATATTGAAATTGATGAATATATGTCATTTGTGGGAAATTAATGATGTTTGTGAATGAATTTGAGAAGAAAATTGTGAAATTGTGTTGTTTAAGGAGTAAATGTTATTGAAGTTTAATTTAGGGTTTTACAAAATATAACTTGGAATTGACGAATATACGTACTTTAGTGGGAATTAATGTTGTTTGTGAATGCATTTGAGAAGAAAAATGTGCAATTGTGTTGTTTGTGGAGTAAATGTTATGGAAGTTAAATTTAGGGTTTTGAACATTGTAACTTGAAAGTAACGTATAAATGTAATTTAGTGGAAATTAATGTTGTTTGTAGATGAATTTGAATAGAAAACTGTGCAATTTGGTTCTTTATGGATTAAATGTTATTGAAGTCAAATTTATGGTTTACAAAAATGTAAGCTGAAATTGACGAATATATGTAATTTGGTGGAAATTAATGTTGTTTGTGGATGAATTTGAATAGACAAATGTGCAATTGTGTAGGATATATTGTTAAATTTCAATCGAATATATATGGACGGGCCTACACATCGTAGATGGATGTATCGTAGGTTATTACCCGGTAGAGTTGGGTATAGACAAGAGTTTTTAGACGGGGTTGAGGAGTTTGATGCACATGCTAGAAGCCAATCAGAATTTGTGCATAATCAACAATATAGGTGTCCATGTCGCAAATGCAGAAATCGGAAGTATAAGGATCCCGATGAAGTTAAGTTGCACCTCTATCAATATGGTTTTCTTCCAAACTATTGGTATTGGACTAGTCATGGAGAAATAGATCGTCATTTACATGAGGAGCAAACAATGGTTTCTAACGTATTCAACGACGACAGTGGCGCCAATCATATGAACTACGGCGATGTCGAAACAAATATCGACCGTATGAATGATATGGTCACAGATGCTATGATCCCAAATCAAAACTCCACAAGTGAGCCTCCAAATACCCATACCCAAAGTTTCTTTAATATGGTTGAGGCTGCGCAACGACCTTTGTGGGCGGGAAATGAAACTCACACTCGAGCTGTCTCGCCACTTGTTAGAATGTTGAGCATTAAGTCCGACTACAACATGCCTCAAAATTGCTTTAATGAAATTGCTCAACTTATGAAGGAGATTTGTCCGCCTGATAACCGAGTTCCTCGTGACATTCACCATGCAAAGAAGGTCATTAAAAATCTTGGGATGGATGTTCAAAAAATTGATTGTTGTCGACAAGGTTGCATGTTGTTCTACAAAGAGGACAGTGACCTTGATTCATGCAAGTTTTGTGGTCATGCGAGATGGAAGCGTCAAACGGAAAGACATGGCAAAAGTCAAAGAACTCCATTTGCAAGGATGCATTACTTGCCGTTAATACCAAGACTTCAACGCTTGTTTGCTTCAAAAACCACGGCAGAACACATGAGATGGCATTATGAGAATGTAAGAGAAGATGGTGTCCTCTGTCATCCTTCGGATGGTGAAGCATGGAAACATTTTGATAGAGTTCACCCCGAATTTGCTACTCGAACCTAGAAACATAAGACTTGGTTTGTGCGCGGATGGGTTTAATCCATTCAGCCAACCCGCAAGGTCTTATTCAATCCGGCCAGTCGTAGTTACGCCATATAATCTACCACCGAGTTATGCATGACGACGCCTTATATGTTCTTGACATGTATCATACCAGGGCCGAGGAATCCGAAAAATAAAATTGATGTGTACTTGCAGCCTCTCATTGATGAGTTCAAAACACTATGGGAAGATGGTGTTGAAACATATGATATTTCTAAAGGTGAGAACTTTCTCATGAAGGCTGCGTTAATGTGGACCATTAATGATTTTCCGGCCTATGGTATGTTATCCGGATGGAGTACGCATGGTGGCATGTCATGCCCGGTATGTATGAATCAAAAAAAGCATTTAAACTTAGAAATGGCCGAAAATTTTCATGGTTTGATTTTCATCGGCGGTTTTTGCCCCGAAGTCACGCGTTTCGAAGGAACGAGCACATCGTTTACAAAAGGGAAAACCGTACATTCGGGTCCTCCTCGTCGTTATACGGGGAAGAAATAAAACAATGGGTTGAAAACTTTCCCAAAGTAACGAAGCGCAGGAATTTAACATTTCGGGGTTTAAGAAGGATCATAATTGGACAAAACAAAGCATATTTTGGGAGCTGCCATATTGGAAAGATCAATTGCTCCGCCATAACTTAGATGTTATGCACATTGAGAAGAACTTTTTGAGAATATAATTAACACTCGTTATGGATATTCCTGGTAAATCAAAGGATGACATCAAGGCAAGAATGGATTTGGAAGAGTTGTGTGATCGTGTAGAGTTGAATTTAAAGCATGCAGATCACTGGTAAACTTCTCAAACCGAAGGCAAAATATGTGTTAACGTTGGAGCGAGAAGAGGGCAATATGTGAATGGGCAAGGGAGTTGAAAATGCCGGATGATTACTTGCTCTAACATTTCATACCTTGTCGACCCAAACTCCACTAAGTTCCATAGCATGAAAAGTCATGATTGTCATGTGTTCATGGAGAGCCTTCTTCCAATAGCATTTAGTGCACTCCCGGACGAGGTTTTAGCGCCTCTCATTGAAATTAGTGAGTTCTTCAAGAACCTTTGCTCATCTGTTTTACGGGATGCGGAGTTAGAGCAAATGCATCGAAATATTTCAATAACCCTTTGTAAATTGGAAACAATATTTCCTCCCGGGTTCTTCAATGTGATGGAACACCTGCCGGTTCATTTAGCGGAGGAAGCAAAATTGGGTGGTCCGGTACAGTATCGGTGGATGTATCCATTTGAGAGGTTCTTTGGCCGATTGAAAAGATCCATAGGAAACAAATCGAAGCCTGAAGGGAGTATGGCTGAAAAGTACGCCCGATTTGAAGAAACACATTTTGCCTCTTACTATTTCGGCTCTAACGTGCCTTGTATGCGCACTAGAAGTCGACGAAATGAGTACTGCCAAGTTCCAAACCACAATCCTACTCTTTCGGTATTCATACCAGAAGGTGCTCCAATTGGGAAGTGCAGTCCGCGTTTCCTTGATGATAAGGAAAAGACGGCCGCACATCTGCATGTTTTACTGAAGCTGTGCCGAAGTTAAACCTTACCTTGAGTGAGTTTATCTTGTCTAATGAACACTCGTTTCAATAATTTTATAGTTTAATTCAGAACGATGATGTCATCTTAATAAAATCTTTGAACTCAGCCTATTCGAACACCAAAAACGAGCTATGTATGGTGATGTTAGTGATGCTTGCAATTGATGCAATGGTGGAAAGTGAGTTCGAAGAGTGGTTCAACGGAGCTGTGAGTACCATATGTTGTTACTTATTACTCGTGCCACAACTTTATTAGTATCGGATGTTCCATTGTAATAAACTAAACAAACACTATGTTATTGACACAGATTCATTGTTATCAAGTATATCATGATGAAAAGCATGTTTATTTGATGCAACTAGCTCAAGGTCCTTTAAGAAGAGTGAAAACATGGACAGCGTACACGGTGAATGGAATGTTATTTCATACTAAGGCTCGAAATGAAGGGAGAATGACCTTCAATTGTGGTGTCCGTGTGAAAGGAACTGATGGAGGAAATGTTGAAAATAATTACTACGGCATCTTGCAAGAGGTTGTTGAAGTTGAATATGTGGGTGAACCAATAAAAAGGTGTGTGCTGTTTAAATGCGATTGGTTTGACCCTAGTCGTCCTCGGGAACTCGGTGCCATAAATTTAGTTCGTATGTCGAAGTGCATCGTACAAGGCGGTATCGTAAGTACGATCCTTTCATATTTGCTAGCACTGCAACTCAGGTGTATTATATGTCATATCCACAAGGGGTCCCTAGAGAAAAACTGAATTGGTTCGTCGTTGTGGCATCAAAACCAAGGGCCGAGTTGATGACCAATATACTATTCCCCGTGCATTCCAAGAGGATAGTATGGGTACAGTCGATCCAATAATAGAAACTTTGCCATAAACTTTGGTTGATAACTCAAGCTCCGCAGAAGAATTAGTTGATGATTTTATTTTAAACCGAGAAGATGAGAATGAGGATGTTGGTGAAGAAGAGGAAGGTGAAGAAGATGAAGAAGGGGAATGGGATGATGACAATATCACCGATGATGAAGAAGAACATACCCTATTCAATGACGCCGAAGATGATAGTGAAGAAGATGACGATAAGAGTGATGATGAGGATGATGAGTAGTTGATAATGTGCTTTTGTTGGGTTTGTTTTTTATTGTACAACTTTCATTTATGTTGTAATCGAATGAATTCTTTTTAATGTACTTTATTCACATGCTTCGATTTATATCTAACGCTCTTACATGTGCATATGTTAACTATTGTTTGTATGTTGTTCTATATGAAATCACTTGAACCGTTGGATGTTTACTAATACTGTGAATTACTTGTTTATGTACAGAAAAATGGAGAGAGGTAGAGGCAGAACCAAAAGATCAGCTACTCGGGGAAGGGCTAGAAACACCTCTACCGATGGGGAAGGTAATGATGTCAGCACTTCTACCCCCTCTCAAAACCCTCGGAACCTTCAAACTTCTGCCGGTGGAACACTATCTCCACACTCCCCTCACAACCAAACTCCATTGGGGGTCATTTATTCCCAACCCTCCCTTTTTCCAACTCCCAAATGTCCCACACATGCAAAACCCACTAGGTGGGCCTTTCTTTCTAAACACTCCATATTCTCAGCAACCCCATATGTACTCAAACCCGTTCGAGTACATATACATATCAACAATATGGTACAAATAATGTACCACGCATCCACGTTGGTTCCGAACAACGGCCACCACAAATGCCTACAAATGAAGGACCAATTGATATCGGGAACGAGGATCCTTGTCTTCAATCAAGTAGCGCTAGCAGCCGAGAAAAATCCGAATTGAGCCAGATGGTGAAGGGTGAGTGTGATAATAAATAATAAAATAAAATAAGCATATTAGTTATTAGGAGGACTAACTATTTTATATGTTGAATTGATAAGGTTCTACCCCATTGACAAAGTTGTGGGTACGATTTCCCACATCTTCCAAAGCAAATACGATGGAGCTTGGCCTACATGGGGTAAAGTCCCTCGATCACAACGTGATCAATGGTTTTCTGAGTTCAAGGTAATGACACATCATTAGTTTTGTCCAGTTCAAATAACACAATCACTTATTGTGCATGTTCGAGCATTATATTTTAATTTCATAACATATAAACGACGTTTTTATTTATATAGAAATTTTTCACGTGGTCCCCAACCCATGAAGTCCAAATCAGAAGAAATTTTGAAAAGAAAGGCAGTGATCGCTTGAAGGACTTCATGCTCAAGGCGAGGAAAACTAAGAAGAAGCCGAAATGGTTGGGTGACAACTACTGGCGCGAGTTGCTCGAATATTGGGAAACTGCTGAGTACAAGAAGTTCTGCGAGCAAGCTCGGAAAAACCGTCATGCTGATCGGGGGGACTTGGTTCATCACTCCATACGTGTGGCTCAATCCCTATGACGGAGCATAAGCGGCGATTTGTACGTACCCCTTTCTTATTGATTACGCATGCAACTGTTAACATGTTCATATTTGTGAATTGATTCTCTACTAACTTGTTTTCAATTTTAGATGAAGGAGCTTAAAGGAGTTCAGCCTCTACCCACTCAACTATTTGCACGCACGCACAAAACAAAAAAGGACGAATGGGTGGACAAAAATCCAAGGCCATTTACGTGAGTAATCGTATATATGAATTCCGCATAATTTTCTATCTATTGTTTTCGTTAACAACTCGTTATATTTACATGCCTAAAATATTTATATTATATTCGGGAGAAGTTTCAAAAAGAGTGGGAAGAGTTGCAAAACACTCAACCTACTCAAACTTCCAGATGATGACCCCAACTCTTCCGAGGATCATGTATCCACCCCTTCACAACAAGAGTTGTGGGTCAAAGCAAATGCGAACAAGAAAGGTCGCATTTATGGATTTGGATCCGAGGCTACAAACTTGAAACCAACAATGTCCTTCAAATCACCGAAAACTTCTACTACGAGATGACTCGGAATGGAGAGCAACAGGTGCATAATTTAAATTCCGAGGTACATCACTGGATTGAGCATTGCCGGCTGCTTGACGTACAAAATCGGCATCCGAAGGCACGAGTCGACAGTTTCGCTGAGCCAATAGCACGTATGAATGAATTTCTGCAGTCTCGGCAAGCATCCGGATCGCACCGTCGACCACCGGAACCACAACGAGGAAGAGGAAGAGGAAGAGGAAGACGATGAGGAAGAGGAAGAGGATGAGTGAATTCAAATGTGAACTTTTGTATATATTGGTGATCATCACTTTGCAAACTATTTACAAATTTGTTTTAACTATGTTATGGTTGTTGATGATGTTGAATATGTAAGTTGGATTTGTATATCCAACTTTGATGAATTATTTGTGGCCGGCATATGTAAATGCCAAATGTAAGTGTCACATATGTGAATGTTGGATTTGTATATCCATTCACAATGTTCCGTACTAGGATAACGAATAATTAGCAAACAATATATAAAATTTTTACGGAACAGCGACGGATCGGCGACGGATCGGCGACGGCCTGTTCCGCTTAGCGACGGACATTAGCGACGGAAATGCGGAAATTCCGTCGCTAATACGCCAATCAACGACGGAAATCAGTCCATTCCGTCGCTGGTTAGCGACGGAAAGGTGGTATTTCCGTCGCCGAATTCCGTCGCTAAATCGGCGACGGAACACTTTTCCGTCGCCGATTGGTTTCGGCTACGGAACGAAATTCCGTCGCTAGTCCGTCGCTAATTGGCGACGGACTTGAAAATTTCCGTCGCTGATATTTAGCGACCCGCTTTTCAGCGACGGAATTTTTCCGTCGCTAATTCCGTCGCTAATGGAGAAATTCCGTCGCTAATGATTAATATTCCGTCGCTATTTCCGTCGCTAATATGCTGTTTTGTAGTAGTGTAAAGATTTTTATTTTAAGAATGCAGTTATATTGATTGTCGTTATATTACAATCATCATAATTGAACTAATCTTCTGCCATTGTATATGAAAAATTCAAATTGTCGGCTTTCCATTAATTCCGGTGATATGTTTCCAATTTCCAGCGAGCCTTTACTAGTTTTAGTCACTACCAAAAAATCCCCCTAAACCCAAAAAGTTGCATCGTCCATGAGGCCAAGGCTACCTACTCACATTCGTCACCGGCAAGGCTACTCGGACAAGGGGGCACTCGCTCGCGTGAAAGAGTTGTTGTGGGCAAGATCGACGGAGCCATCTTATTAATTGCTACGTCTTCGCCGGCGAAATTCTTGCCGGGTATGCCACGATTTCAACCGGAGTAAATAGGAGTTGGGGAGAGGAAATTTATTCAGAGCGGTTTCACGGTGGCCGGAATCCATGGTGGTCGAAGAAGGGTCAGCAATAATGGCATACTTGAATCTGCAATTTGGGGAAGGGGTTGGGCTTTGTTTTTCTTTTTTTTTAATTTTACTTTTAGTTTTTTAGGGTGAGTTTTTAATTAATACAAAATGCAATAACATTTAATTCTTGTAGTCAAATTTTTAAATATTTTATTGATTTTTAAAATATTTTTTAACTTATTTTAAATAAATAATAATGGACAATTGAGATTGATTCAAAATAAATATACAGTAGAGATTGTTTTATTTTATGATGATTGTCGTGATTGTAATATAACAACAATCACTATAACTTTTTGCTTATTTTAAAGGTAGCAAATATTATTTTTAAAGTATTAAATACATGTGCATATGAATTTACCTATTTATTTTTTAAGAGTGAGGGACTGAATTGAAGATTAGAGGGAGAGGACATTGAAAAGCTCCTTCACGAGCAATCAAATATATATTAAATACATAGCATTTGTTCTTACTCCACATAATTACTATATATATATATGGATTGATTCACCGTGAGTAGTAAAAATTTTATGTTGTAAAATGTTGAGATATGGAGCCTAATAATAATGGGTTTTGATTATCAAGCTATGATAGCATGGGGAGAAGATGACACGGTCACGGAATTAGGCGGCACGGTTATGACCATCACAGGACGAACAAGATGAACGCAAAACAAATTGTAGGATTTTGGGTAGGACGCTGGCGCAGCCATGCCCATGCCAACTCCCCGGCACGCCCGTGCCAGGCTGTTTGGCCCGAACTCCTCATTTCTTCTTCCGTTATGCATTTTTATGCTCGGTGTAATGAGTATTGATGTGAATTTATGTATGTTTAAGCTATATATTGAGGCAGAAGGACCTTCATTGCTACATCCCAAAAACACGCAAAAGCCTCCTCTTGTAAAGAAATCATTTAGTGAATTGTTCGTGATTTTTTCCTAGATCGGGTTTTCCACGATAAAAATCTTGTGTCTCAAACTGCTCTCTTTCCCTTTGCTCTTGTTTTACTGTTTGATTATGACTCTTGATACCGACAACCGGTAACAGAGCCTAAGCTTAGTAGCCACAACAAAAATGGAGGGTGGAAAGGCTAAAATTGAGAGGTTCAATGGGAAGGACTTTTCATTTTGGAAAATATAAATTGAAGATTTGCTTTACCAAAAGGAGTTTTATCAACCTCTTGGAGAGAAGCTGGCTGAGATGTCACAAAAGGATTGGGATGTGCTCAATCGTCAAGCACTCGGGACAATCTGGTTGATGTTAGCAAGGAACGTAGCATTCAATATCATGGATAAAAAAACAACCAAGACTTTGTTGGAAGCGTTGTCCAACGTGTATGAGAAACCATCGGCAATGAACAAGGTATACCTTATGCGCCATTTCTTTGATCTCAAAATGCATGATTCAGCTAGTGTAGCCAACCATATAAATGACTTTAATATGATCATTTCTAAGCTTACGTCGGTTAAGATTAATTTTGAGAATGAAATGAAACCTTTGATTTTGTTATCTTCTTTGCTCGAATCATGGGACACCATTGTATCTCGCTATGAGTAGTTAGGGCTTCTAATGCTTTGAAATATGATGACATTCGTGATGTTATTTTGAAGTAAAAGTATTCGCAAAGAGGACTCGAGTGAATCTAGGAATGCATTGCATGTTAGAGGTAGAAGGAAAAAAAGGAACAAAACAAGTCTAGGGGAGGTAAAAAACAAAGGCTAGGGGTCGGTCACGAAACAAAGGTTGAGGATATTGGTAATGCCCTTGTCTTAAGTGTAGATAGTCCAATTGAGTCTTGGACTCGTAGACTCGGGTGCCTCATTTCATTCTTCATCAAGTAGAGACCTTTTCCATAATTTTGTGAATGGACACTTTGATAGGGTGTATCTTGCCAATGATAAGTGTTTGGATATTTTGGGGAGAGGTGATATACACATTGAACTTTATGGGGGTTTTTGGAAGTTAGAGGATGTTCGATTCATACCGGGCTTGACTAAGAATTTAATTTCTGTGAGTCAACTAGGTGAAACGGACTATTTCACTCAATTTGGGAATGGGTGTTGGAAAATTGTCAAAGGGGCATTAGTGATTGCAAAAGTGGTAATATTCAGGACTTTGTACTCTACGGTTGGGTGCACCGATTTGCTTGCTAATGCTGACAACAAATCATCTAGTTATGTTTTGTGGCACAATAGACTTGGTCATATGAGTAAAAAGGGAATGAAAATCATGGCTGCTAGGGGTGCTTTGCCGGGGTTGGTCAATGTTGAATTGGGACTTTGTGAACTCGAGAAACAAAAGCGGGTTAGTTTCTCCAAAGTTGGTAAGGAATCCAAGGCATATAAGCTAGAGCTGGTTTACACCAATGTATGGGGTCTCCCACTCGATCTTTGGGTGGTGCTCACTACTACGTTACCTTTATTGATGATCATAGTAGGAAAGTGTGGGTTTATTTTCTAAAAATAAATCTGATATTTTTAACACTTTTTGAGATGGAAAGTAGAAGTTAAAAACCAAACAGGTTCGAAGATCAAATGCTTGAGATTCGAAAAAGTGGTGAGTATGAGAACGATGAGTTTAAGAAATACTGTTCTCAAGAGGGAATCCGATTGACAAGAATGGTTCCAGAAAAAGCAAGGCAAAATGGCATAGCCAATAGGATGAATCGCACCCTCAATGAGAGAACATGGAGCATGCGAATTCATGCTTGGCTGCCCAAGTTTCTATGGGCATATGCAGTTAACACAACCGCCTATTTGATCAATAGGGGACCATCCGTACCTTTGGGTAACAAAATATCGGAAAAGGTTTGGAGTGATAAGGATATCAATTAATCCCATCTTCCTATTTTTGGTTGTGTTGCTTATGTTATGGTTGAGCACAATAAGAGGGATAAACTTGATGCAAAATCTAAGAAGTGTTATTTTCTGGGCTGTGGTGATAACATGTTTGGGTACAGAGTCCGGGATGAGAAGAAAGTGTTTAGACACATTAACATTTTCTTCGATAAGTCTGTTTTGTACAAAGACAGGATGGTTGGGAGTTTGGTTGACAAGGAGGTAGTGGGAGTCGATACGGGTGACAAAGAAGTTATTGAAGTCTCCTTGGATGGGAGAAAAACTCAGGCTAGGGCTCCCTTGAACCAGAAACTCCACTTGAGGATGAACCTCAAATTCCTCCCACTTTGAGAAGGTCGACACGATCAACTAAAGGTATACCGGCTCAAAGATACTCTCCTTCCCTTCATTATCTTTTATTGACCGATGTTGGTGAGCTAGAATCCTACATCGAGGCAATGAAAGTTAGTAATTGGTCCAAGTAGGAACAAGCTATGGATGAGGAAATTGCCTCTTTAGATAAGAACAATATTTGGGAGTTGACCGAGTTACCAGTTGGTTAGAAAGCCTTGCTAAATAAATGGGTGTATAGGATTAAGAATGTGCCTAGTGGGCATACTAGGTACAAGGCTCGTTGGTTGTTAAGGGGTTTTCACAAAAGAAGGGCATTGACTACATTGAAATATTGGTTCCTGTTGTGAAACTAACCACCATTAGAATTGTTTTGAGCTTGATTGCAGCCCATGATCTTTTCTTGGAGCAAATGGATTTGAAAATGGCATTTTTATATGGGGATTTGAAGGAAGATCTCTACATGCAACAATCGGAGGGATATGAAGTTATGCGGAAGGAACATTTGGTTTGTTGGCTCACAAAGAGCCTATATGGTTTGAAACAAGCACTGAGGCAGTGGTATCTTAAGTTTGACACCTTCATGTACAACAATAGATTCCAAAGGAGTGATAACGATCAATGTTGCTATTTCAAAAACTTCATTGAGTCTTATGTGATTTTACTACTCTACGTGGATGATATATTGATTGCGGGTTCAAGCATGGCTGAAATCAACAAATTGAAGGAGGAATTGTCAAGGGAATTCGAGATGAAAGACTTGGGCCCTGCGAAACAAATTCTCGACATGAGAATTACAAGAGATAGGCCCAAGGGTACATTGAAGTTGTCTCAAGAAGAATATGTGTTGAAAGTCTTAGAGCTGTTCAACATTGGTGATGCCAACCTAAGAAATACTCCGCTTGCAAACCATATTAAGCTGACCAAGGAGTAATGTCCCAAGACAAGTAAGGAAAAAGAGTACATGTCCAAGGTTCCTTATGCCTCTACAGTTGGGAGCCTTATGTATGCAATGGTGTGCACAAGACCGGACATACCTTTTGCAGTGGGAGTTATGGCAAGATTCATGTCTAATCCCAAAGAAGCGCATTGTGAAGCCGTGAAGAGGCTTCTAAGATACTTGAAAGGAACATCTAGTACATCATTAGTGTTTTAAGAGAGTGAACTAAAACTTGAAGGCTTCATGGATGCTGACTTGAGTGGTGATTTCGACACAAGCAAAAGCACAACGGGCTGTGTTTTCACACTTGGAGGCACAACCGTGAGTTGGATGTCAAGGCTATAGAAGTGCATTGCAATATCCACAATTGAGTCCGAGTATGTGGCCATGTCTGAAGCCAGAAAGGATATGGTGTAGTTGCAAGACTTCTTGGAGGTTTCGGCCAAAAGCAAGGGAATGAAGTGATATATAGTGACAATCAAAGTGCGATCTAGTTGAGCAAGAATTTGGTTTTACACTCAAGAACAAAGCACATCCGATGCAAGTTCCATTTCATTCAAAACTAGGTGGAAAGTGGAGATTTGCAACTTGAGAAGATCATGGGTAGGAAAAATCTGACAGATATGCTATCAAAGGAGTGGATGTCGGGAAATTGGGGTTGTGCAAAACCTCAATTGGCCTTTCTTGTTGAAGTTAACACGGGTATTTGATTTGCTAAATGTGTACAAAGAAGAAGTGGTTTATTAGTCTCTAATTGGGAGATTGTTGAGATATAGAGCCTAATAATCATGGGTTTTGATTGTCAAGCTTTGATAGCATGAGGAGAGGATGGCACGGTCACGGAATAAAGGCACGGTCATGACCATCACGAAAATGCAAAGCAAAGTGCAGGATTTTGGGCAGAACGTTGGCACAGTCATGCCCATGCCAGGATGTTTTTTGCCCAACTGCTCATTTCTTCCTCTATTATGCATTTTTATGCTCGGTGTAACAAGTATTGATGTGAATTTATGTGAGTTTAGGCTATATACTAAGGCCTAAGGACCTCCACTGCTGCATCCCAAAAACACACAAAAGCCTCCTCTTGTAAAGAAATCATCTAGTGAATTATTTGTAATTTTTTCCCGATTTAGGTTTTTCTACGTTAAAAATCTTGTATCTCAAATTTCTCTCTTTCCCTTTGCTTTTGTTTTACTATTGGATTGTGACTCTTGATCCTAACACTTAAAAGAGTATTATAATACAATAACGGAGGGAGCAATTGAATTGGATTTTATGTGCCTAAGACATCAGCCTTGAATAGAGGGCAATGGATCTCCATGCTTTGCTAAATGGAGGGATAATTTCCTCCTTCCCTCAAATCCAAGACCGTTAATGGCTCCTTGTCCACTTTTAAAGCCCTTGCAAGTCCTTTTACTTGGAGTTTTACGTGTATGAAAATTTATAGGCATGTTTGGATTTTTATTTCTTTATTTTTTTGCTGCTTTCTTGTCATTGGGGTCTCAGTTTGTAGGAGGTAAGATTGTGTATTTCTAAATTTTGGACTCTTACGGTGAAGCCTTAAAGACCCCATCTAGAAGCTGCGTCATTTGGATAGACAACAATGTGCAAAGTACAGATAATTAGGTAGATTGTAGGCAGGAACATTTGGCCTTTTTTATTGTTGTTTCAAATGCCAACATATTCATAGACTCTAATTAATCAAATAGTTAATGTGGATTATTATAATTGATTTTCTTTAATTTCAAGACACCAAACCAAACCAAACCATTTCAAGATCACCATCATTGTTGATAATCCTTTCACCAAGTAATTTAATCAATGTCCTTATTTTCTATTAATTAAATATTTATTTTATTGAATTAAACTTTTATTAGATGAGATTCAATGAAAGTTTGCTAGGAAAGTGAATAATTACCTAACTTACTTATTAACTATTGTTCTAAATTAATTGTTGTTTAGGTGCCAAATTGAGATCACCTTAAAAAAAGTTTAACAAAATCGAAAAAAAGTTCCATCTTTTTTTAAAATAGATTTACAAAGATTTTTAGTAGTGTGACATCGAATGAGCATATACATTTTCAAATCATGACTTTTTCTAATTTCAATCAAACTAAAGTACTTTTTATACATTATTTGTGTATGTATATACTTTTTCAAAGAAACAAACTTTTTTTCAGAGACACAACACGATAGAGTGAGTGCCAGCTTGATTGTTCTAATCATCCCAGCGTCTACATCATCGGTGATGATGTCTTAACTCAAAGATTAAAAAGCTTACGATTTAATTTTCCTCTTTCTAATACATTATAAAGCTTTTATGGCTAATCTAAATTTTAAAAAAATATTTTTATGAGATACATTAGAAGATGGAGAAACTTATAACGATTGTCTCTGTAAGACAGTCACCATAAGATGTATTAATCTACACAGTATATGTGTACCCACTATACGGAAACAACTATTTAGAAATGAAAATAATTCGTTTCTAAATTTGATTTTTCGTCGCTAAAGGCAGTTAGCGACGAAAACAGAAACAAATTATTTTTCCAGCCAAATAGCAGCCCGTAGCTGCTGTCTAGTGCCACGGTCAGCACCACAGGCTATGATGCAGACTGTGGTGGCTAGTTTTTCTGCCACATTCTGCACACGGTTGAGCCTTGCCACGGCCTGTGGCTACCAAGGGACCACCAGTGGTGGCCAAGGAGCTATCTGTGGTGGTCCTTTTACTTCTCCCCTTTGCTCATAACTTTAAGATACCGAGTCTAACACCGAGTTTGAGTGTATTAAGTCATTGTTCGGTACAAATATTACGTCATTTATACCCTTATTTACTTAGTTTTGACTTGTAAAATAATTTAATTTAAAGATTTTTACTTGTTTTTCTTACTTTTGTAGGTAATAAATCAAATCGAGACAATAACAAAAAGTTTGAGCCAAAAAGGAAGCAAAACGAGCAAAATAATGGTCTGCACAGGGGGTAGTGCGAAGGCGCACAACTGTGCGAACCGACCGAAGCTATTCGAAGTTGCACAGGGTGCCGTGCAGAACCTGCACGGCCGTACAACGTCCCAGTTTTGATTTTTCTCGCTTTTATAGGTTATAAAAGCATAATTTTGGCTCTAATTCAAGGGGGCTCGGTTTTTAAGGTTTTTAGAGACCTTTTAGGGTTCTTACTTAGCCAAAATAAAAACCCATTAGGGGGAGATTAGTGTAGAGATTTGTACAAGATTTTGGGATTCAAGCCTTCAATTTCAATTCAAGCATAAATTTTCTCTTTCTCTCTTCTTCTTTACTTCTAGTTTAATACTTTGATTGTTTAATTTAGTTTCAAGATTCAATTTTTATTAGTCTAGATGTTAATTATAGTTAGATTTATTGCTTGTTTTCATGCTTGAGTTTAATTATCTAGTTTATGTTCTTGTTCAAGTCAGTTTGTGTTAGTTTGTTCTTTAATGTAGTCTTTATTTTTGTTTCATGTTTTAATGTCAATTAGTTGTTAAAGTTGATTGCTTTGGTTGTGGTTAGCCTTCCTAATGGCTAATTAATCTTGTTTAGGCCTTAACCCAACTAATTTATGCTTGTTATTTGGGATTGTTTTTCATGCCCACCACGTGTTCGATGAAGTGCCTGAAAGGGATTTTTATCTTGATTTTTGGGTGATTGGTCTATCACTGAAAGGTGGAGTCAATTTACTAGCGTGGGTAAAGAGGATAGTTGGGATTTTGGCATGAAAATAACCCGAATCCTAGCTAGGTCCATAGGTTGCTACTCTTGTAGTTTAATTGGATTAACCCCACGAAAGTAGGTTGTTAGAACAATTAGATTAGCTCATGACCCTCGAAAATGTGGCTTGAGTGGCCTTTGATGGTGCAACTGACCACTCCTAAATGCTTGCATAGCCTTGGTTAGGTGTAGGCTTGTTTTGATTAGTTAGTTTATTAAGTGATAAAATCACAACCTGAGTATTTTATTTGTATTGCTTTCTAGGTTAGTTTAATCACCATATCTATCTCATCTGTGTTGATTCGCCTAGATAGAAAGTTTAAGTTAGCTTTGATATTTAAAACACAACTCTCTGTGGACACAACCCGTGCTTGTCGGCTAGCTACAATTACGTCGTGCACTTGCGGTTATACTTTAAAACTTAAAATCTTCCTAACAGTCACCTTTAATTTTTTTGTTCTCAAATTATCTCAATTATCAAATATATAACAATCCCCCACTTATATGTTTAAACAAACACTTTGGGCATTACAAACACAATCAAGTATCTATCTTCCTAGAAGCCTCAATTTGCTTTAGCACTTTAAAGGCCATGTGCTCATCTTAGATTCATGGATAAATATAAGAGTCACCTTTAAACTCTTGTTAGACGTGGCACCACCTCTTTATCCACATAGGTGACATTCTATAAATGTCCTTGCTACTTAGGACCTAGGACTCATTAAGAATTAATATTCAACCTCTTTTTCAGTAGCATCCATGCACAAAATCCTAATTTTAGTGCTCTTAGTCACAAACAATAACTTATGGTTACTCTTTAAACCTTGTCTCTAGTTTTTGGTAGAAAAGGTTGGGTTGCCATTATTGGTGACTTAATTGGAAAAAGGTTTCAAGGCTATTCTAGCAGTGGTACCTCTTATCATATCTCGTGACAGTCCTTTGGTCAAAGGATCCTCTAAGTTATTGCTTGACCTAAAATAAATGATAGAAATTATTATATCTGTGATGAGTTGTCTCACATACTCATGCCTCAAGCTAATATATTTAGATTTACTATGATATATTTTACTATATGTCTTAGACATAGTAGCTTCACTATCACAATGCAAGGAAATTGGCGACATTGGTTGTGGCCACAACTCTATATCCAATAACAAATTCCTTAGTCATTCTACTTCCTTGCCTGCCACAACCAATGCTACAAACTCAGCCTCCATGGTTGAATAAAAAATGCAAGTTTGCTTCTTTGAAGCTCAACTGATTGCTGCCTCAACAAGAGTAAAAATCTAACCTAAAGTGGATTTATTATCAATTGCAGTTGTAACCCAACTTGTATCGGAGAAACCTTTTAGAACTGGAGGAAATTTTTCATAAAAATTCCTAATTTCACAGTTCTCTTCAAGTATCCAAGTACTCTACCTATACCTTTCCAATGCATTGTACTTGGTTTACTTGTAAACCTCGATAGTTTGCATACAACAAGTGTTATATCTGGCCTAATGCAATGCATTGTATACATTAGGCTTCCTATGGCACTAATATACTTAAGTTGTGCCACAATTCTATCTGAATTTTCAATTAGTTTCTCTCTAGCACCATAGGGAATATTTTCCTCATTAATCCCTAGGCGCTTGAACTTATCTAGCACTTTAGATACATAATGGGATTAATTAAAGGCATAACCTCTACTATGTCTTTTTATCTTGATGTTTAAGATAGTATCCACTTCACTCATATCCTTCATTTTGAATTATGAATTTAGACACTTCTTAGTTTCTTGAATTTGTTTTAAATTAATACCAAAGATTAGTAAGTCATCTATACGGAGACAAATAATTATTCCATATTCACTTGTGAAATTGAAATAGATATATTTGTCTGCATTATTATGGATGAACCCATCAACAAGTGTAGCCCTATCAAACTTTTTATACAATTGTTTGGGTGATTGCTTTAATCCATATAATGACTTAATTAATTTGCACACTTTCTTCTGATTTTTTGGAATCACAAAACCTTCAGGTTGCTCTATGTAGATCTCTTCATCAGGATCTCCATTTAAGAAAGCTATTTTGACACCCATTTGATGAATGTACAAATCATATATTGATGCAAAAGCAATCAACGTTCTAATGGAAGAGATTCTTGCCACCAGTGCATAAGTGTCAAAGTAATCAATTCTTCTCTTTTGACTAAAACCTTTGGCTACTAATCCAGTTTTAAATGTATGTACAAAATCATTTGTATTCCGTTTCCTTCTAAAAACCAATTTGCATTTAATGGGTTTGAATCCTAGAGACAAGTCTTGAATAGGCCAAGTAGTATTTGATAATATTGAGTTCATTTCATCATCTAGTGCCTCTTTCCAGAAACTAACACCCCTAGAAGCCATAACCTTACTGAATTTTTTGGATCCTCTTCTTGTACATGAAGAACAATGGAATTTACACTATTTTTATCTCCCTCTATAAGAAATAACAAAGTTTGAGAAGAGATGAAATTAGATCCAAAACTCCTTTCTTTGCGACCTCTTTAACTCTTTCTTGGTTCCATAAGAACATCACTTTGCCTTTTAAATTTTCAGGAGTTTCTCTCCTTGTGTATGAGATAAAACCTCTCTTACATTTGTACAATGCTCAACACTATCCTTGCTGAACTTATTTTCAAAAAATTGAGCATCTCTAGTCTCTAAAATCACATTAGATTGTAAACCCAAGAACTTATAAGTTTTAGAGTTTTGAGCATATCCTACAAATGTGCTCCTAATTTCTCGAGGTCCTAACTTAGTCATCTTAGGATCAGGAACCGTATAGTAGGTCAAACACCCCCACACTTTGAGATAGTTTAGATTTGACTTATACTAGAAAACTAACGAATAGCGACGGAAATTTGTTAAATAGCGACGGATTTTTGAAATTAGCGACGGAATGACTCCGTCGCTATAAAGCGGGTTGCTAAAATTTAGCGACAGAAATTTCCGAATCTGTTGCTAATTAACAACGGAATAGTGGCGGAAATGCCTTCTGTAGATGATGGAGATAAGTGACAGAATACATTTTCCGTCGCTGAAATTAGCGACGGAATTTCCAGTAATTCTGTCGCTAACGACCGTTGCTGTTCCGTATGGTCCATTGCTGGTTCGTCGCTATTCCGTCGCTGTCTAGGCAGAATTCACCAAGAGCTTCTTCTAATTTTTTGTTAACCTAATATAAAAAAATGTGAATAGATATACAGATCCAACATTCACATATGTGACAATTACATTTGATATTTACATATGCCACAAAGTACTCCTCCAAGTTGGATATACAAATCCAACAAACATTTCACAATCATAAACAATCCAAATATATTTACAACCAATTCACAAATTCACAAAAACAACCATACAAAAGTTACAGCAAACCATAAACACATTATCGAAAAGTTTGTAAAATGTTCACCAATACACAAAAGTTCTGATCATAATGAATTAAGGGTCCTCACCCTTCCTCTTCCTCTTCCTCTTGTGGTTGTACTCGTTCTACGGTGAGATACGGATGCTTGCTGAAATTTCATAAATTCAATGAAGCGTGCTATTGGCTCAGCGAAACTGTCCACCTTTTCTTTGAGCTGCCTATTTTCCAACCCAAGCACACGAGCATGCTCAATCTATTGATGTAACTCAGAAGTTAAGTTATGTACTGTTACTCTCAAATCTGAGTCATCCGGAGTAGCAACTTTCGGTGATTTGAAGGACATGGTTTTTTTTTTTATGTTTTTAGCCTCAAATCCAAGTCCATAAATGCGACCTTTGTTGTTTGCATTGGCTTTCACCCACAACTCATGTTGTGAAGAGGTGGACACACGATCCTCGAAGCGTTGAGGTCATCAGTAGAAGGTTGAGTGGGTTGAGTGTTTTACAACTCTTCCCACTCTTTTTCAAACTTTTCCTGAATAATATATAAATATTTGAGACATGTAACTATCACAGGTTGTCAAAGAAGACCATATATTGAAAAATATGAAAATTGCATATATAAGGTAACTCACATAAATGGCCTTGGATTTCTGGTCAACCCATTTGTCCTTTTTTGTCTTGTGGGTTCATGAAAATAGTTGGGTCGGTAGAGGAAGAAATCCTTTAAGCTCCTTCATCTAAATACAAAAAGTTAGTAGAGATTCAATTTACTAATATGAACATGTTAATAGTTACATGCGTAATCACTAAAGGGGTATATACCAATCGTTGCTTATGCTCCGTCATAGGGATTGAGCCACAAGTATGGAGCGATGAACGAAGTCCACCTTGATCAACATTGCGGTTTTTCTGAGCCTGCTCACAAAACTTCTTGTACTCAGCAATTTCGTAATATTCTAACAACTCTCACCAGTAGTTGTCACCCAACCATTTCGACTTCTTCTTATTTTTCCTTGCTTTCAGCATAAGTCCTTCAATCGATCACTTCCTTTCTTCTCAAAATTTATTCTTATTTGGACTTCATTGGTTGAAGACCAAGTGTAAAATTTCTATATAAATGAAAAAGTAGTTTATAAGTTATGAAATTATAATATAATGCTCAAACATACACAATAACTCATTATGTTTCCTCAAATTCAGAAAACTAAAGATTTATCGTTACCTTGAACTCATAAAACCACATATCACGTTGTGATCGAGGAACTTTGCCCCATGTAGGCCATGTTCTGTCATACTTGCTTTGGAAGATGTAGGAAATCGTGCCCACAACTTTATCAATGGGGAAGAACCTAATCAAGAAACATATAAAACAGTTAGTTATAATATTCTACTATTAAGCTTAATTTATTTTATTGCTTTTTATCACACTTACCCTTCACCATCTGGCTCAATCCGAATTTTTTCCCGACTGCTACCATTGCTTGATTCAAGACTAGCATACTTATTGCCTGCATTAGTTGCCCCATCATTTGTAGGCCTTTGTGGTGGCCTTTGTTCGGCACCAATGTAGATGCGTGGTATAAGGGTCGTAACATATTGGTTATATGTGTACGTATAGGGCATGACCCACCCATTGGACTTTGCATGTGCGGTATGTTTGGAGGTTGGAAATAAGGAGGGTTAGGAATGATTGACCCACCCATTGGAGTTTGGTTGTAAGATGAGTGTGGAGAGAGTCCTCCACCTACAAGAAACTGAAGGTATGGAGGGTTTTGAGGGGGCTAGAAGTGCTTACATCATTACCTTTACCATCAGTATTGACGTTTCTAACCTTTCCCGAGTAACCGATCTTTTCAACCTGCCTCTACATCAATCCATAATTCCTTTTTTTTTGTGTCAAAATTGCTAACCTAGTAGCCCTACACTACTACAACAATTTGCAAGTCAATAGAAATAACCCCTAAATATGGAAATTCCAAGTCCTTAGGCCACTACTGTGTAGGTGATTAACTAGTTATAAGTTGTGAATAATAGACCCGATAAACGGGTCATTTGGTTCCGGTTAATTTCGGATCGAGTTAGATTTCAGAAATAACTAGCTAGTTCACTTTTAGGTGAACATGTCCCTAGCGTTGGATCATATATTGGTCAGGGCATTTGGTTTGGGTTTCAAGTTCCAGGTTAATTTTGCCAGATATAGTTGTGATGTTTTGTTTTGACCAATCTTTAATTAGCATGATTGTAATAAATTTGAACACAAAAGTTGTACATTGACTTTAAAATAATCCTTGCAATTTGTTACAATGAAATATAATAAAGGAAAACACTTATGTATCAAACTAGTTACTAGTTTAAGTTCTCATCTTCAAATAATTTTCTAATTACCTTTCTAATGTCTAGAGGTGACTCTTTACAATTATTACCCCGATACATTTATCTTGAATATGTTCGCTTGAATTTTGACATGGATATGTTATGATTACATTTCTTCTATAATGAATATAATATATAACCATTATGCATTGAACATATACTTTTCTTATACATAAATTTCTTTAATTTCTATATTTTACTCTTAATTATTTATTTCATCATGAAACTAATCACACCTAATTAGCATAAATAAACCCACACAAATAAAATTCATTACATTATTTCTACCTAATTAGTATAAAACAACTCACACACAATTATAATTCATAAAATTATTTCAAAATTTACAACAATAATTTCATTTCTAATTTCACACAAGTAACCACTATCTATTAATAATTTGTCAAATGTTCAATAAATTTATAAATAAACCACAAACAATTGCACATATAAAAATCACAAATAACATTTACTTCAACTTCAACAATAATTTCCAACAAATGTAAGCTCACATACTTTAAACAACACAACATCTATACATAAATACCACAATTGCACATTTTTCTTTTCAAATTCATTCACAAACAACATTAATTTGCAGCAAATTATATAAAATCATCAATTTATACTAAATTATTCAAAACCCTAAATCTAATAACAATCAAGAAAACAGTACCTTCAAACTAGGCGGTGGCGACAGCCAACTCCTCCAGGCGACAACAGCGGCGGCCCAAGAGGCGGCAGCAACCAAGGTCTTCTCACCCGTCTTTGGCTTACGGACGCGGGCGCGGCGAATCAAGCGGCGGCGCACGGAAGCGGGGCGACGGTCGACCGGCGGCCGGTGGGGCTTGTGGTCGCGTGGTGGGGGTTGGCCTCTCTCGCTCACAATTGCTCGAACTCCTCTCTCACTCCGCTTCGGGTTGTTCGGTCAGGCCGAAAGGCCAGATCTGAAATTTATAACACATTAGGGACGGAACAGTCCGTCGCTGTTCCATCGCTAAAGACTAAATTAATTTTATTATGCTTTTTTTTGTTTTTCCAATATATGAAAATTTTAAATCCCACAGCTACGGCTTAGCGACGGAAAATTCTGTCGCTAATCCTTATAGCGACGGATATATCCATTGCTAATCAAAAATAGCGATAGATACTTTTTTCGTCACTAATTTCGTCGCTGTCCGACACGATTGCTGTTTTTTGTCGGTTCCGTCGTTGATTCCCGTTGTTTGGCGACGGAACTGTTTCCGTTGCTAATTAACAGTTTTGTAGTAGTTACTTCCCTTCCATAACTCATATGGATATACTTTCCCTTTCTTAGAACGTATTTTATTATGTACATGACAAGCTGTTAACAAAGATTCTCCCCACAAATTATTTGGTAATTTGACACTTGGGAGCATAGAATTAACCATTTCTCCTAATGTTCGATTTTCCCTTCAACCAAACCATTTTGTTGAGGACTATAGGGGGTGATTTTTGATGAATAATACCCAATTTTTCACATCAATCATCAAGCTCTGTAGGGAAATATTCACCCCCTCTATCACTTCTAAAGATTTTAATTTTCTTTTCCTTTTGATTTTCAACTTCAACTTTATAACGTTTGAACACATCAAATTCTTCATCCTTATTCCTTAATAAATATACATAAGTATGTTTAAAATTATTATCTATGAAAGTGATAAAATATTGCTTGCCACCTGAAGAATCGACACCGCCCAACACATTTCCGAGTTGTATCGAAGGAATCAGGTATAAGAACTTTTTAAGTATAGAGTTTTGATTCCAAGGCATTCTCTCGATCCTTAGAAACTTTTATGAAGTAATAAAGCATATTTTCTAAGTGATATAGCATTTACTTCTCGTTTCGTGTGACTCGGAAAACAGATATGCTTGTCTCACTCGGTTCCGAGTCCTTCATCCTTTAGATATATCGCATACTGAATTCACTAGTATTTTGCTTTATCATACTCAGGTCTGACTTCATGTTTTAAGTTATACTTTGTTGGAGTCAGTGATGCTAGTCCGAATCGTGCTTAGTCTATATCAAGTTATTGCACTCGATATTCGTTATGCAACTTGATTCTTCGCTTAGACTAACTCGATGGAATTTTGAGTTTCATGGATATTAGACTCAGAAAATTCCACTCACTTTCCGACTCGGATAATTAGTTACTTATTTATCTTAATTATTTTATTATCTGTGTCTAATCGTGGACCAAAGTATTTTATACTTTGAGAACCAAAATTTGATTTACTTTTGTAGGTTATTTAAACGAGGATACACTTTTTGAATTACAAAAGTAACCGGCTTCAAAACGTCAAATCACCAGCAGACATGGCTTTTCCTCTTCTCTGTTCCGAGTCCCAGAAGATTGTGTCGTGGCTGTCTGTTTCCAAATCTGGAAAACTGAAACGCCAAGCTTAATGATGGTTTTCACCTTATCCTTCAAGACACCGCCAGTGGTTTTGGGACGTCCAAGAGAGTTAAACCATTGCCCAACGTTCATATCACAACGAATACTTTCCGAGTGACTCGTAAAGCTCTTTTCAACGGTCACAAAGGACTCTCGGTCAGCAGAAGGAGATAACGGCTACTCTGCCTGGTTATCTATAAATAGAAGCCAACTTTCAAGACTTGAAGATTGCCGAACCTATTGTTAATACACGTACTTGAGCAAAGTCATTGTATTTACTCTCAATCTTCTACTTACAACTCCCACTCGTAATTCATTACTTTATGAGTTGTAAGGTCTTGTACTTAGTTACAAACACTTTCTTACTTTCTCGAGTTAGGTCCCTTGACTAAGCTGTAAAGGTTAACTCAGCTTAGTTGTCCCTACCTGTAAGGTTTATCTCAGCTAGGAAGTACTACATCGGATAAGGGAATTTCTGAGTCTAGGAAAACTTGTAAAGAGTTGTCTAAGGGAGCAACTCAGGTTCGGTCAGTCTACGGTATTTTGTGGACTCAAAATAGTGGATTTGACTTCGTGCTTGGACTAGCACGGTCCGTGGTTTTTGCCCCATGAGGGTTTCCACGTAATCTCCGAGTGTTTACTTTCCGAGTTCATTCTAGACTCGGATAGCCTCAAAGCTTTAGCTTAAATTGCTTCTGTACTCTTTACAACATTTCGAGTCCATACTTTTCTAACTAAGCTTTTGACTCAGAATCTGTTTCTGTCCCTTCTTTTGGTAAAAGAGTTTGAATTTCTAAGAAAATCCTCCATCACCCTATTCACCCCCTCTAGGGTGACTCAGATCGTCCCCGAGCAAACCTTCACCACCTCTTGTTAGAAAACCATTAAATTCATAACTGTCAGAATGTAACAATTCTATTTGAGTATTTCCTTTAATTTTAAGAAAATGTTTTCTAATAATTTTGGCTTGAGCATAAATTTCAAATTTATCCTTTTTTATTTCATCTTTAATGGACAAGTAACCATGTTTTTTCATGCGTTGCAAAGATGAATAACTTAAATGTGCTAATCTAACTTGCCAAAGAGAGGAAGAATTCACAAAGTAAACAAAAACATCGTTCATAATGAGTTTGAACATATCCTCACTACAATAACCCTTGCCCACAAAAGTCCCATTCCTAGAAAGCATAACATGATCACATTCTAAAATAGTCTTAAAACCATTCTTACAAAGTAAATAAGCAAATATAAGATTCTTCCTAATTCAGGCATATGTAAAACATTCTTCAAAGTTAACTTTTTCCTGATGTGAATTGAAGTTCGAACGAGCCTTGTCCAAGAACCTTTGTTGTGTTATGATTTCCCATAAGCACTTCTTTATCCACAACATCATATGTCTTGAACTGTGCCCTGTCATTACAAACATGCATACTAGCACCATAATCAACCCATCACCCAATAGAACTGGTGGTGGTCATATTAATTTCAATCATCATACTTATTTGGAGATCTCTTACTCTAGTAACCATAGCAACAAACTCTTGACTCTCTCCTTCAACTAAGTTGGCCTTAACTAGAGAAGTTTTCTTTCTAACTTTCTTAATAAGATTACGATCCTTAATGTAGTGTGGCTTTTTATTACGACCATAACACTTACGATTGTTTTTCTTGTCATTCTTAATCATTTTGTTGCTAAATTCTAGTGCATTTCTTTTATTATTTTTCTTGGACTTTCTTTCCACATAGTTCACCTTTGAACTATTAGGTAGATCTATAACATCTCTCTTTTGAGATTCCTCCTTCGGAGATGCCTTAAGATCTTTTCAACATTAAACTCTTCGGTGGAGTGAACAAGTTTTTTTCCATAATTATTTGAAGCAGTAGGCAACTTTGAAATTATTGCCCCCACTTGTAAAACATCAGGAATGATTACCTTAAGATCACAAAGTCTATTGACACACACTTGTAACTCATGCACTTGATCAAGAATAGGACTGGAATCAGACATTTTGAAATCAAAATACTTCATCATCAGAAATTTATCAGTACATGGCCTCTTGGAGTTGTATTTAGTCTAGTGCTTTCCATATTTCGATGGGAGAAGATATTAATGAATAAAATAATTAAATATATCCTTAATAACTTCCTTTGGATAATATTAAACTAAGAAAGTTAAATTAATCGACTTGGATAAGGCCAAAATCATAGCATTTTTCAGCCAAATAGCAACCCGTGATTGTTGTCTAGTGCCACGGTTAGCATCACAAATTGTGATGTCGACCGTGGTGGCCAATTCGTTGCCACAGTCTGCATCACCGCCTGTTGTGGTGACTGTAGCAGCCAGAGCTTGTTGGTTGTCGCCGTTGATCCTTGCCATGGCCTTTGGCTGCCAAGGGACCACAGGTGGTGACCAAGGAGGTGCTCGTGGTGGCTAAAGAACCAATGCCGAAAAGAGATCATGATCTTTGAAAATTGGATTAGTGATGGAACATGACTGAAGAGGATCCAGATCTTATCCTTGATTTGGTTGTTGATGAGCCTTGTACTAGGGTTATATCTCAGCTGAATAAAACCTCTATTTTTATTTTTCAAAAACATTTGTGATTTGTCACCATGTTTGTACTATAGTGTAACTCATTGTTTATATTTTTTTATTTTACCTCAAAATTATAAGTCTTTTGACTTTTAACAAGGAATTAATTATGTGGAATGGCGAAAAGGTTTTGATGGGCCGGACCAATACAATATTTTTTTTTGGTGTGTGCGGTTGTTGATGGGCTGATGTCCTAGGCATACGTTTGAGCTTTTTTTAATAATTAATTGGCACAACCAAAAATCATGCAAATAAACGATAATCATATGATTAGAGAAAAACAACAATACTGAACGAAAACGGACTACACTATCAACGATAATCCAAAAATTCACCTAACAACTGAAGCAAAAACAGATCCATTGTTAACAACATTCCAAAACCACCTAAATTTTCACTAGAGAGTGGTGAGGTGATCCTCGGGCAAAAAAATTAGACATTTGATTGAATACTTTGAGATAAGTCTAGTGGACTTGGCCAATTTATTAAAAAAATATATTAATTATGTGGAGTACAAACAAATGTATTATTTGATAAATATTCTCTTCTTTTCAAAATACATATCGTTTAATGTTATGAGGGAATACCAAAGAAATACAAAATTCATGACAAATTCTGTGTTAAAAATCAAGTTACTCCTATATTTTATTGAAAATGAAGAAAATTAATGAAAAAAAGAGAAATATTAAATTTATATGTATCTGTCTTTAATACCATAAAAATAGTCTTTGTTGTCTTTGAAATAAAAATTCATGGATAGATGATTGAACAAAGGAAACAACATTATAAAGAAAAGAAAGTTGTGGCAAATATAACGGATGATGGTGAAATTTAAATAAATGTTATTTATTATTTGTTGTAATATTATTGATAATTATTTGAGGAGACTGTATTAGTTATCTCCAGGGTATAAACAACAACAAAGATTGGGCCGACAAAATACATCATGATCACCATCACAATATGCTTGACAACCGCCAATAGTGCAGACTATTGGCATAGGATGACAACTTGCTTGTTTACGTAATATGTTATCATTTGTTTGGAGATCTTTTGAATGAATAGTACCTGAACGAGAGTGAAGCCCAAAAAAAAGTTAATTATTTGATAACAATAACAATAAAATGTTACGTGGATGCATAAATTATGTAATTGAAACGAATCATTGGAGACTTACCACAAGAAAGGAGGATCATTAGAATTAGAAATAGAGAAATAAGTGAAGTTTTTTGAGCCATGTTGAAACAAACGAATTGCTTTCTTAATTTGCCCAAAAGATATTAGTCAATGAGGGAATGAATTTCTTATGATTATTTGCTTTCTTATATAATGCAGTGGCTTATCACATTTATGACAAATTTTAGGAAAACAAATATTCCCAAAATTAAATTAGAGGATTTCTTTCCATTTATTTTGCTCCTTAATGTGTATATATATATATATATATATATATGGAGGAGCAAAATGTGGAAAAATCCTCCTAATTTAATTTTGGGAATATTTGTTTTCCTAAAATTTGTCATAAATGTGATAAACCGCTGCGTATATAGAGAGCAGATAATCATGGAGAAAATTCATTCCTCGATGACTAATATCTTTTGGAGCAGAATAGAAAATTCGTTTGTTTCAACGTAATGCTTCTTATTTCTCTGACTCACAATTCTAATGATCACTCCTTTCTTGTGGTAAATTTTCCAATAATTCGTTTCAATTATGAGCTATGCATCCGCATATTGTTTATTGTTATTGGTATCAAATAATTAACTTTTTAGGCTTCACTCTCGTTCAGATGCTATTCATTCAAAGATCTCAAACAAAATGATATTATTACGTAAACAACACAAGTTGTCATCCAACTCTTATGTCTGCATATTAACCTTCAGTTAAATGACAACTTGCTTGTTTACGTAATATGTTATCATTTGTTTGGAGATCTTTTGAATGAATAGTACCTGAACGAGAGTGAAGCCTAAAAAAAGTTAATTATTTGATAACAATAACAATAAAATGTTACGTGGATGCATAAATTATGTAATTGAAACGAATCATTGGAGACTTACCACAAGAAAGGAGGATCATTAGAATTAGAAATAGAGAAATAAGTGAAGTTTTTTGAGCCATGTTGAAACAAACGAATTGCTTTCTTAATTTGCCCAAAAGATATTAGTCAATGAGGGAATGAATTTCTTATGATTATTTGCTTTCTTATATAATGCAGTGGCTTATCACATTTATGACAAATTTTAGGAAAACAAATATTCCCAAAATTAAATTAGAGGATTTCTTTCCATTTATTTTGCTCCTTAATGTGTATATATATATATATATATACACATTAAGAAACAAAATAAATGAAAGAAAATCCTCTAATTAATTTTGGGAATATTTGTTTTCCTAAAATTGTCATAAATAATGATAATCACGCATTATATAAGAGAGAAACAGATATCATAAATTCATTCCCTCGATGACTAATATCTTTGGGCAAATTAAGCAATTCATTGTTTCAACGTAATCAAGCATCATATTTCTCTATTTCTAATTTCTAATGATCCTCGCTTTCTTTGTGGTAAGTCTCAATGTTGTTTCAATTACATAATTTATGCATCCTGTAACATTTTATTATTGTTATTGATATCAAATAATTAACTTTTTTAGGCTTCACTCGTTCGATATATTCATTCAAGATCTCAAACAAATGATAACATATTACAATAAACAAGTAAGTTAATCATCTATACTGCACTATTGTAGGATGACTAACTTGCTTGTTTACGTAATATGTTATCATTTGTTTGGAGATCTTTTTGAATGAATAGTACCTGAACGAGTGAAGCCCAAAAAAATTAATTATTTGATAACAATAATAAAATGTTACGTGGATGCATAAATTATGTAATTGAAACGAATCATTGGAGACTTACCACAAGAAGGAGGATGTTAGAATTGAAATAGAGGAAATAAGTGATGTTTTGAGCCATGTTGGAAACAAACAATTGCTTTCTTAATTTGCCCAAAAGATATTAGTCAATGAAG